>OZ005743.1:6693742-7293742 GCA_963930735.1 Dioctria linearis | reverse complement strand
CAAATATATATCAGTATAAGTAAAAAACCTCGCTCGGCTATCTTCAATAAACAAATCACAAAAATGACCTGTTGAGAGAGAGATAACTTCCAAGGAAAAGTTTTTTTTTTTTTCAAACATTATTAAGTAATTTCCTACTGCGCGTAGGAATTTATTCTTGTAAAAATTATCTCTATACACACTTGGCTTAAGTCATCTGCACATGTGCGTCTCACCGTTTCGTTTTGTTATATAAAATGTAAAGACGTAGTAAGGTGACTGCTTATAAGACTTATGGTAATTGTAATTATTAATTATATTACCTTTATCCTAGCGGAGTATGCATAAGATGTAAAAAAAAAAAAAAAATTAAAAACCACAAATTTAATTGTTTGTTTTAAATACAAAAACTATGATGACATCGTATATAGTTATGTATGTGTGCATATAAACCAGTCAAGGTTGTTCAGCGCTATTTCATTCTTATACAAACATGAATATTTTCACACTTTTATTATAATTTTAATGCGATTGCGCGCTGTACTTTTATATGTACAATTATCTATCTTTTTGCGCTATCTCATTTTATGTAAGAACTTACATCTGCTTAGGATTTATTGAAAGCAGTTTTTCTATGCTATTTTGTATAGGTACAAATGTATATAAATATAAATACCTGTAAATACCTGTGTGATGCATATAAATGCGCAATGCACTTACCAAATGGAAAATAACATTGTGAGATCAACATTATTCGTGCAGCACGGCAGTCAGGTAGTTAACATTCATGACACAATATAACGAGTTAAACTAGATTGCCTTGTTTTGTGGTGGCTCGTTATTCTATTTAGGATTTTGACTGAGTGTGTTTTCATTTTTTTTTCACTCTTCAGATTCATGTGATCCTATTAATTTTACAATTTCTGACATTTCTGGAATATGTTTTCGTTCGAGTTTTGTTTCGTTTTTTTGCTTCAAAGGTGATTTATTTATTAGTGTCAGGTTTGATGTTACACGGAATGGAATTTTGCAAGTGAGAGGCTGTTGTAGGTATTTTTGGTATTTAATGCTTTTTACTGTTATTATTATAGTACCGGTTGAACTGGTTTAAAAAGCAAAAAAAAAACTTGATAAGATATTACTTTTTATATGAAGCTAATAAAATGTAGGATAGATAGATAGATAGATAAATATCTAAAAAAATATGGTTTTAGGCATTTGAATATATTTTTTTGAATTATTAATTTATGTAAATTGTGATGAAGACATATATGCGATCGATAAGCCATGACATTTATTTCAATATATTACATAGTTATATACTTATTTGGGATACAAATTTTTGGATATTTTTAGTTAGATCAAGCAGATTTTTTTTCTTTTCTGAACTATTACTTGGAATTTTTCCAAAGTTATACCTGCTCCCAAGAACTCCGTTGGAGGTAGTGTTGAGTATCGTCCTATTAGTATACAACCTTTTCTCTCGAAAATTGTAGAAAAAGTCATGTACCTTCAAATCTACCAATTTTTACATTTAAATAAGTCTCTAAATGACTGTCAATCGGGTTTTAGGAATGGTCATGGGTGTACTACCGCTCTGCTCAAAGTGAGTGATGATGTTGCTCGTGCTATTGGCAAGAGAGACTTAACTGTCCTAGTTTTTCTCGACTTTTCAAAAGCATTTGTTTCGGTTAACCACCATCTGCTTTGCTACAAACTTAGAAGGCTTTTCGGATTTTCTTCTCAAGCAGTTAAATTGATTTATATAATTATCTCAGTAATAGGTCCCAAGCAGTACTGGTAAATAGATGTCAGTCCTCATTTCTTCTTGTCTTAACCGGTGTGCCACAAGGATCGATACTCGACCCCTACTATTTTCAATTTTTATCAATGATATTTTTTCTCAAGTTAATCATAGCAAAATGCATCTATACGCTGATGATGCGCAATTATACCTCTCTAGACCCCTTGCCCTTATTGAGGATGCTACTAGCTTTATTAATGAATATCTTCAATTAATTCACTTGTGGTCCGTATCTAATATGCTAAAGTTGAACCCAGCAAAATCCAAATGTTTGATCATAAATCGCACAAAACTAGACACAGAAAGATTTCCTCCAATTATAAATTAATAACACAGTTATTCCCCTTGTACACACTGTCAGGAACCTTGAAATAATTTTCAATTGTTTATTTACGTGGGATGACCACATCAACAATATTGTTAGTAAAATTTATGGTGATTTACGTGCGCTATGGATATCTAGTGATTTTACCCCGTTTTCAATAAGGTTACTGATGGTACGTCTACTTTTAATACCGGTATTTATTACTTACGGCTTTGAGGTCTTTGGCAAACTCGATTACGATAATTCCAGTAAACTTGAGATTGCCTTTAACTCTATGTGTATTGTCTTCGAAGATATGATCATGTCTCTCCGTTCTCGGATTCAATTTTGGGTTGTGGCTTATTTACGTATTTCAAATTTCGTTCGCTGGTATTTTTGGTGAAGATAATAAAAAATCGTATTCCATTATATCTATACGAAAAACTCCAATTTGCAAGATCAAGCAGGACACTGAATCAGATTGTACCAAGATCACAATTTTTAGTAACAAGACGCCTGTTCTTCAACCATTCTTTTACAAACTGGAACAGCTTACCTGTTTCGGTTAAAAATTTGATCCAGTTCTACTCATTGAGCATAATAAATAGTAGCATTTTCAAGGCATTAACGCCTAGTAGTTAAATCAGATGTAGTGTACTAATTGTTTACTCCATCTCTATTCTTTCTTAATTATTAATTCTTCTTTTGGTAATATTAGTAAGTTTGTTATGTAATCTTTTCTTTATATTTAGCATTAATAACTTTAATTAAATACTTAAATATGTTATTCCTTTTCTAATTCTCAGTGTACTATTTTTGTAATTTATTCTGGCTTGCGCACATTAATAAGATATTTTATCTTACGTGTACAATTGTTGCAAATAAATTGAATTTGAATTTGAATTATGGATACGAAAATCTCTGAATTTGACTAAAATATGAACTTTTATTAATGAGAAAGAAATGCTGTTTGTTTCCCTAATGCCTCAATTGTCCAACTTCAAAAAACCTTATGTTCATACGAGCCCTCAAGCTCTCTTCTTATTTTCTTTCGAAAGGACCTAGTAGAAAATATTTGAATTGGACAATTCATCTTCTATTTTAGCATTCGAAATAATGTTATCGTTTTTTTGTTTTTCGGAAAACACTCTACTTAGAATGAATGGCATTAGAATGTTATTATCGAATATTGGTAGAGTACTGTCTTGACGCTCTTACTTAAGGAATAATCCTCAATTGTTACTCCCATTAACTCTGGTGTACCATAAAGCTCAATGTTAGGACCTTTGTTATTTAGCTTGTTCATAATAGACTTAACAAGTGTTGTTTTTTTTTGCACGTATGTCATTGCTAATAATATGCAGTTGTAACTATATTGTTCATTCATTTTCTAGTTATTTAATATTTAGGCTGTAAGATTTGCAAGTAGTATTCTTTTTAAAATATGATCCATCAAATTAGTCAACTAAGTATGTTACACATTTCTGCTTTGATTCATTTAGTTCCAAACTTATGGCTCCTGTTAGGGGTTTTATTGTTACTTCAGCAAGATACTAATTTTGATCTAATTGACTGCAAGTATAAGATTGAAATTTGATTTACACCATTTACCATATTTGTATTAATTCTATTTTTGATAACATCTTCCTTGTTATCTTCTCTTCTTGCATTCCTGATATCATAATGATTTGCTACTGTCAGGATTGCTCTTTGGTGAGAATCATTTTTTTTTAACCGTTCGATTATAGAGTTTACTCCCTGTGAACTCAAAAGTATCACGTCTCATAGTCTTTGGAAATTATTTACATATATATGCATTCCATTATTTCAGCAGAGTTACGAGAATATGCATTTTATTTAAAGCAAGTGAATTTGTTCTTATTTTTTATTTTATTTATTTTTTGTTATTCTTTTTTCTATTATGTTTAGTACTTGTGTGCTCTACCCATTTAATTACATGCATCATAGAAAGTGAAGTGGCTCCCAACTACAATCGACTTACAACAAAAATTACACTTTGATTTTATTAGCAAGAGTGCAACAAATTTATAACTATATAGTTTGGCCTTTATTCAATATATTTTTCTGTAAACATTTACAATCCAAAACCCCACCTTTATAAACTATTTTGCGAAAGCAATATATAACGTAGCGATTTTGAAAGATACCCTGGATGCTTGTTAATCTCGATTGTGGGGGTCTAAGTGATCCAAACCCTCAAGGCTTTAGCGCAATAATATTTAGAATTCTCCCATCATCCATACACTTGCTCAAAAAATATGCTCTACAGCTCTTTGACGTATGCTGTTCCGAACGATCCAATATGTCAAATTACGTAAAAAAAGTGGAGTGGGACCTCAATAGATGTCGCTACTTCAAACAATTGTCTGTTTCGTGACGTCATAATCACATTTCCACTGACCTCGTCTACCCGCTGAAATCCATCTTTCCTCTTCAAGATATATTTGGAGTGCTTATAGTGTGGTCGAGCCTATTCTGTCCATGCCTTTTAACTTCCTCTGAATAATAACGTCTGGGCTCCAATCGAGATATCCAGGAAGGAACGACATGTGTGGAACATTTTTTTTAGTAGAAATATGTATGATAGGTGAGGAGCCTCTATTTAATTTTCACCCTTAGCTTTATTTCTTTTCATTATTTTCATACATTCTTTAATTTTATCTCTTTCTTTACTTCGTATTATTTTTTTTTATATTATTGGAAATACTCTTGTCACAAAAAAAAGAGATTTCTATGTCTTTCTAATTTCCTATTACTACTTATACAGAGAAGAGCAAATATCAAAGATACTGAACCTAATTATGTCTGTATGAAAAAAAAAAAATGGTAATAACTCATCTATGAGAAAATCGCTTAGTACAATTTACCCAAAAACAAATCAAATTCTTGAGTAACAATTAACACGTTTTTTCTACCAACACACACCAAACTCCTTATTTCCTTCCTTTCGGAAACTGCAGTCTTGCTGAGCAATATAAAATTCACATTAACGAAACCATTGATCATAACTAAAACAATTTATATTTCCCAACATAATTATGTGTACATACATACATGTACTGGTTCTCATTTGGTGTGTGCTTGTGGGTATATGTATATCCAGATAGATAGATAGATAGATACCCTAGCACCCAAAAAAACTTTCAACTTTTCATTGTATTCCTTAAAAATTAGCGAACACTGCGAACATACTAACTGACATACGAAAAAAAAATGAACTTCATTTCGTGTGTTTTGTTGTTGATTAAGTTGTTAATGGTCGTTTTTGTTTCTCTACACATTTTACTAATGGCTTTTGCAATTGTGAATCTTTTGCTATCTGAAGCGTAAAGTAAGTAGTTTAATATACCAACAAATATTCGTATCTACCTAGTTTTTTGTGCTTTCTAAAATGTAATTTTAACCAGGTGTGAATGAGATTTTCAGTTCTCATGAATTAAGTAAAAGTTTTGTATTTGTTTTCTCAGAGTTTTTTTTTTTTTTTGTTAATTGAAATGGAGTCATTTTTTTTTTTGCTGTGGGTATTTTGCAATGTATAGTGTATACGTATGTAGATGGCACTACTAACTGAAATTGGGAATTATATTTTAAATCTATTTTTGTTCAGTAACGGAATACTAATTTTTAATTTTAAGTCTAATTCATTGTAATTATTCTGTGAGTAAGTTTTGTTGAAGTATTTTTTTTTGCTTTCATTCTGGTATACTGTATATGTATTTCCTCTAGATCAAGGTCACTTTCTACATACATACCTACATGTATTTCAATAATCGCGTTTATATCAGGAGTAAATCAAATCAAATGCAAAACAATTCTGACTTGTGATATTACTTTGGGTTCTATTTTAGGACCACAACTGTTAAATCTGTGTATTTTTCTTAGTCTACATACTATATTCTGATTTTTTACGATTATTTCGTGTAGTTCACCGATAATCAATTAGAATTTCATTGCTATTCGTTGCTAGGCTCATATAATACTAAGGCTATAGAAGAGCTCGAAGAGATAAAAAAAAAACAGGTAAATGAATTTAATATCTAGTGCACTTTTAAATATTACTTCCAACAAGTTTTCATATAATTCGACAGTAGCTTCGAACGGGTTACAAAACCCAAATTACACAAAAAATTATTTATATGGGTGCTAAGTTAAGGGTGTTAGGCGGATGTACGGTTACCTCTACAGTCACGATGAATCATAATTCGACTTTGGTGGTGTATTGCTTGTACTAAAAAATTAACGAAGAAACTATTGGTAAGCAAATGAAGGATAGCAGTGACAATGTGATAATCTTCTCACGAAACTGTAGCAATATGGGTAAATTTAGCGAAAATTGTAGCTATTGCTATGCGACTTCTCTTTACCTTCATCAAATTCTATAGTTATTGAAAATATCAATTTTATCGATTATCACCTATTTTTCACCTTGTACATAGTGAGAAATCTATATTTTGCATGTTTATATGTCATAAGCTGTATAGCCTGCGTTAATTTGAGGTACACGTTTCATACAATTTTTTGACACTAAAGTCTTCTAATAGCATTGTCTATTACTTGACTTATATCTATTTCTATCCATATCTAACTAACTAAAGTTAGATAAGGATAAGGTTTATGTAGAGGCAACATACTCTCACAATTACCAATCCCAAATATGTATCATCTCCCTATCAAGCTCAATATATTTGTTCCGGAGACTATTAATGCACACTTGGTTCAGTTGGAATGCAGATTGTCTGCCTCTAAAGATGTCCTAATGTTACTATATAAGTAAAAAAATAAGGGTCCACAAAAATATATTTTACACTTGATTAAACCGTAATATTTCGAATTAAGCTTTCCTATTTTCGAACTCGAAAGTTAAAGTTAACCAACTCTTAGGCACACGACGTGAGATGTCTTAAAAGAAAGATAATGTTCCCAGCTACAAAATTGAAATAAAACCCTTTTTTTTCCATTGCCAGGTGGAATTGAGGAAAACGTAACTCCAAATTCTTTTATTAATCTTTTTATTCTATAAACTTGTTAATTTTGAATAGATGTAATCAAAATATTGACAGCCCGATTATTTTTCTACAGAAAAATATTTTCGAATATTCGCTGGGTTTCTAACAACAACTCTGTAGTTTTTTTTTACTAATTCTTCATCAATATCTTATCTTATTTTTGTCATTATTAAATATTCGTGCTGAATTTTAAAAACTCAATTTTGTAATATCTTTCAAATTCGATCATTCGAATTTGAATTATTTTCGAACATACGCAATCATACAAAACAAATGAAAGAATATTAAATGAGTGAGTGATTTCAAAAGTATAAGACCATCAACAAAAATAGTGTTGATATTGAAAATAATAGCAGAGAGTAGATTATCATAAAGGTCATGATGCAATAACGAGAATAGAGTAGAGCCCTGAGGCACACCAGTTTTTATAGGGTAAAGTTCAAAATAGCGCCTTTCAGTTCAATCTGAATGATATGATACAAAATAAAGTTCAATCTGAATTGTAAGAGGATGAAAAAATACAAAAACAGGTTGCCAATTAAATGAGAAACAATTTTTGTGTCATCAAAATTATTAAAGACTACAATTAATGAAATAAATTAAGTTCTTTAATAGTTTCACTTTACATGTGTTCTATAGATATGTGAAATGCTATTTCAACTAAACAAATGTGGTATAGTAGGTCTATTCGCATTGCGAAATTTTACTTGCCAAAATTGTTGTGTGGTTGCTGTGATCTCTAGTCAAAAGTTGTACCAACTAGCATTTAGTATAGTGTCCATCCATGTATATGTGTGTATTTAGTATTTCTTAACAAAATAAGCTATCGAATGATGTATTCATATACAGATGATTTTCGATAATTGAACAGATTCAGAAATATCCAAACAAATTTAATTGTTGATTCTCAATGCCATCATTTACCATGGTCATATGACTCTGCAATTAAACAATCTTTTTGTGCTAATATTGTACATTGAACGCTTTCTGCTTAATTCTAAATTTAAATCTTCAGTTCTACTTTTTATATATACATTTTCAATATCTAATCCTCATACATGACAATAATTAAAAAAAAAATTGAAGAAATTCAATATAATTTATCTCATCCTCTTTAAGTCAAATTAAATTCAAATAAAATAAAATTACATCTCCCATGTTGCTATACATACATAAAATACAAATAGAAAGTGAATAACTTACTTTATATTTTAAAGTGCAATAAATCTAATGATTTCCGACACATCTACAACAACGACTTCAAATCTAACTTTTACGACACAACAACATAAGACCTCATAAGCCACAGGAAGTAATTTCTGTGCAAATCAGTTTTCAAACACGTTCACCGGACTTATATTCTACTGGCATGGCTATATGCATTCATAAATATCTTAACTAGACTCTCTACTATTTCCACAACAACAACAACAGCAACAACAATAAAAACAACAACAGCAAAACAAAACAGCTACATAACTACGCGAGTTTATTCGTAATATCCGCAACACTATAGCACCTGAGTAAAAAAAAACATAAAAAAAAGCCGAGAATAAAAGCCTAGAATAAAAGCCTAACCAGGAAGACAACAAGAAAAAAATAAAAACATTTCTAAAATGAAATGTCTTCTTTCCAGCCCGTGTGTCATTCATAAATATTCAAAACCTTTTTTCAAATGCAAACATCACACCACAACGCACCTAGACATTGTTATAAGCTTGATGGTAAAATGCCGGTTCTGTTGAGATTTTTTCATTGGTGTGTAACAACACTAAAATTATGGTAAAAATGTGACTTCTAGGGAAATTTTCATAAAAAAAAAAAACCGAGAATCATAAAATCAGACACCAACCAAACAAGTAAAGATTTTCTTTCTTTATGATTTGAATATGCAAAATAGAAAGGTACATCATGGGTAGGATATTGGATGTTGGCATGGTATGACAATGGCTGGCGGGCGTCGTCTAAAATATGAAAGAACATAAATGAAACAAAATTAGCACAAAATTCAATCAGAAAATATTTTCCATTTGCGTCATATAAAATTAGTCTAAGAAAGAAAAAATTGTTTCAAAAGTTTTGATAAATTTCATCATCATAATGGAGTGGAATAAAATTCACAATATTCATAGAAAAATCATCATGACTTCAACATTGTTCAATCCTCAATCAAAATACATGAAACAGTTTAAAATTGAAAGAAAGTAAACAGCTGGTCTTGAGATGAAATGATGTGTCTGGTTCTCCTTGTTAACCCAGCACCACACCATATAAGAAAGATCTTAACATCTCCCCAGCCACAACCAGTCTTTTATCTTTAAACTTCCTTCATTATCATCATCATCAAGCACGCAGATCTTATTTTTTTTTTGTGTTGTAGAACTTACCAATCTCTTTCTCTGCTCCGTGCGTGTATCTAAATTTATCCAAAATACTTTTAACAGCAACTATCGACCAGAAAAAAAAACAAAACTATTTACGGATTATGAAGTGGGATTACAAGTACTTAATACTCTCAGCCAGAGTCGCGTCAGTCTCCTCATTTCACTTCAAATTATTGAACAGATGTTCAAAGTCAGTTGCGCAGCTTAAATTTATATCATTGAAGTGACGTGTGACAAATATGTTTCGATTGTGTTGAATAATTGTATTTATGTATGTATATGTATTGGTTTCGTTTCTACACTATTAATGAGATTTTTTTTTTTCCAAGACAACATTCATTAACGTTTTATCTTCAGAGAAAAGCAAGAAAGAAAAAAAAACACAAACAGAACAAAAAACTGTTGAGAGATGTCACAAGGTACAATTTTAGGTCCTTATGTCTTTTTATCTATAGTAATGAAATAAATCACAGCTGCTGTCTTTAGAATTTCAAATTTCCATTAATGACTACTAATTTGTCGAGTTTTATAGAATTGATTTTGAATTTGAAATTATCTTTTTTTTTTGCATACATTTTCATTTTTAGATAGTCTGTTTTAAAGAATTTATGTGTTTTTTATTGGGTTACAAAAAAGATCATTGCCCTCACATTAAAGAAAGAAAAAAAAACGAAATAAATTTCTAAATACATTTTTAATTAATTATCAATATAATTGGGAGATACTTAAGCATGTAGTGTTCTATTATGGTGCATTAATTAGTATAGTATAAAAAAAAGAAAGGTTTTATAGTGATCACAAAAAAATATCATAATGTGAATGGTTGATAAGAATAACCCAAATGACCAGATTTAATCATTAAATTGTCCAATAATTTTTTTTTTTAAATTTCTATAAAAGATATCTTCATCATTATAACTTCCGAAAAGGAAAAAATCGAATGGTAATTAACCCCAATCATTAGTAAAAACAAAACAAAATCTCCCAAGATTAGAGTCCCATAATAAATTCAAAATCTTCAAACTTATTCTAGGCTCCCATTGAACTTATGTCTGAAGACGAATTTCAACCAGCTCAAGAAAACACAAAGTTAGGTATATAAGAGTTGACCATAATGTCATCCGATCTTATGGTAATTAGTGTAAAAATCAGTGAGTATCTGGAAAATAATTCAAATAAAAAAAAAAATAACTAAAAATTTTGACTTTAAATAGCAAAAAATTCAGAGCAGTGAGGAGCAAGTAATATTTTTTTTGTACTAAAAAGTTTCCATATGTAGTGACGTACTAGTGATATCCGTATATGTTGTAACTTTCAATATACAGGGTAAAGTTTTGCTCAAATAAAGAATTTTCTGCTTAGGTTCATAAACACAACTAAAAAAATAATAGTATTTGCTTGACACACAACCTTTTATGTGTTCAGAATTTTTCTCTCATTTCCATCAAAGGAAAAAGAAGCTAAATGCGAGTGTACACAGAACACACACATGAACTGTTAGCTACAACTCATATTAATTTCCATCCTACATAATCTCATAACTTAATTGGAAAAAAAAAAACGACTAAATACAACCAATTCAACATTTTCCAAACTGACCTTAATTCATTTTGTATTTCGTGTGTAAAATGCACCTGACGTATTTCCACTTGTCAGAGTTTTTGAATCTTTGAAGAATCTTTACGTTCTGCTTTCATGATGAAATTTCGCTAAGAACAAGAAAATTTTTAAGAAATTAGACTATCAATACAACAACAAATTTTGATTGAGCCAATACTCATCCCCGTCCGTAAGGGGATCAATATCTCCAACCGGGCAGGTCCTAATGATTTCTACTTGTGTTATTCGATAGGAAAATTTCCAACTGCTTGGAAACTAGCTCACGCTCAACCTGTTTCCAAGAAAAAAGAGAGGAGTGATCTCAGCTAATTATCGACCAATTGCGATCGTTTCGATTCTGTCATAGGTTTTTGAAGCGTTCATTAACTCAGAATTAATCAAGTATATCTTGAAATTAATCAACTCATCAACGATCGCCAATATGGCTTCCGGAGAGGACGCTCATCTGGAGACTGGCTGACTTTTTTTACGAAACGTTGGAACCGTAGTCTTCACACTTTTCTTGAGTGCAAAATCGTTGCCCTAGATATTTCAAAGACTTTGATAGAGTCTGATATCCAGCCGGTTAAGGAAAACTTAAAGCGCTTAGTGTCTCCCCTCCTCTTCTATTCTAAGTACGGGTTGTATTAGATTGCGTTGCATATAAACCTCGTCCTGTTAATGCGGGTGTGCCTCAGGGCTCTGTTTTCTCTCCGCCGTTTTTTTTTTTAATTTTCTTTTATGATCTGCTTTCCCTACTTTCAATCCCATCCGTAGTTTCACTGATGACAGTACCCTTGATTTAGCTTTTTTTTTTACACCCTTGCGAACTCCAGAGGGAATTTTGCATTTGTTAAACGAGATTGCATGATTACATCATTGATAACGATCTTGAAAATATCCTCAGTTGGGGTAAATCGAATCGCGTCGAATTCAATGCATCTAAGACCCAAACCTGTCTCATCTCTTTAAAACAAGATCAAATTTTCACCACTCCAATTTCTTTTGATGGACCAGTTATTTCTGATGATATTTTTTTATCCCTAACTCTACGAATGTGGAGCACAGTCTACCATCTAACCCTAAATTTTTTCCTTATATCCTTCCTGCCATGCTATCTTTTGCATCATAGGGTATCCCCTGAGCTTGGTTTATTATTATAAAAAAAAAATTGTTCAAGATCTAAAGTTTTTTTATCCTGAGGAGCACAAGCTCAGGATAATGTGAAATTTTAAAGAAAAAGCTCAGAGTACCTCTACTTACGCGGTGAAGTCGTCATGTACGGTAGTTAAGAAAATTTATTCGACAGAGAATTGGGTCTAAGTCTAATTATAGTTAGAATATTTTTTTGGGTTAAAATTCAGATTTTTGTTATTTATTTAATTTAATAATCGAATCCCGCAACACTCTAAATCAGCAAAGCTTATACAAGAGAAGGGAGGAAAAAATTCTCTCTCGGTTTCTCTCTCTTTGTGCATGGATTTTGAAAGATCTTGTTTTTTTCTCCAATTATTTTGGCCAAACGTTATCAGCCTGTAATTCGGTAAAGTCATATCCAAACAGCAAAGGTCATTACTAATAATGGGACAACCTGTATGCTGATTAAATTTTTTACCTCCTCTTATGAGTATAGATCCAAAATTTGTTTTCTTAATGCGTTTTTTATGTTTTTTCCTTCCACAGATAGATTAATGCTTACATACACATTGCTCGATCTGCAAGCCGCGAGTATCTTTCCTCTATTCAAAATACTTTTAGTCATACAATAAAATTCTATGAAGCTTTTTTCTTTAATCCGAACTGTGGGAATGTGGAACAATCTGCCATCTTCTGAATTTCCTTGGGCTGTACCTATCAGTATCGACGTCTATGTCACTCTCCTCAAGTTTCCTTATTTCCTTTTTCTGTCCTTTATATTATAAGGTAACCCTGAGCTAGAATTAATAATATTTAAACAAGAATTTCTAAAAAAAATAAATAAAGTAGTTTCGTTATAAAATCACATCAACAAAAATACAAAATTCCATAGGGTAACTTAAAAGTTATACTCGTTAATTCTTGCCAGCTTTTTTGGTGAAGTCTTTCAGTAGCTACAACTTCCAGAAAAAGAATATTGGCATGGTGGGTATATGTGGAACAATTTATTGATCACATTTCCTCCTCAAGAAATCGAATGGATATACCGGAAGGTATCTTGATATGCAACACCCTGTATATACAATCTAAAGACTGCAATGTGTTAATTCATTTCAGCTAATTCCTGCGCCTATAATCTTGCATCTTGAAAGTTACCCAGATGAACGATTCTGCTCTTATACCAACTTGCAAAAAAAAAAAAAACTGTCTAGCCAATATGTAATTGAACCCTAACGAATTCGATATTTTTTCATATTATTCATTGTGAATAAATAATCTTGGATCTTGAAAGTTACCCAGATGAACGATTCTGCTCTTATACCAACTTGCAAAAAAAAAAAAATCTGTCTAGCCAATATGTAATGGAACCCTAACGAATTCGATATTTTTTCATATTATTCATTGTGAATAAAACCTAGAAATAAATAAATAAATTTCTCTGAAAAAATTTCAACGATTGATAATTTAAATTAATTAATCGATAGTAAATAAGCGAATTAAGAATAACACTTATAATCAAAACATCCTAACTCGGCGCCATAGTGATAACATTAAAAACCAGAAAATTCCAATTCAATTCAATTCATGCTATAGGCGCCACCCCATATGTATCCAACCAAAACGAATTAAAATCATTCAATTTTATCAAAAAACCATTATTTTCGTTTTTTGCTTTTTTCAGTCGAAACCATCACGAAATCATCTCAACATAAACATAACCTCAGCAGGTTAATGAAACTAATTTTAACTCCGATTTTCTTTTTCTTTTTTTTTTACTATCAATTTCCGTCCATTTATTTGATTTTAATCTATTCTTTACTAGCTTCATTTCAATCTTTCTAAATGTACATACGTACAAACAAACACACACACAAGTTTTTGGATACATTTCACTTACGTTATCATCAAAGATATAAAATAAAACGAATTACGTGTAAAGACCACCATAAAACTGTCCCCCTTTTAATAATAATAATAATAATGGTCCCATGTTAAATCAGAAAACAAGATAATTTTTGTAACTGTTTAACTGTAAGTAAACAAAACGTTAAAAGTGATAAAGATCACAGGAAAACACCTCCGCCATAGTTACATGGGTACACCTACTTATTGCACTTCTTATAACGTTTTTATTGATCAGTTAAAGGAAACGGAACACATTTAATCAAGGTGGCTTGTTGCTTTCTTTCTTTAAGATGATTCTGGTTTTTTCCTTTCTTTTTTGGTTTACACTTATTTCTCTCTTAAGACACATATCTTGAACTTGTTTGTTTGTTTTTTTTTTTTTTTTATTTCCACTTTCTTGAGATACATTTAAATGTTGTTGTTGTTTTTTGTGTTTCTCATATCTTAATCTTTTAAGAAATATATTTTATGCTTTTACCTCTTATGAAATATACATCGAGAGGCACTTAAATACAGCTGACGACAAAAGTCTTCACTTTTGAAACTTTTTAGTAACAAAAAAAACTTTTTTGTAAAATATACTTAAAAACTAAGCATGAACGTGCAGAATTATACGTTTTACAGCATTATTCCTGGTGAAAAATTGAAATTTATGGCTAACTTTTTGGGAATTAATCTTCTAATGTTTCTCCTTTTTTTTAAGTATGTAGGTAGGTAGGTACTACTAACTCCATACGGGGGTTGGACTAGATTTATTCTCCGTTGTTGAAGAAACATATGTGCTCACGAGCATGATAATTTATGCATTTCATCGACCTCTGGCGATGGCAGTCTCATGGGATCTACATATGTATAGTGGAGGAATATGATTAATTACTAACGACTTTTCGAAATCATACAGAAAAAAAAAACGATTTTTTTTTCATCCTTTACATCTTCCGTTTTCATGGATTTGTTGTGTTTTTATATTTGGCTGTTGGGGGGACCAGTTTTTTTTCTCTCTAAGTAGCTTTGCGTGCAGACGCTCTAATTTGTTTTCCTGTCTCTCTCTCTCTCTCTCTTTCTCTATCTGTGAAAAATAAAATTATTGAAAACAATTTGAATTCCAGCACACAATTTAACAACACGCAATCATCAATTTATTGTTGCTGAAATTGCTTTTATAATTAGACACAATGCACGCAGTTAGCTCATTATGGGAAGCATTTATTTTGTCGTGCTGCTATGTAGTAATCGTAGTTCTAGATGGTATGTCCCCTCTATCGTACCTCCAAGGTCTTTGAAGAGTAAAAACATTGTTTTTTTTTGTGTTTTGGATAATTTACTTAACCTCTATCTGAAATCGTGAAAAAAAAACAAATTGAAAAAAACAAAATTATTCACGAAATATAGAGTATCGTGGTTGATGGGTACACAATGTTCCCAAAATATTTCATTGAAGGAAGAGCTACCCACTCCCACACTATTAAACCAATGTACATAGTTGGTTTTGGTACCTATATGCGGTCGTAATTATTAATGAGACATACCTACCTACATACCTACCTAAACAGGTAATGAATTTTTGGGTGGGACATTTATGTATGTTTGTATGATTGTGGTTTTGATACAAAACTTCCACACATATACACAAACATTTTATACCCAAGTGAATCTGTTTAATTTTGGTGCTCGTTAATAAAATTTTATTTTTGGTCTATACTGTGTTAATGTGAAATTATTATTCAATAAAGGGCCCTTAGCAGGAAAAATTGACTGGAAGTAAGGTCAGAGAGAGAGAGAGAGAAATATGATCCCTAAAGTTTCATAATTATATTAAATTTGCACTGCACTTTTGTATTATGCACTCGAATTCGACACGTTTGTTCAAAGGATGATTATTTTAGATTGGACCATACTTTAAAGTGCTCATAAAATGAAAGGGTTTTTAATTAGATCCACACCCACCTATACACAGGTCGGCAATGAATATGGGTATCTTGTACCTAGTGTAAAATAAATTAAGCATTTTAGTCGAGCTAATGTTTTAAACAAGTTAAGCAATTTAATAATTGTAAAGGGCATACTAATTATGCAATTGAATTCTATATTTATGGCATGTGAAAATTTATTATCTTGAAGGTTGGGAATTAAAATCTATTCGGAATACCGTTATTGTTTATTTGTGAAAATTTTCAAAATTATCTTTATAAGATTATATCTCTATTTATCGGCCTTCATCATATATCAATTGTTTTACTAGCAGTAGGTAAGTACTTAGTCATTTATTGATATTTAGCTCATCAGTGCAATTCTTAATTAATTATATTACCCGTGAAATAGTAGAAAGCCTAAAATTGTACCCTGTGGAAAACCATTCTGTAATAAAGATAAAGTCTCATTTTCAATTATCATACTTTTCAGTAAGTGTGGTATGAGACGTGTAGGTGATGAACGAATCTCTGATATAGTTAAAAACAATAATTTGTAACTGTTAAAAGTTTTTTATAGATACATATGCGAAGCCCCAAGTTTTAAGTTAAATACTTTCAATAAAACTCTCTGACATTTGTGTATACTAAAAAATATATATATAGATCTGAGCAAAAAAAATCTTCTTCACCACATACCTATCAAGTATAACAAAAGTTTCTGCATTAATTTTAGATCGAATAAAAAGAAATTCTCAAATCTTCATATTTCTGAGATACTGTCAATTTTCCATCATGATATTAATTATTCGTCTAGTTTTAAAAATAAAAAAATTAAAATTAAAGAATAAATAGGCTCAGAGCTTTAAGCCTAGTATTGAGTTCGGGCAAAGTAAATTTTAACGCGGTCCAAATTTTTCACATTTAAATCACTGGTAAAATTTTGACGTTGATTAATTTGGAGAAAAGAAAGTGACAGCTATATTAAAAATCTTATCACTGAAAAACTTCAAATTGTTTATAAAGTTTAGATAAACGTTTTTACAATTTAGAATTAAAGAAGGACTTAATTAATCTGAAAATTATTAAGAGAAATTAAATCCTCCAATAAAAAATAAAGAAAATCTAAAAACTTGCAATTAAAATTAAATTCTTCAATAAATTTAAAAAACAATCTGAAAATTGTCAGAGAAACAGAAAATGTCATAAGTTTACCAGCATTTTAATGCTCCCACTGACATGTATATAAATGGACTGACTAATTGCCTGTTTCATGTGGCACCAGTTTTGATTTCAGAAAGTATGCTCTCACTGTCAATGCTACCACCAACTGTCGTAAACTGGTGCTATGTTTACTACATTTAAATTATTTGGGAATTTACTTATATGCATGTCAGTGGGATTTACCACAAAAAGTATTTGGGGGACTATTTTTATTGTAAAATTTTAATTATGATTATTTTTTACGAGGCTGTTTTGGTGCGAAATACCGCTGAACGGCAAGCAATTTCTTGTTCCCAATTGTTACAGTTCAGTGGGAAAGATTGCTCTCACAGAAAGAGACAGGAATATGAAAGTGGTGCCATTTGCTGTCATGCATTTTTGGTTCAACGAGCAGTCCATTTTATATACATGTCAGTGAATGCTCCGCGCATTAAAATGTTCAGTAAAATATGTGTAGACATACAATGCGCGCCATCTATCTTAAAATAGAGAAATATTCACTTTTTACCATTGAACTCTGTACTGGCACTAGTAAAATTATCAGTAAAATTTTTGCTTGCAATTTTACCAGCGCTAAAATTTATATGGAAATGTCACATTTTACTCGAACTCGATACTAGGCTTTAGATGACATTTTCAAGCAATTTATTAGAAAAAAATTGAAGTTTTTCGAAAAAGTTTCTTGATACAAAACTTGCGTATATCTTGTCGAGTTTTATTGATAGGATGACACAAAAAATTATACTGATCTTTAAAAAAATGCATACTTTTTCCATTTTTTTTTTAAAAAAAATAGTTATCTTGAAGAATATTCAAATCGTTTAAAATTTTGACAAAGGTTATCAACTAAACGACATCAATGAATCACCCTGTATATAATATGGTAGGTAATGTTAAAATGTATATAAACGAAAAAAAAAAAACAAAAAAAAACAAAAAAGTGCATTTTAGCTACTAAAGCGCATTCATATAACCTAATGCATAAATCCTAGGTGGTTTAATATTTATTTGTGATGGGAATTGAAAATACAATGGCGAAACGGAGCTACAGGAATACCTTACACATGAAAAATATGTAAAAGTTCGTGAACCCATAGTAAAGTTCATGAACACATGAATTTAAAAAAGTTCGTGTATAAATTGACATAAGTACTTGTTCAAAGTTGATGTATACACGTGTGGTGTATAATACTGACTAAGTTCTGGTTAAATTCAATTTAAATACAAAATAACAACAACAAACAAGTAAAAATGTGCTCTCGATCAAGAGAACAAAATTCTAATTCCATATTTTCCAATTTGAAGAATGATTTGTTTATATTGCCATAGTAAAATTACCAGAAGAAATGAATCAATCTTTTTTACAAGTTAAACTTAATTAGTTTAGGTCAGTGCATAAAGAATGTGTGTAACATTGACAAGAAATAAATAAAGAAAACTACCAAGTCTTTATTTCTACCCCCAAAAGTCTTTTAAGGTTAATTCTTGTAGTTTAGAATTTTATATTAAAAATTGCTCCTACTACTACTACAAAATAAGGCAGTGATTATTTCTTCACTTGAAATTGGTATCTGCGGTCGCTTATAGTTCACACGATTAAAGTTAATGATCATCAACGAGTTTTTTAACATTGTCATAATAAGGTAAATAACTCAACGTCCCTAAATATACCAAAAAAATTCTTTGCCTACCTTTCTAATAAAAACAAACACGTACCTACTCCTTTCCCAAAACGCTGGAACCTATTTTAGTTTGAAGAAAAATGCATGTTATAAGCATAACATGAAACCCATCTATCTATGAAAACTCCATCTACATTTAAAAGTTTGAACTTTGAGATTCAAGATAATTTATTCAAGACAAATTATAATAGACAAATTTTTTTTATTTTTGTTTTTATATATTGCCTGTGTTAAACTTTGGCAGATCGTATGCCGGAGGTACGTCAGAAGATGGTAGACTATTCCACATTCGCACATTGCGTATACGAATCATGCTACAAGGGATCTGACTAGATATTTCATCAGAACATTGACCATGCATATAGCGATAAAGGAGCGAACGGTATTCTTAGCAACTACGTGTTACTTAAAATTTTGGGAAATGATAGATATGTATGTAGCTCTTCTTAAAGTTTTCACAGACATTGTTCATGTGTTCATATAAAAAAAAAAACTAGAATTTCAACAATGGATCCCACTAATATAGTACCTATATCATGTTTAGACTTCCTTGATTTAACCTCTAATCAGTCAGAATTCCTCTTAAAATTTGTTGGTTGGTATTTAATAAAAAAAAAAAAAAAAACTTTTGCAGAGGCATGAGAATTTAAAATTAAAAAGTTTTTGTAGTACAGAAATTGTATAAAATCCACAAAATAATTCGTTATACAATAAATCCGAAAAGATGAAGAAATCTCTTACTTCCTTTTTTGGAATTCTTTCGAAAAAACAGCTTGCAGTACTTATCATCACAGGAAAACCTGAAAAGCTAGAATATAATTTTTTTTCTTTTTCAAATAATTTCTGACATTTTAGAAATATGTTCAAAAAAAAAAAAAATAGATTTTTACTCACTTTTCATTATAACATTAGCAATCCTACTATAGAGTACCACACGTGGTTCTATTTTTTCACTGTCAAAATATTTAAATTCATATATATAGACATAACAAAAAGAACATATGGTTTCCCCATGTGGAATATTTGTTTATATGAAAATATTTCAAAACATCGCTAACAATTTTCATCATGGAAAAGACTAAGGCATCATCCCCTTGCATTGGTAATGTATACAAATTCGTTTTTAACAACGCAATTTTAACATGAACCACCTCATATCAATTCGCACATAATTTTCTATCTATAATTAAAGATTCCATTTATGTATGTATATCGTAAGATTCTATAGATTTACATACATTTGCATGTGTATAAGCAAAAATCTACATCCTAAGAAAATATTTTGAATACCACAGTTCATGAGGAAGAAAAAGTATAAAATCTCTGGAATGAATGTTTACCCCATTATGCCTTCATGTATTATACTTAGTTCGTTTCTAGCACACACACACACACACACACACACACATATTTGTCTATTTTTATTCAAACACAGTTTTATTGAAACGTGCAATGAACTTCAATATCCTGCTCATCGTCTGATTGTCGCCATTTTATCCTTCTTATGTATAGTTTTTCTTCTATTTTTTTTTCTTTTCTTTTTTGTTTTCCTCCATTTTCAATATTAAAGCGATAGGAAGAGCCAGGGCCTTAGTAGAGCTCCACATTTGTATAGGAATTGGAGCATCATTTGCCACACAACATAGAAATACACTTTTCCTTCTCCCCATATTTTCCATGTTTTTTTTTCTCCTCTGTTGAGAATGTTTTCCTATATGCGTTATGCTTTGTCTACAAAAAAGGATAAAAAAAAGTATCAAAAAAATAAAAAAAGCGATTTTTTTTTTTAACTCAAATAGCAAACATAGCAAAACAAAAAACATTTATTTCTGGTTTCTCTATTTCAGTTCTGTTTGTTGTCCTATAGCAAAGCATATGATTTGTGCTCCACATGTGCGCTTAGTTACTACCATGAAAAATTGAATGGGATATCCCAAACCAAACTCCATACTAGCGCGCCGTTCATTTATAGTTAGTTAACTTTAACTTAACCTCATTTTTTTCGCTCTTGGGATTGTTGTTGTGTTTTTTTTTCTTTTTCACTTTCCTCCTAACATTTTTGCTAAAGTTTTTCCTCGTAACTACTTAACTAAAAAAAAAAAAAAAACAAAAGACGATAGACGCAATAACTCAAATAAATTGCGGACGAAATAAAGAGAGTAATTTATTTTTTGTTTTTAATTTATTTTTTTTATATTTCCCATCTAACACAAGCTGTATTCTAAAATCATTCTGAAGGCCCTAGCAACTTGGTTGAGTGCGTATGTTGGCCATCGTATTCAATTCCAATCCAATCCAACCAACCGAACGAACATCCAAAAAACCCCCCGAACCAACACTACTAGACTAAATTTTTCCTTCACGATTTATTTGCTGTTGATTTGTTTTTATTGAATTTCACCCAGGGCAGCATAGATATGTACGCAATGTACTATACGCCAGAAGCAATAATAATTGAATTGAAGACTATATAAAACTTGTATAATGGAAAGGCGTAGTACACCTATACCTTTTAGACGAAGAAAGTTTTTATACCATTTTCAGATCAATCGACACAAAGAATGGTGAAGAGAATCCCGTGTATGCAATTTGGAATGATGTGAAATTTTTGCACGGAATTTAGAGCATATCGCTATCAAATTGATTTAATCTTGTTGAAAGTAGGCATATTCCGCCCATTTAAAAGCTACACACAAACTTCAATACAGATTTAAAGAAGAAGTTTAGAAAATTGAAAAATCTCATAATGGCTAGGCGTAGATGAGCGAATTCTCTATTCACTTTTCATAGTCGCGGTTCAATTCAGACTTTTATCAATTTGCCGAAAGGTTAAAAGTGCTCCGCAATTATTCTTGATATTGTTTTGAAAGTTGTTGCTAAATTGCTTTCTAGATTGCTTTTATTATGTTGAATGTTGTGATGGTGGTGGTGGTGGTGGTGGTGGTATAGTGATGGAGATGCTGAATAATAAGACTCTATTTAAGGAAATTGTATATTGAAAGTGTAGGTACAGAGGTATGTATACATATACTGACCAGATCATTCATATAGATTATGTATTCATGTAGGATGTACATGAGATTGCATAGTTAATTCTTTAAGAGTGACCTAGAATTGAAGAGATTTTATAGGGCATACTATACAATTTTATTGAAAAGGAAAATTCCTGTTATTTTGTTAATTTTGAATTTCCTGTTGAACATTGTTTGGTTTTTTTTCTTCTTGTAAATAATTTTGAATTGACTACAAACAATTAGGACATCTGACTTTTTCAAATTGATTTTACATATATTGTAAGTGCACAATTCATTCGCAATTTTTTTTTTATATTTTACACTTTAATGATGTTTTGGTATATACAGGGTGTTTCCCACTAGGAGGTCAATAGAGCGGGATGTGATAGTACTCACCTAAATGACCCAAAAATTTTACGGCAGGGGGGGGGGGCATATCATCCGTTTAGGAGTTACAGGGTGATTAAGAACAAAAGCTAGTTTTTCACAAAACACCCTGTATCTTAAAAACTACAGGGCGTACGGTCACAGTTAAGAGCTCATTGTATGCAGAAAATCAAGTCTACAGTTTACAGAAAATCACATGACATTAACCATTCATATGTCTTAATTTTACTCAACTTCTCTAAAAGTTTTGACTTAGTTATTCATCTTAAATTTCTGTCTAAACTTAAGCTTTAATTTTTCAAATCCAGCTATTGCGCTTATCGGTAGTTTTCTATCAAGAAAAAATTAATATATAAAAATCGGCGATCTTGTGTCCAGTGCTTGTCTGCTAAGTTGCGGTATGTCACAACAGTCCATATTGGGTTCATTATTCTTCTATGTTTATAAATAATTTTTCCAATTCCATTGACAGTTGCAATATTCATTTATATATGGAGGAAGAGGATACCACTAATGAAAGAAGCCAGATACCAGACAGAGGGCTCTAGTTCCCACAACGAGCCCAAATCAGGTATACTGCCGGATCCCAGAAGTATGGCAAGACAGGCACAGGGGTGATTGGTCTAGAAGTGGAACTATCCGTTTGGCTTGGTGCATCACCTTCCATTTTTCAAGCGGAAGTCTATGCTATAGTAGAGGTTGGAGCTCAGGAAAGTCTAAAAAAGAACAGCAACAACTACAACATTTATACATCTGTTCAGACAGCCAAGCTGCGCTCCTAGTTCTTTCCTCTCAAGTCATGAAGTCGAAACTAGTATGAAGCTACCCCTGGAAACTGCAGCTATTGTCTTGCGACAACCAAATAACCTTGGTCTGGGCTCGTAGAGTCGACGACCTGACTAAAACCGAAACCGACTGTCCATATACTGGTCCCTACCTGACATTTGGTCTACCAAAAAGCTACTTAAGGGGGAACTGCATAAGTGGAAAGACAGGCAACTGGATCTCCATTGACGTAGCGCGCCTGGTATGAGGCAGGCGAAGAAATTCTTCAACTCCTACCTTCTCCAGACATGTTAACTTAATGGACGTAGCAGACAATCGCTCAGACGGTTTGCTAACTCAGTCACTAGTCATGGCCATTTCCACTACTTCTTGAAGAATAAGATGAAACCTTGATGCATGTTATATGTCAGCGTTTCCAGGTCTGAGGATGCAAATCACTGGAAGAACACTTATCTTTCCCAATAAAGTCTGCAATTTAACCCCAAGAGCAGTAATCGAGCTTGTTAAAAGACTCGATTTTGCCTAATCACCTTAGGTTAAGGCACAATAGATCAAGTCTGGTTGCCATGTCTGCATGGTCCTGGAAGCCTGGTGATAACTACTCTTAACATTAACATATGTTGATGACGTGTAACTTCAAATTAGCAGGCATATAGGCTTCTTAGAAGATTATTTAGATCGTAGAATTCTGACATGGATAATGTCTCGCGTTGGGTTCCAATAATCATTTAAAATTTAATCCACTCAAATCTCAGTGTGTTGCCTTTTATAGGAGTGATATTATGCTCTTTGATCTTTTACCTGCCACTGATAAATGTTTTTACTATAGACGTTGGAAGAATCTTGGTGTATTAATTGGCTCGAAAATGAATAATTGTTGTCAACATTGGTAATATGATAGGTAAAATCTATGGTGGTTTCCGGCGGCTGTAGTTATCAGCTAGTATTATCGCTGGTCAGATCACTTCTTCTTCCTTACTTTATAACTGGCAGTTTAGTAGATTTACACTTGGATTCTATTTGTCTAAGAAGGCTGAACGTATCATTTAATAACTGCCTGAGATGTGTGTATAGACTTAAACGGTATGATTACGTTCCATTTTTCAATAATAATCTGCTGTGTTTCTCTTTCAAAGAGTACCTAGAGAGATGGCTATTAATCTCTCTACATAAAATCATATATACAGGCAAAACTAGAGTATATTGGCAATCAACTGAGATTCTTGAATACTGCATGACATTTTAATTTACTTATTCTCCAGATTTCCATTACTCTGTTCATTATAAATACGCATATTGCCTAATGTCGTCTTCATTCAATTAATATTTTTATTTCTTAGTCATGTCATTAGATAGATATTTCAGTTCATATAGACATAGTTACAGTTCGTCTGTCTGTTGCTTAATTAATCTTTTCATTCTGAGATTCCTCAAGTTTCAGACTTAGGTCCTCACCTATTTGTTAAAATACATTAAAAACTTTGCTGAGTGTTTTGCTTCATTTATAAGCGGAATATTTGCAATATTATTCCAATAGTAATCTAGCAACATTGGAGATTGTTGATAGTAACATTTAGTCGGATAAAAACTTCGGGCAGTCAAATACATGTGTGCGTATGTACGTACGTATGTAATTCATGCAGCGACTGGGCGCTAACTTTTTCTGAAAAGATAAAAAAGCTAGTTTACCTAATTAACAATACATAAACACTTTCTTATAGCATACTTTGGCATAGTATATGTACAGATGCCCTCCTTTTGTATCTCATTAGATATAGTTACTTATAAAAAGGTTTTGGTTTCCAATATATGTATTTCAATGTGTTACACAAATCTGAGAAAACCGGTTAAATTTCATCCCATTCGCTCTACTTTCCCAGTCCTACCAATTTATTAAAATTATTTTTTCATGTCTGAATGTTAATCTCCTCCAAAAGTCCCTCGGTAAGTAAGTCACCCAATTTTCGTCCCATGAGTATATTCTGTCACTATGCGAAAACGCTGGGAAATAAGCACTTAAAAATCTCCTAAGTTATTTTGGTAACCAGGTAGAATATAAAATATATTGTATGCATAAGTACGTCTGGCTCTAAATACGGACAATTCATATACTTTGACTCTTTTGAAGTTATTTAAACCCTTTTATGATCTCAACAATCATCAAAATTTCTGGCAAAAATGCTGCCAGATACAGCCATAAACTCAAAATAATTTTCGAACAAATTTACTACAAAATACAAAGCCATCGCAGTTGCCTGCTATAATCGGAGTACACTATCTTAAGTATGTAAAATTCAATTATTTTGCTAGCAAAACTACTACCCAAAAGTAAGATTACTTTCAGTTTTTAGTAAAATTACTTAACCATGATCTTTCCTCTACTGCAGTAAAACATACGTAATTTTTCCATTAAACCATATATTTTTACTGCTGTTTGGGAACTATACTAAATGGGGTAGAAATTTTACTTCGTTTTACAAGGTCGAAAAAATACTGTTCAGCATATTCTTGCTTTTGACTTTTTGTTGTTAAGTCAAACATCTTGCGCAATTTTTCGCACGAACTAGATTGGGTACTAAATATGAAGCAATCTTTTAACTAACAACAGCGAGAAAAATAAATAACAAACAAAAGCGGCACATCAATAGTCGCTTGTTCCACTGGCACTTATAATCTTTTTGTATTATGAGTAATAAACCATGCACATATTTCTGAGGCATAGTTAGATAGGGCTAGAGAAAGTTATCTATTAAAACTCTGCCAAATAGCTGTTGCTCAATTGGATCTAATTATAATAATATTTGGTGGACTCAAAAACGAGGAAATTTTGCTCACAATCCTTTTTCCACAATCTAGTATTCTTTCAATAATGTCGGATTATTACTAAATTTCAATGCGTACATACACATCAGATCATGCAGTGGCGTGCATTTTTGCCAGTTGCTGCAGTTATCACAGCAAAATAACTGCATTATTAGTATTTTTAATTTTTTTGTGTGCTTTAATATTAATACTTATAAAGCATTATTCCTATGCTAGAGTAATATTAGAGCGGTAACCGAGTATTTTTACCATCACATTTTGTAAATTTACTAACTCAAAGTAAGTTTTCTGGACATTTAGTAAAAATCAACCGAAAACAGTAGTAGTAAAATTACCAATTATAATAGAAAATTATTAAAAAAGGTAATTTTGCTATTTATTTTCATGATTAATGTAATTTTACTGTACGGAACTATAGTAATTTTACATACAAAGTTTTTAGAGTGTACTACAATTATTTTTATATGCTTACACAGAATAATTAAAGGTGAACAGCCATTTAATCATCAAATTAATGTATTTAGTCTGATGTATCACATCACAAGGCTCTATGCCTGGGCCGCTACTTTTTAGCATTTAATGTAAATAATCTAATTCAAACAGTTCAGAGTGCTTATGTACATACATATCTATGTATAGATGAAATTTAATTCTCTTTAACTCCATTATATTTTTTTTCAAGATTCTACTTATCTGAGCAAGGCAATCTTTTACTAATTGCTCAAAAATTTACTCATGCAAGTCGTGATCTTAAATATTCTCCTTGTGTGTGATTTAAAAAAAATAAAAAATCTCATGGTTTTCGGTACTCTATTAAACTGCTGTTTTAAAATGATTCTTTAAAGATTATTCGGTATATAAAAGAACCGGGTCATATTTTGATGTTAGAATTTACAAAAAAAAAATTCGACTTTTACAATTCACGTCATTTTTAATTAAAGTATATACAAAAATAGATAAAATTTATCTTTTAGTGGGGGGTTTTATTTTTAGCCTCCAGTGTATTAGTAGTTTATCAACTTTTTCAACATATCATCTTATCACAAAATTATATAAAATAAAAAGTTAAAAAATTATTCATGAATAAATTTTCTTGAAATAAAATTATACAAAAACTTTCCATCTCCTATTTAATAAGTAAAGTCTTGAAATGGTATATGTATATAATTCCTACATACATTAGCTATATACAAAAATTCTTAAAGTTTTTTAAACTACTTTTTGCAGTCATTATACAAAATAATTCTTATATACATACCTACATCCTATTTGCATAAAATTGAATAGGTATTACCTGCCTTTACCTACCTACCTACCCTACCTACTAAGAAGAAACGAAATAATTTCTCTAGGTAAAAAAAAAAAAACAAGCAGACAACAACAAAAGCAACCAGCAATAATGAAAAATTGTAATGTAGGTATATACATAACCTATAAAAACTGGCATAATCAAACCATAATTGTATGCAAGTCAATAAAATATGCAAGTTAAAAAAATATATATATAGTAGGAAGGTATTATACCTTTCATCTCTATAACCTAACTATGTAGGTAATGTAGAATAATTATACCTCCTTCTCTCCCCTGTTCTAAAGAGTTAGTCTAGTTCAAGTTCATTGCACTCTCTCACATATCCAAACCGCGCAATTATTATTCCGCCTTAATACAACAATTAAATTAAAAAAAAAAAAATAGCTGAATCACATAATATCAACCGCATTTATAACATCTTTTGCCATTGATATGCACACACTACGCCTTTAGGGCCTTTACGCCTTTTAATGCCATGACTATATTCTTCTCGTAGCGTTCATCTTCATTTTAAATTTTTAAAGGTCCAGAAGAGCCCCAGAACCAGCCAATGTCAGTCGTCTTCATTTCATTCTTAGGCGGCCGTGTCATATCTTCTGTTGGTGGTTTTATTATTGCCATGAATTGCTCTGAAATTACACATTTTTTTTTCTACCCATGATTATTATCCTCGTCATCATCATCATCATCATCTCATTTTCATCTTCAGCATCACATCTGCGGCGGCGCGGCAGCAAAGTTTGTCATAGAGTTGTTGTCGTATGTAGACAGAGCTTTAGCTTCTTAAGGTCTACGACGACTTTTGATGGGATAAATAGTTCGCGCATACCATTCGTCACCGCGCGCCGCTCTTAAGGCAATTTATGTATTTTACGTTTGTAGGTATGACTATTGATATAGAACACCGCGAGTAGCCAATGAAGCGAGATAATAACTGAATTGACTTAATGCGGCGACGCAATGAAGATGATGACGACATGCGACGACAGTCATAATTTATTTTATATTATACAAAGGTTTCACAGTGTGACATTTTGATGGAGGGCAAAAAAAAATAAAACCCCAGCTTGCATTCGTCTTCCTGGGTTGTCGTCCAGAATAATTTCTAGTTCTATAGACTAGGTTAGGTCTTTCATGACCCTCTATTGAATGTATGTATTTATGTACGAGTACATGTATAGTACTTTTTTTTTAGATTTCAGTTCAAACAATGCTAGATTTAATGTGAACGACACTTTTTCCAATTGAAAATACTTTGACTTGAATGTACTACGTCACGCGTCGCGCTCGGTCAATTGTGTAGCCCTGCATAATTTGAATGTTAGAAATTCAATTTGAATTGATTTTCTTTTCTAATGTTACGATGGTCATGTCGTGTGCAGCTTTTCCTCCTATATTGATGTTAATTAGTGGTTTAGCTAGAGCATATTAAATTATGTATGTACATATGTAGTTTTCCGGTTGAATTAAATAGTATTCATTAAAAATTCATGTTTTTTATATCTTTTTTTTTCTATTTTTTTTTTACAGACATGCAACCAGCAGCAATTAAGTCAAAACGGAGATGATGTAGTTGCCTATAATCGGGTCCAAAGTGCCAATCAAATGGATTTAATTAGAAACTGAATGAGATAAAAAGACTTATTAGGGAGAAACAGCAACAGCAACAACAACTGCAAAGAAAAAAAAACATAAAACAGGTAAAATCATGTTCGTTTTAGATTAAATTTTTGCTATCATCGCAATCAACTCAAATACCTACCTACCTATCTACTATCCATGTACATCCGGTCATTTAGATCTTATTTAACTTTTTTATGCCTATCTACATAGTTTTATCCTAACCTTTCTTCTTCATTCCTAGGTGGATGGAATTGCTTGCAAAATTTTATTTAAAAAAAAATAATCTTCACTTTCTTGTGGTGGTGGGTTTCTTACAACTATTTTTTGATTTATACGCTATAAAATTGTTTTTTTTAGTAGTTCCCCTTCTTTTTGTCTTTAGGTGTATCTTAATTTTTTTTTTTATTGCTCAACACTTTAATTATGTAATCATTAGGAAAAAGAGAGATAACAATCAATTTTAGTTTACAAATTCTCAGATCGTTAGGCCTGGGGTAATAAAACATAATTTAATTTTTTTTTTTTGGAACCTAGCCCCTTCCTCTTAACCATATTCGTTCTCAATATGTTTTTTTTTTGTTGGTAATGATGATGAAAGCATACCACACGTTCCCCCCAATTATATAGAGAAAATTTCACTAAAAATTATTTGAAGGTAGGAAAAGACATAAAATTTTAAAGAATTTTTGTCATAAAAATTAATGAATGGTTTTCTTTGGTGGTCGATTTAATAATATAAGATGGGTAATGATCTGTGAATGTTTGTTATTTATTTGTTTGTTTGTTTTGTGTTTTGTTTTTTTTTATATAAGTGATGAACATTTTGAATTTCATTCAATTTAAATTATGTTTATTTTATAGCATTAATTGGGTGTCAATGTATAATAATTAAGAAGAATAGGTATGCCATAAAGTTCTCAATTGAGACCACTACTTTTATTAGATATGTATCTTTAAATAACTGTAGTGGGAATTTTAGTTTTTATTTATCTCATTATATTTACTTTTTTTTTGTTATTAATTCTGGAAAAAGTTAATTCTTTTTTTTTATAAATTGTATACTAAGAGTTATTATTTTTATTTATTATCATTCAAATGGAGGATGCAGATAGACTTCTGCCTCTAATCTAGTCTCTGGGATTTGTGAGAACTTATGTGGTATTACCCCTAGGTGTGCCCTAAGGGACAAGTCGAACTTAAATTCTTTTACAAGAATTATGACGTTCTTGGGGGCCATCTTTTTAATATCTTTTGGCAATAGGAATGCATTTACTAGAGAGAGGACGTAGAGCACGTGTTCAGTGATTTAGTCATCTTCTACATAGAAGTGGTAGGTCTCACTATCAATCAAACGTACCCATCTTCTTGAGATGATGATATCTAAGTGGGCAATGCCCAATAAGTAGGCTCGTTATGAGTTTTTGTTCTTTCCTGTGCAATTCGATATGTGCTGGTAAGCCCAGAACCATTGGAAATTTAGATGATATTGTCATCTGTGGCACTGTAGTGTCTATGCAGCGAGAGACTTGTGTCACGGTTTCACCCAGCCACTACTTTTGGGTGGACACATTTGAGGATAATTAAATCATTTAGCGTTATCGCCTCAAATGCATGCAAGAAATTCAATCAGACTCCACGATAGTTTTCTTTACTCCCAAAAATGTTGGCTATGGATCCTTTCATGGACAGTGGCAGTTCGGTACTTTACTATGGTATTCTAAGGTTCATAGTTAATTTATCTGTAAACACAAGTAAGCAATTTTGAAAGTTATTTAATAATGTAAGAAAATTTAAACTATATCTCTTATATCTCATGTAAAAAGATGCATATACGGTTGGGAATTGTTGAACATTCGTCTAGCTCTGGATAAGAAACAAATTAATATTTTTTACTGTCATGGATTTTTTTTTCAACTGTGTCTGTATGTGTGTTTTTGTTTTTTTTTTATACAACTTCTATTATTTTAGTGACTATTTGTTTAATAAAAAAAAAAACTTTAAATATGTGAAATCAGAGAGTAACTCAGATGTTCGTCCTATATCCTGTGGAGTTCCATAGGAATATTATTGGCCCTCTAATTTTAAGTGCGTTCATTTGCTTCTTTTTTGAATTTTTATCGCGTCTAAAACTTTGGCAGGGAAAGAATCAGATGATAATCGTATAAAACTCCAGTTCCACAAGGTATGGTGGATGTGACAGAATTTTCTCAGCCCAGCTCTACAAATTCCTGGTGAGTCGCTAAAGCAACATCTGGTCATTTGGTGTTGTCGTGGTTCTGTTTGATTTGCTTCCTATTGACCAGTGCCTATGCCTTTCTTGATTGCTTCGTTCAAATCATGCATTTGCCGATAATGCATTTCTGAATTGATCTTTTCTTTGGATTTGAGAAGGTCATAGTGTATTGGTCCTTTGACGTTGCACCATTTAAACAACATTCTCTTATTGAGGCTCCAGCTCGATTTTGTGGTGGTGGTGGTGGTGGGACAGTTATCCATGCTCACAGCACACTCTTTTTCTCACAATATTCTCATACGTAATCCTTTTTTCACTGCCGGTTACCATCCGATCTAAGAAATGCTTCGATTTTGTTCGAGTTAGCAGAGATGTGCAAATGACGATTCGGTTATATAAATTTTATAATGGTCCTAACAATATCGTCATCGATCAGAAATGGTCTCAGTCACAATTTTCTGGTGGATCTAATATTTTAGAAATTTTTATTTTTATTCGGATCACTACATTTCTTAAAGGCTGTAGATTATCAACTGTTATGACTCCCTGTAGGTAAATCGTGGATGTTGCGTAAAATTTAATTAGGACATTCCATTGTGAACTTTCTACCAAAATGTTGAAAAGCAAACTACACCGATATGATAGCATCCTGATCATACCACAACCTAATTGAATAATTTACGACATTACAAAACAAACAAGAAAACCTTTAAAATTGTACAAATTTATCCCGGCAATCATATAATTTGTATACACATACCTCCATATTTCTTCCATGATGGCATCTTTAATTTTTAGCACGCAAACCCTCATCTCTCTACTACTACTACTACTACAACTGCTCCCCATATGAGAGGTACCCCAGACCAATTATGCAATCTAAAGAAAATTTTTCATAGTTATGTCCACAAAAGAGCTGTCAACCACATAATCGAGCAGTTGTTGTCACGCACATTTCATCGTAATTTACGAGGTTTTGTATCTCTTAAGAATTCAACAGATGTTGCTGCTCCTTTCATGTTTTTTGTTTTTGTTTTTTATATTACAAAATTATATCTCTGGGGTTCCCTCATATAATGCAGGACAGAAAAAAAGCAATAACTGCCCACAAGCAATTTATCCTATGAAATATATACCGGGAGGGAATAAATGGATATGGTGACGTTATTACTGCACCCATACACTCTCATACAGATTCATACCCTTCGTGACCATACCGTTATTGTACAATTTCCTTAAAGTGAAGTGTGCCATATCGCAGTAAAGAACTTTCCGGAATTTTTTCGTTGTTGTTGTTGTAGTCGTTATTATTCGTCGTTGATCCTTTATCCCTTTTTGGAGGAGTCATGTCCAATATTCAACTACCCTTTTCTGTGCAAGCTTTATAATTTTCTGTTGGTCCAGTTCGTGTTGGCGGCGACTTGGAACGACGCGGTCAGTGTCGGCATCATTTACAATTCTTGCAAAATATAGTAGGAGGAAAACGGAAATTTCTATAAAACATCACGACATCACGTATACCACCTCAGTTCAGAGGGGGCTGGTATTGCGGTTCTTTGGAAACATTTGCACAAACTATGGTCAGAAATTTTAACAATGATATTCATTATATGGATTGCAGTTGCAACCAAAAAGGACTAAATTGTTCTGGCAAAAGTTGTATGCTACCGATATGTGTTAGTTTGTGGGGGCATATGCACATATATATTTCTTTAAGGATGACTGACCAGTGATTATATAATCCCACTTTGATGTAGATTTAAGCCACAATGGTGGGTAGATTGGTGCCATACCCTGCAATTCGTATATGATGCATTTTTTGTGTGCTGGACTCTTGCTTGCTCACACACCTAGTTCAAGCAACAATAACAACACCATCCTGCTGCACTACTAACATTTGTTTGAAAAAAAATTATACAGTGGTGTGTGTGTGTGTGTTTCTGCTGGCCGGTTGAATTCATCAGGAAAATTTTTTATTACTTTTCGTAGGTAGAATGAATGATGGAATCCAAGAGGAAATAATTCCAATGAGTGCAGGCGAACATTTATAATGGTTGCCTGGAACGTTATCACCGATGAAATTATTATTTTGTTTTTTTTTGGTTTTTAGAAATAAATCTAGCGGAAAGAAACTTTTTAGTGTTTTTTTTTTTTTGTAAAATCATTTTTACTGACAGTTTGTGGAAATTGACCAAATTTGTTATCGAAAATGTTCCAACTATAATAGTTGTAGTAGTTGTTGGTAGCATTGTATCATCTGTCAGTATGCTGTCAAATTTTTTTTTCTTGTCAAATACGTTTTTATTATAGTTTGTAATACAAACTGTAGGTATAGATAACTGAAGTATTTCTTGAAAAACTTTAGCATATGCTTGAATTACTTCGTAAAAGCATAAAAGTCCACCGTTCTCCAATTATGTCAGAAACAAAAATTTCACCAGCCTTTACACAAGGGTGTAATAAAGGGAAGTCACAAAACTGCGCAGTTAGGACTGTAGGTCGGTTGAGTCAATCAATTCCACTCCTGTCAGGTACTCGATAGTCGAAGTTGCGGTGAACAATGGTACATTTTCGTAGCGGAAAAGAATTTGATTTCTTGATAGTTTTTCAAGCGGTTTCGGAAAAAACAACCTTCAAATAAATGATGGTAAAACATTCCGCATTATCCATACAATGATTTTTCAGTGGAATTAACATTACCTCTTCCAAAAAATGAATTTTAAGAATTTTTCTGTGTTGTGCTCCAACTAAATCGCGCCTTAATGTTTTAGACCTCAGTTGAATTGTCTGGTATCGAAATTTTCTTGATCTTCCAAGCAGAATTGTTGATGAGTCAATAGGTGGCCATAAGTTGTTAGCATATTTTGTACAGTATTGATGTGGTTTCTGAGATAACCTTTTTACCCATGTTGGGTCGTCAAACTATCATTTTAGTTATTTTTAGCACTGTTATCGATTCCAGACAATTTAAAAAAATTGTAGCTCGCATATTTTCGAATGTCAATTCAATTGTTTTTTCTAAGGAAATGACTCCTTTCAACTGTGTGGGTATACACACAAAACCAACCTTTTTTAAAAACGTCAGAAAATCTGAAAATTATATTTCCAGAAGTGACACCTAGCGAGAAATAGTCTAGGTACGAAATTTAAATCGTGACCCTTGTTATGAAAGAAAAACATGTTTAAAAAACAACCAAAAAAAATGTAGCTTCCTGCATAATCATGCATAAATATGTAAGTCTTTCATATTTCACCTTTGATGTGAATCATGCTATGTACCACACCGGAAAAGGACATTATCCAGGCCAAGGTATTTCGTCTGAAGTCTGACTATACGATAAACTGTACATCTGGTGCATTTAAATGCGTACTCTCTGCTTACATGAAAAATTGAATCTGCGAACTTTTAATCAATGCACGACGTAAGTAAGATCTAGTAGTTTTTGTTTTCCTTACGTTTACCTAGGTTTATGCTGTTTGAGCTATTGTAGGCTATCGACCTTAGGCATATTCTATGGAGAGGTACGTACATGCTTTCCACAAAACTTTAAGGCTAAAAAGAACTAAGAGAAAGGTTTATTTATACGGTCAAAGGCCAAATTATTTGAGGAAATCAGGTTCGTCTCTAAAGTTACTCAGTTCTTTCAATTTCCACAATGAAATCTTTCTGGGACTGTCTGAATATGCCGAAGTAGTAGCCATGTTGCAGCGAAACACTTACTAAATTCCTTATTTTTGGGATATGATCCATCACGATCCAAATATATTAATTATCCATTCACGTCTGAGGACTAGAGTATACGTACATCTTCCTAAGTAAACCGGAGCAAGTGTGTGCTAAGCTGTCATACGACAGAGCTTAGTGCATATTTGCTTCGGTTTACTTATCAAGATGTCTTAATACAGATTAGTATGTACTTATAGCTAGTTCCAACTAAGATTTTATGCCAGATCTCTTTAGAAAACGAACGGCCTTTGTCAAATATGCATCTCCCAAAATTTTTTTTTAACCGTTATCAGATGGTAGAAACGCCACCGTAGGTTTTGTCCTAAAAGATATAGTATCGAGGTGCAAACAAATTTCTGTCAGCGATAATAACCGTTGCTTGAAGTCTATAAATTACAGGGACGCGCTATTATTAAAATTAGAAAAAAAAAACGATTTCTTCTCTATAATGAAAAAAATGTTCTTGACTACAAATTTGTTTCTTCCATAACTGAAGAGTGAGCGAACAGAAGGGCACATGTCCTATTCATAAAAATTTACAGAAAACCCATAGAACTGCATAGAAAAATGAACTTTCGAAATTATCCCAATGTCTTACTTTTGGTGCCCTTCCCGGCATGTTAAGAATATAGAAAAATGTGAAATATACTAGGAGAAAAAAATTAAAACAAAATGGACATGAGCCATTCTGACTGTACAATATGTACGCATTGAAGGACATGTGCCTTTTCGTTCGCACATTGATGGACATGCTCCCTTTTATTCAGTTATTGACTTGATGAGATCAATAGATTTTCGTGGACATGTGTCATTTAGTTTTAATATTCGGAAATCTGTGACTTTTTATGCTATTTTGAAAGAACAGTGATTAAAAGCAGAGAAAGTTCAAAATAGCGGACATGATTCTGTCACAAAACGACAACTACAGGGTCACAGTACTCCGCTAAGGTCGCACAACAACATTTTTTAAATACAAAATCTTATATAAAGTGAAAAAAAAATTGAAACTCTTAATGGTTCGTATACCGTTCATCCTACCATTTTTAAACCCACCTATTGTTCCTAAAAAAGGTAGGTTACTATGCAAAAACTCCATCATCACTTGTTTTAGTTCCCACAACAAAAATTTATTATGATTACCTCGCTCTGAAATAACCGGAAATATGTCTTTTGTTTCGTAATTTTTAAATTAGGTACCTGAAACGAACTCCTTTTTACTGATGATTTCCTTTATATTTTAGACATCCTTTCAACAGATTATGTTGTTTTTGTTGTTGTTGTTGCTATTGTTATAATTATTTCTTTTAAATCACTGACAAAAACGAGGACAAACCCTATCCTTTCAGAAATTTTAGTCAAGAGATTCATTCATTCAGAAAAATAAAAAACTCAATACAAAACAAAACGGACACAGAGGTAGAAAAAAACACACAACCAAACAAACAAAGAAAGATTATGTCTCCTTCCTTGGGTATTCTTCTTTCGCAGAAATAAATAACTCAGAATTTTGCAGAACTTAGGTAAATTGACCAGGATAACGCGTACCTATCTAAATTCAAAACAATCCAAAAGACACTTTGAATGATGCTCTTAAGATGGATGTAGATGCGGCGGCAAAACGATATTCATACAAAAGTTGAAAAACATAAGATAAAACCTAAAACCTACCAAAGATGCAACGCAATAAATTTTGTTCTTGTTGTAGAGATTCTTTTTTATGTTTAGTCCATGCTAGCAGCAGCATGCTTTTTATTTATTTTTTTTTTATATACATAAAACACTCACAAGCAGGTTGTGCAAACTGTGAATAATATTTCATGTTCACGCGATTTACCTAGCACTTTTAGCATTCTTGATGTACTGTAACCGCTGAAAGATTGATATAAAAATAAAAGAAATAAAACAAAAGCCGAGCATAAGAGAGTAAAACAAGATTTTTGAGAAAAAAATTTATTAAAGGCGAAATGAATGGAGAATTATGTTACTGACCAAACAGCTTTACAAAGAAGAAATATAAGACTTTTGCTAGTGGTGAATTTGTTGATAATATTATGGACAGACACGGCTGGACACAGACATATTATAAAATGAGAGAGAATACTATATCCAAACCTATATGGATGGTAGTGCAAATTCAGTTTATGTAGATGGAGTCGAAGCTATAACTAACCAACTAGCCAAGGAAATGAGAAGAGCAACCAGTTTTGCATGTGCTGTCCAGATTCAGAACCACAAGAAGACGGAAATGCCCTGTCGAAAAATGCATTCAAAAGTGGTTTTAATTTATGGTGGCTGGATGTTACGGTCTCTGGATATTCTGGACATACTTGTCCAGGGTAATTTTTTCCCTCCTTACAATATAATTTTTCACTTTCTTTTTTTTTTTAATGTTAGTTTTTGCATTAAAATGTATATGGAGATAGATAGAATGGTGGTGGTGGAGAATATTGGTATGTTGATACATACCTCAACATAAAGTGAAATAAAAATAACAAGAAGCACCACCTGTTTTTCTACTGTTTTACAAATTTAAAATTCAATTTGTGAACTGCCGTGTAATATTGAATGAAAACGTTTTTTTATTATTTTCGAAATTGTGTATTTCAAAACTGGTCCATAATTGAGTTAGTTTAGGTCAGGTAAGAGGGCCGCCACTATAAGTACCTAGACTGCTTTACTTAGACCATCAGTGGGTTCATTGTGTCCCTTGTCCTGATGGGGTAACCTTTCAAAATCGCCCTAGATCCATTCTATTTCCCTTAGGAAATTCAGGATGCATCCGAACTTTGATTTCCAGCTCTTCCAGACTTGAAAAAAAGTAGATACCCAATAGCATACCTCTTTATTCAGCAAAGCGGGACACTCGCAGAGTACATTCTGCATGGAATCGATTTCCTTCGAGTCCTAACAGCTCCTGCACAAATTGTTCGCCGGTACACAGAACCTTCTAGTATGGTCTCCTATAGCCCAATGACCCGTAATGACCCCTATTAAATTCCTGGTACTTATATGTCCTGCTGCCATTAATTAGTTTTCTTGTCCTCTTCCTGTTATATGTAGGCCACATTTACCTTGAGATTCGGCAGGTTTCCCTTTTGATTCACCGGAGGCTTGCTTTTTGATAGGCCCCTCTGATGATCTCCTCTTTTAAAGCTCCGATTGGGATTTCCATATAAGCTATCGCTGCGGAGCTATCTATTTCAGAACCCTTTTTAGCCAACCCATCAGTCAGCTCGTAGCTTAGGATATCTCTGTGGCCAGGTACCCAGCATAAGGAAACCTTGTGCCATAACTGCACCAATTTTGATTTAACCAGCACATAATCCAGCGCCTTAATGGATGCCTAGCTATCAGTGTATATGCAAATGTGCCGTACGGATTATCTGAACGTAGATGCCAATATTACCGCCTGATAAATCGCTGTGAATTCTGCCTGAAAAACACTGCATTTGTCATGCAGCCTATAAGATTCGTGCCACTGGAGATCTCTGGAATACACTCCAGCCCCTGTGCTGGCACTCGTCTTGGAACCATCCGTAAAAATAGAAATATCGGATGTTACGACCATCTCATTCCCATCCCAGTCTCTCCTGGTGGACATTATTGCATTGACACCCACACTAAAATTCAAGATGGGTTCTTGGTAGTCTGTTTCTTTCCTGCAGTCTATTTTTTTTTTAGTATATTGGAAAGCCCAAAGCTCCTCACCTGAGTTAGAGCAAGTTTTCTGAATTTTATAAATTACTTAGATCTACTTGAACTCCAATGGTGGTTGATAGGTTTAGTTTAGAACAATGGTTATGAGAAATTTCGTTAGGGAACTAAATTTATTTTCCAGTGATTACCTCTTATTCTCAGTTATTATTTTCTTTTGTTATTGTAAAATAGAAGCTCCTCCGAGAAAAGTATTTCTCTGTCAGATATTATGAGATATAAAAACAGAAAAACTAACCACTTGAAGGAAAAATAAGTCGTTCGGAAATTTTAGTGGGCGTATCTCAGTCGTAGTCTACAATATTTTAAAAAAAACCCGTACATGGCCTTCGTTCTTATAATTTTGGCTTGAAGTATAAGAAATCTTCTTCCGTCACGAGTAGGTTAAACTTTCGCAAGTAGATTGTTTTTTTTCGCATTGTCCTCATTCGAAAATTCTTTTTACAAAAAAATAAATCTGAAATAAAATTTTATAATATCCCAAAAAATAATTGCAAAGATTTCATTTCGTCGGTTTACACCCCGTTCTCTGTCCACTTTTGTCTTCATGAAAAAAAAATCCTGACAAGTATTATGATGAAAAGAGATTTTCGAAAATTCGGTTTTTGGAAAAGAGAATTCTGTGAATGGGAACATTTTGGATACATGTTTTCCAGAAATCGAAATGTGGTATACTCGCAAAATAATTATTGTTCCCTTTTTAAATGAGTTTTATACTTTTGAATTACGTTTGTTTTTTGTTTTTACATTAAATAAAATTCCTGGATTAAGCTTTTATAAATTTTTTCATATATTCATATAACCGAACTTATGGCAATGTGTCAAGAATATAAAAAAGAAATTCTCCATAAACATATGGCAGAAAAAAACATAAACCAAAAACATATTGACGTTCCTCTAGATTAAATTATTTCTTAATGAGCTGATGTCAGTACTAAAATAAGCTCTGAAATTTTAAAAACATTGTTTCCTTTAAACTTTGCAATTTATGGTTGGGATTTTATTTATAATGGATTATTTTCCATACCATTCGATCTGCTTCTTTCAAACTCGTAGATGTGATCCTCTTGCCGAAAACATCGAGTCTAGGTGATTTCCAATCAATATACATCACCTTGAAGAAAACTATTAATAATGAATAAGGTATTAAAAATACGTTTATTTTACTTTGTATTATGGTCCCCTCCTGGGAGGGTATCAGTTTTATAATATTAAAATAAAATATTAAGTTAGTAGTGAATTATTTGACGAGTGGTATAAATTTTAGGCCACTCCTGAAAAAGTTAACATTGAAATTTTCTGGAATCTTTGGTTTGCGCATTAGATATATGGGATGGAGTCCAAGATTTTCTTCTTTTACATATTGGTCATTATTTGTGTGCGTCAATTTATTTTAAGGAAGACATTTAGAAATATTTTGTCCACTATTTCACAGTTTTGGTAGTTTTCATTCTAACAGTTTTTCTTGTCTCCGGTTGCTAGATTAGAACAAAGGGTTTATGTCCATAATAAAATTTTCATTGGATTTGGAAAGAATTTCGTATTTGAGCTCCTCTAGGTTAGTTTTTTTTAAAGAGGCCAACGTCATCATAAATTTATCTTCAATCCATAAACGTAAATGATTTATTGACTAGAGGGATGTTGTTGAAGAATATTCATTAAAGGACCACATTCATTGCTTTGTAAGGCAATCCTATTGACACTGTACTCGGCTTCGGAATTTTTTCAATTGAAAACCAATAAGTCGATATTCCAGAACCCACGCTGCTCTCTAAATAGAATATTATAAATTTTGTAATTTTAAATCAAAACTTTGAATATTGATTTTAAAAATCATGCTATCATCAATAATGAAGGAACGTCAATTAATTAAGTCTCATGAATTGTTTACTTTTTAAGATTACACCTTATTCAGAAATTATCGGATTATACAATCAGCCACAAGAAAACAATTAAGGAGGCAAATAAACGCCTTATAATAGCGAAAACTTTCCTTTGAGTAGTTACAACTGACTTGTACAAAATTTTGTTATTCTAACCTCACTTTTTGGTTTTATGTATCCTTCACGTTTCTGCAAATTCCCAGCATGATAACGCGCCGCACAAACACTCTGGTTGCACTCGTCAGTCTGAAGAGGGAGATAAAAAAACAAAATTAATCTTCTACTAGGACACCAACATGCCATGACACCCTCCTCAAAGGATGCTATTCTTCGCAGATTTTTGTGTCCTTTTTTTTCTTCTTCTTCTAAAATGTCATCAGCGTTTCTCTTCTATTTTAGAAAAGTCGTGTGTAGCTGTGAACTTGCTGTTCTCTCCTCTATTCCTTTGAAGTAAGTGCAAACATAGTAAATTTCTCTGCACATCCTGTTCCTACCCCTCTAGCCTGTGAGAATTTTTATTGAAAAGGAAAGGACTGCAAGTAAAAAAAAAAAAAAATAAAGCAAAGCAAATGCAAAAAAAAAAAGAAAAATTCTCGTAAATTTATGGGACGTCGAACATGGTAGTAAAAAATTGCAAAAAACAAACTAAAAAAAAAAAAAAAATTGAAAACGTACATAGATAAATTTCAATTGAATGTGGTATGAATGTAGTATGAGTGGAGAGTATATGCATGGCTGTGGTGCTATATTTTTATATGATAAAGCATCCTGTTGGGTGTCATTTGTTCTGCTTTATAAAGAATCCTATTTGAACCACCATACATACATACACAAATACATATATGTATATTGATCAGCACAGCAAGAAGCGAAAGGTTAGTAGGAAGTTTCTATAAGAATCATGGCATAGAAATCAATATATACGCAAGAAGGAAACGGGGGATTTATAAATTGAATTCAGATTTATTGGCGATATGCTTTAGGTTTATTATTGAGTGATGAAAGATAAAAGATATATCGATTGAAAATTCTGTTTGTGTGTGTATATGAAGCTTTAGGGATTTTTTTCCCACAAAAAAAACAATGGGTATTTTTTTCTCATGCGTGAAAAGTTCAAGGACGTTCATCGTTAGATAAAAAAAAAATACGAAAGGAAAAGTATGACATATCATCCTGCCTTACAACTTTAAACTGTAGAATTGAAGATTCGATTTTTTTTTAAATATGTAATTGTGTTAGGAGACCTCCTTTTTCTTAGGTGTGAGGAGTAGTAATATGGAATTTATGATATACATTCTTTGAAATAAGAAAATACATTATATCTACAATGAATAGAAAATCTGTTTTAAAATTTTTCACATTTGTACCATCCACAGATTGTACTGAATCCTTTTTCCTGTCCATATACCTTTGTAAAATAGGAAATTGGTATGAAGTACTTTGCTCGTTGACTTGGGAGGCAGGAATACAATTTTTTTCTTAAAGTTCGCATATTCACCGGGTTTTAATAGTTTCCGGTTTTTTATTGTAGCTGTTGATTAGAGTTTTTGAGAAATCTGGAAAAAACTGCTAATCAAATTACAAAATGAGACTAAGGACGCATGTAACTTACTTTTAAAACTCGGACTTTTCTTCTTGGTATCACAAAGTTGAAGTTGGGATTAAATGCGCCATTAAATATGAGCGACCTGTATAAGTTCAAAAAAGTAAAACCTTGTCGCTACTGGCTTTCGGAAATGGTTAATCATAAGAACCGCTCTTTTCCTGAAACTGACAGAATATAATATTGTTAATGTGTTTTTTTACATAAAATAAATAGTTTTGAAAATAGGTTTTAACGTATGTATTTTATTCTTCTATCAATGGAGAATAAAAAAATCCAAAATGGCTGCTCTAGCTGCCATCAAACAAAGTCGTGCACGGCGTGTTTTGGTCTGCGCGGGGCCCTCCACAGCTCTATTATTCATCTGAAACAAATCGGGTTGAAAATTATTATTAAACTAGATGAAAATGGGGGGGGGGGGGCGGCATATCGATTTTCGTTTTCAAAAAAAAAAATCTGAATAACGAAAACCCAGTCGTTTGAAAAAAAAAACCAATTTTTTGCCCTGTTGTTTTTTGTCCCAGCCGACAAAAAAACTAATTCTTCGACAAAAATCGCTCCTGTTGGCCTCCCAATTTGAATTTCCTTTCATTTGTCTGCGCAGAGATTCATGTGAATCGGTTCATCCGTTGAAGCTGGAGAGCTTCCCGCGTGCTGAAAAATGTTGTTCCCAGAAAAACGCATTTAAAGTTAACGAAAAAAAAAATTTTTGACAGCTTACTTCAGCTTTTCCTGGACCATAGAGAGGCCCTTCTCCTTCCTTCAAGAACTGATTGTGCTTAATCTAGAGGTTAACGGTTTCACGAAATTTATGAGTGCAGTTACCTCAGGTAGCGAGAAAGGTGTCCCCAGCAAGCGCGCTTCGAGCGCCTCAGCTACCTGTTTTCCAGCAAAAAAAAAACCATATTTTCATCGTCATAAACGATAACCAAACCTTAAATTAATTAAATCTTAAAACTTTTTTTTTATATTACCCGCACACTATGAAAGAAAAACAATAACAACAAATATCGACCAAAAATATAAAACCTAAAATAAAAATAAAAAAAAAAGTAAATATAAGTAAAACTCATGTAAAATGGGCACTTAAGAAAGTGCTCAAAAAACCATAAAAAATTCACCAACACCCAAAAATCCTATTCATGCATAAAATAATATTTTATCCATTTTAAATCCTGGTAATCCCTTAAAATAGCTCTTGAGAGAAGAAGGATATGCCAGTCAAATGGATTTTTATTTTTCGATTTTATTCTATTCTCTATGTAAAAAACAAATTTAAATTGCTAACAACAACCAGCACAAAATACAAAAAAAAAATCTCTAGGAAGGATGAGGAAAAGAAAAAAAATTATTTCCGATGAGATGCCTTTGCATTTTGTTTTTATTCTGCGATTCATTTTAGTCAAGCGGGCGGGCTAAAGTTCTTTGACTTTTCAAGTTTATGTATATGTGTGAGTTTGTGTGCAAGTGTACATGAGGAAAGGAAAGCTTTTGAAGAAACATTTTTTTTTTATAGAAATAGCATTAAATAAGAAAACAATGCTAAATAAAAAGGGGATATGATCCTTGTTTATATTCATATATGTGCATAAAATTGAAAATTCCATACATATATACCTATATATACGTATACATATATACATAATGAGAAACACAAGTACCTATCAACATCGTCCCAAGGCACTTTTAAATTATTCTAGATCCAAAGATACCGACGACTGATGGAGGCATCCTTAAAACCTTTTTCGTTACTTATTTTCTTCCTTTTTATTTTTTCTGAAGAAAACACAAAAAAGAAATCCTTTAAATTTAGCTTTGTTAAAATACAGGTTCTAATCAATAAGTAATCCCCTCCTCCTGCTATGTAGTATACCTAACCTATATATATATATACTTACTTCCCAGGATGTGTACAATAAAAATTAATCAATTTTCTTTTTTCTTTTCTTTTTTTTTTTATTACTTTTTTCAGATTATCTTTAAAGAACGAGAAGAAAACGTAAAAAAGACGAGAAACAAACAGCAACAACAAAAATGTCAGGACTAACAGCAACAATATTCTACACATATATTCTTGCCGCCATTATTCTTGCCAGCAGTGTTATATATCCAACAAATGGTCTTGCCAATTGTCCACTTGGATGTAAATGTGATGATGAAACTTTAGTTGTACGATGCGGTGAAGGACGTTTAGATGTCCTTCCAATTGCATTGAATCCTTCAATACAGAGGCTAGTCATTAAGAACAATAAAATCAAGACTATCGATTCATCTATTCAATTCTATGCCGAACTGACATTTCTCGATTTGAGCTATAATCACTTGTTCAACATACCTCCAAGGACTTTTGCATATCAGAAGAAATTGCAAGAGTTACATTTGAATCATAATAAAATCGGTTCGATCAACAATCGAACATTTCTAGGATTGGGTGAATTGACTGTTTTGAATTTGCGTGGAAATTTCCTTGATGAATTGGAACGGGGCGTATTTGCACCACTCATGAAATTGGAAGAGCTTAATTTGGGACAGAATCGTATAAGTAAAATCGATTCGAATGCATTCGATGGTTTAGTCAATTTACATGTATTGTATTTGGATGATAATACATTGACAACTGTACCAACAACAACATTTCAAGCTATGCCAAATTTAGCTGAATTATTTTTGGGTATCAATTCATATACAACAATACCAAAAAATGCATTTCAAGATTTAAAAGGTTTAACACGTTTAGATTTGCGTGGAGCTGGACTTTATAATATATCACATGATTCGCTTAAAGGTTTAGAAGGTGTACGAATATTAGATTTATCTGATAATCGATTACATCGGATACCAACACTTGAACTAAGTACACTAATACGTTTGGAGGAATTATCTTTAGGGCAAAATGATTTTGAAATTGTTCCTGAGGGTGCATTTGTTGGTATGACAAATTTACGTCGATTGGATATTACGGGAGCATTGAAACTCCGGAAAATTGATAATGGTGCATTCTCAACGAACACGAATTTAGAATCATTGACATTATCATCAAATAAAATGTTATCTGAAGTACAGGAGGGTGCACTTAGCGGTTTACCACATTTAAAACATGTAATCCTACGAGATAATGCACTTACAACATTGGCCGAAGGTCTATTTCCATGGAATGATTTACATAATTTTGATTTATCAGAAAATCCAATTTCATGTGATTGCCGTGTATTATGGTTACGAAATTTGTTAATATCAAAAAATTCAACAAATGATCAAATAGCAAATGTTTTATGTGACACACCAGAACGGTTACGTGAAGAACCATTGCGTGCATTAACACCAGAATTACTTGGATGCTCTCATAGTGATCCAAGAAAACAAGCTATGATTGGTGCATTACTTGTTGGTTCAGCAGCAACAATCACAGCTTTAGCATTAATATTATATAGATGTCGAAGAAAAATTCGTGAAGTTCTTAAAGGTGGCTGGGGTAATAGTGCACTTGGTCGTAAAGAACGTGAATATCAAAAAACATTTTCCGATGAAGATTATATGACACGTCATCCACATCCATGTCTTGGTATTCATCCAACATTAAGTAATTATCCACCACATCATCATCATCCTGGTTTAAGACCAATACCAGTTACGGAACTATAGCTAGAAGCTCCACCACCTCCTCCACGGGGGAGGGGGGCCTCGACAACAACATTACAACAACTTCAAGTACCAACATCGACTGCCCTATTAAATGGTACAAATAATACATCAACATTCCTTCAATTAAATCAAGATCATTTAATGATACAACAGCAACAACAACAGCAGCAACCACAATTAATGCAAAAACAACAACATCAAGAAATTACAAATCAAAATCATTACAGTCAACCTTTAATGTGTAATGGTAAAAATTCAATTACAACAAACACAATAACAGCAACAGCAACACCAATTGCAGATCGTTTGATTCGTTCAAATAATCATGATCATTATCATTATGGTAAACATCATACAATTGGAAATTCCGATTATATTCATCGAAATAGTCATTATTCGGTACCAATTGATCATGATCGATCACCAACACAAACACCAACACCTCCACCACCGGCCCTTCCATTACGTAATGGTAGTATCAACAGTAGTAGTACAACAGGTCGAAGATCTATCACATCAAGGCATTATCATTGATCATAAGAATAAGAAGAAAATGTTTAAAAAAAAAAATTTAAAAATTTAAAAACAGAAATGTGTTAATTTTTCAAATAATTAATATTTAGTTTAAATTCTTAAATATTTTTTACACCAACAATAATCCAAACAATGGTCACACAATAAAAATTTTCATAAATTTTTTAATGAGAAAACAGTGCCACAAAATTTAAAAAAAAAAACTAAAATTGTCATTTCGATTGTAAAATATAATCTTGAGAAAAGTTAATTTTTTTTAATTTAATTTATTTAATTTTTTCAAATTTAATGTGATTTTTGAGCAATTTAAGCAGATTTTGTATTTTTTAATAAATATATTTTTTTTCTGTATAAAAATATTGCGAAACAAAGTAAAGCACGTAAAATTTAGAAAAAATTGAATAAAATAAAAAAGGAATTTGTAAATGTCACTTGTAAATATTAAAATCTAAGTAAAAAAGAGACTAAATTTTGAAGTAATATATATATAAAAAAAAGAAACAAATTACTAAAAAAAAAAATACTGTAAAAAAAAAGAAATTTGTTTTTTATTTTACATGTATTTTTACACTTAACGACTTATTGAAAGACACGAGAGTCCAGTGATGTAAATTTTAAGTTATTTTTTTTTTATTTTGTGTTTAGAAAAGCAAAATGACTTTTTTTTTTTAGTTTTTGTTACTGAAAAACATAAAAAAAAAACAACTATAATTGTAAATATTTTAATTAAATACTTTTGTTTCTTTTGTAAATAGATTTTAAGTGATTTATACATATATAATAAAAAAAAAAATAAAAAATGACGTGATGGTTGCCAGCATTTCTCTAGACTTGTTCACAAGTAATTTTTGTTTATTTTTGTAAATTCAATATTTCATTTCTGAAAATAGTAAATGTAAGTATACATCTAAAATACGCAAAGAGAATTATACGAAAATTGAAAATGAACGAAAAAAAAAATAAATAAATAAAAATTGAAAACATTCGATAATTTATTAAAGAAAATTATTAAAAACGAAATTTCATTGTTTTTTATTTTATTTTTATATTTTATTCCTTTTTAAAAATTGTAGGTGGATTTTTATTTTGAATTTAGCAGGTTTTGTTTTTTTGTTGTCTAGAATTCATCATTTTTGCTGTGGTGGGCTGGGCAGAGTGTTTTTTTTTTTTTTTTTTTTTTTTTTTTTTTTTTTTTTTTTTTTTTATTCCAAAATGGAATTGTAATTCGAATGTTTTTGAAATTGCAATAAATTTAGAACTGGGTAAGTATTTGGTATTACATAATATCGACTAGAATTAGCAAGAATCATTTATGTAAAATTAAGTTACCGTTTTCCAGCCACAATAACACTGGTCGTTTTATCTTAAAATACTACAGGGTGTCCTACACTTAAATTCAAAAAGTTTCTCTTGGAAATGAAGATATCTCATAATTTGTATGAAATAGAGTGGTTGGATAAGTTGCGGCATTTTCAAGCAGAAGGAAGAGTTATGTTTTAATATACTTTTTTTTTTCAATAGTGAACCATTTATCAGTTTCAATAAATTCTCAGTCATCAAGGGTTATAAAAATTTAAATTTAAAAAAATGCCCATATTTTTATTTTATTTAATAATTTTCCCGCCAAAATAATCATTAATACAATTTCTCTTTTAATTCTATACTAACTACCTACCTATGTACCTAAATACAATCATTGTGAAGTTAAGTGACTTTTTTACCTGTACTAAATCGCCTTTGATATTTTCAATTTAAGAATAATAAAGTTTTGCTAGTCTGTGTTTGGGACGGTCGAGGTGGGGTCCTTCTTTAAGCAGCAGTTATTGTTATTTTCTTGCTACGTGCTCTTACAAATAAATGATTAGCAAATAAAAAAGGAGCTGCTTCAAAATCCAATATTAAAGCAATTTTAGTTAGCGAACCATGGTAGCAAGATCATCTGTACCAAATTCTCTAATGTCAATCCATAACTACAATTTATTTTGTAAGTCCTGGAAAGAATCAAGAACATTTCGAACTAGGAGTATTTCTATCACCATCAATCGTGTTAAATTGAAAAAAATATATATAGAAGACCACTTTAAATCGTGTTACTCTCAAGACAAAATACAAATTCAAACGCTTTAATCTTCAATCGAAAATAATTGTGAATTTAGTTTGAGAAATCTTGGCCGTGGATAGCAATACTATAATATTCGATCAATACGTATTGAATCAGTAGATCCAACATCCCCAATCTCTTCAATGGAACACTGTACCAACTGTGCACCGATTTATTTCCACTCGATTATTATTCTGTATTTTTTCTCTCTCAAAAATGCTGGAAAAAGCAATGTCCGATTAGAAGTAAAAACTTCGAAAAACTGTTCACTTTTAACCAACAAGTAGCATCTACAGAAATCTATCTATATACCCGCTAGTTTCACTTCAACTTATTTCAAATTATTCCAGTTTTTTTATGAGACAAATATCAACAAACAAAGGAAGATTTTATAATTTCAGGTCTCTTAGCAAAATTTATAGTGTGTGTTCCACAGTATTCAATCATGGGACCTTTGCTTTTCAGTATATATATTTATAAATTATAGTATACCTGAAATTGTAGGGGATAATCACAGGAGCTTAAAATGTTAAGCACGTCATATAATGAATGGGGAAACTATGGTTAAGTCCTGTGCTGCACATTACCATGTAGAAAATGCAACTAAAGTAGTACCTTAGTAGCAGTAATAAAAGATCTAGACCTTCTTTGTTCGTGGTATCACACTATATTGAAGTGAAGCATAAAATAGATGTATAATAAATGCGCTCCAAAAGCATTATAAATATTCTTTCTTGGTATTGCTATACAAAACTTTGGTTTTTCACTAGATTTTTGTAAATTGTCTGAAAACGCTCAAATTTTGTACACGGCGCTTTCATAAAAATTGTAATTACAAACTCAAAAGTGGACCAAATCGGGCAACTCTTTCCTGGTATTGATCATGCAAAACTTTAGTTTTTCACTTTAACTTTTATTTTCGTCTAGGATATAATATTGTTGGTCTTAGACTTATTATAAATTTTTCTTTTGTTAATATTATCGTATTGGTAGATTTTATTTTGGAAATTCCACAATGCTGACTTCTTTAATATATTCTCTAACATAAACTTCCTGTCGTAGATTTTATAAGCTCAACAATGGTTGGTTACAAATCCAAGCTTTATAAAAATGTGTAAATATTGAGCTGGATTTCTTCTCAACTCCTGCTTTATTCCTTCAAAAACGTTGGAATGTACGCTTATTCAGCAACATTTTTCTGACAATCAAATCAAAGCTTAAAACCTGTCAATCTTCCCGAGGAGACTTTTTTGAAATATTGAAATTTTTGGAAATTAGACCTCAGACTGGTTCATTTTTAAATAAGTTTTATCTGCTCACTAACCATTGACTAAATTGCTTTGTGCGTAAGGGGCCGTTCGGGATGCATATTTCATTCGTGATATTCACTTGTAATCTTGATAACTTGTAGATTTATTGTAGCAGATCAATCAATCTACCACAGGATTGTTTTTTTTTTTTTAATTGACGTATACGAATAAACACAAAGAAATTATTTGACTTGCTTAACTGCTGCTAAGTGAAACTTCAAGTAGATATGGATATAAAAAAAAACTATATTATATATAGAAAATGTTATATTATATATATTTTGATATAGTTGCCATTGTCCAGGATCGATTTCATCACTGCAGCGATGATAGAAAACTACCAAATTATGACTGACAACTTTATTTAACACGTTATGAAAATCCTTGAAATACTGTGTTTATGTAAGTTAAATTCTAGTGTAAGATCTTTGGAGGATTTGGTCATCTAACTTTTTCACTACCGACCTCATTTTATGTATAATAATTTGAATTCTCCATAGTTTATTATTACCTGCTCCAGAAAAAAACATCGTGTTACTATAATTGTATTGGATTTACTTGTACATGAATACCAAATATTAGCTCTGCATTTTATCGACTTTTTCCCGATTTTTAACATCTGTGACCTTTCTTGGAATGTTGTCATGAAACATTATTTATAAAAATGAATTTGGACCTGTAATCTTTTTTGAGTGTTACGTTGAAAAATGGGTCGGTACCATTTGATTCGAATTCATGTCAGGGTAATATGTTTTTTTTTCTATTTAACTAAGGAAAGCAGGCATAACACTAAGCTTTACTTCTATCCCAAAACAGAAGACATGAAAATACATTAAAGAGTATTCCAGTGAAGAAGAAAAGCATCGATCTTTTGAAACATACAAAATAACTAAGCAAAATCTGTTACAGAGAAATATTTTTATATTAATTTCAAAAGTGTAAATAATAATAAAAAATTACAGCCGCTACTGTTTAGTTATGATTTTTAGTTAGATTTCATCTGGCTCGAAGGACCACATCGATATTTTGTTTTTGTTTTTTTTTTTTAATAATTTACAGAAACTTAACTTCTATTTTTATATTTTTAAATTTACATATACATACTTAGCACTGAACATTCAAAAAGAAGGCTACAATTTAATAAATGCATACAAAGGTATGTAGAATAAGAACAATATTGGAAATTTTATTGCATTAAGAATGTTTTTTGTTTTACTACCGATATAAACCATTCCAACCAAATGGAGGCCAAAGACCAGATTAAATTTTTAATTTATTTTACTTGTATCATTCATAAATCTAAAACGTCCGTAAATCTTTGTGTTCGTTGAATTCCTATTAATCTCCACCACAATGTATTATTTAAAAAAAAAATTTAATATAAATAGATAATATTACAATGCATGGTTCCGAATCTATAGGTACTATGTAAAATTATAGATTTATAATTAGCACACAAATGAAAAAATAATGCGCGCAACTCTTTTTTTCACACCTACAAATTTTATTTCATTTATTTATATAATTATATAAAAAACTTTCATATATAAAGAAAAATAAGTAATAAATTAAAAACAAAAAAAAACTATCTGTAAATCAAATCACAAAGTTTTCATACAAAAATAGATTAAAACAACCAAATATTGAATCATCTATTTAAAAAAGCAATAAATCAAACTATTTAAAACTTTCCATAAACTTTATTTTCAATTCTGTTTATTCATACTTACATGAACATGTACATGCATACATAAATACGAAAGTATATGTTACTTTTGAATCTTGATACTATAATTAATATGAAACTTATTTTATGGATGTTAAACTTTTACGATTGTGTGGTACAAAAAAGAAAGAACATAAATAAAAAATTAAATAAAAATTTAAAAAAAAAAAACTAAAAATTTGATAATAGAAAATAAAAAGTTATTTGATAAGAAAAAAAAAACAACAACACTTAATACAAGGGAGTTTATACTAAAAAAGTAAACATTTAAATTTTTGCCTCATTTTAAGAATTTAAGAAAATCAAATTTTAGTGTAGGATAATTAATAATAATAATAAAAACAAAAAAATTAATGAAAAATGTTGTAAATAATTATTGTAAAAAGATAAATTTTAGTATAAAGTATAATTAAAAAAAAAAAATATGATGAAAAAACCATAGTCCTTCTTCAGATGATGTGAGAATATCGTACAGAAATTAAAGAAAATACAAAATATATGTATAATAAATTATAATAATTATTATAAACTCATAAAAAATCATAAATACTCATGAAGAATATTTACAAAATAAACTTCTATAAAAAAACAAAAATCTCTTTAACTCTTGTTGAAAATTATAATTAAAATCATTGCAAATTTTACGATGTTATTCATCATCAGGGTACGTCATTTAAAGATATTAATTTTTGTTTTGTCGTTTAAATTTTTAGTTAGCTTTTAATTTTTGTAATTATTTTATCCTATTGTCTGTCACACAAATACTCTTTTGCATTTTATGCTGTTTTTAATTTGATATTTTCAACAATATCTCACATATTCTAAAATACTACAAAAAAATGTGTAGGAACCCATTTAACAATAAACAAAAAGATCACAACAGAAAAAATTAATTTTTTAATCTAAATGTTAAAACTAATAGTAAAATATAAAAAAAGAAACAAGTGAACCATAAAACGTTTTTGTGTTCAAGTTATTTCTTTTTTTTTCAAATGAATTAAATTTCTATATAAAAACAATTTTCTTATTATAAAGGCTAAAAAGAAAAACAAGGAAACGTATCTTAACTATAGAAAAATGAAAATTAGAAGAAGAAAAAGCAGAAAATATAAAATATATATTTTATACAAGCAAAAGTAAATTATATTTTAGTCTTAATTTTAATTGTATTATTTTATATTTGTAATGTATATAGTTGTTTTTTTGTTTTTTTTTTTTTTCTTAAAAATTTCTAGGTAATATTAAATTTGGAAATTGATGTATGATTCATGGAATCCTTTTTTCATTCAAATTATTTTTAAGTTATAAAAAAGTAAATATATAGTTATAAAATAAAAAAAGAAGAAAAAACCAGAAAAAAACAGACTTTTTTTAAACAATAAAATGCAGAAAATGTGTAAAAAAATTAATTGACTTAGAAATTTGTAAAAAAAAAATGATAAAAAACAGGAAAAAAAAACAAAAAAACTAAATGATATTCAAATGGACTAAGACCTAATAGATATTTAATATTTCACCAAGAAATAGAAAAAAACAGAAAAAAAAACAAAAAACTCGAAATGGAATAAAATAAAATGAGAAAAGAAAATTTTATGAAAATTAAATATAAATTAAAAATTATAAAAAGTTTTGTTTTAATGAGTAGAAAAATATTCAATTCTACCTGTGGGAGGGGATTTGTTGGCATTTGGTTAAAAGATAAACAAAAATGGATTCTAATGGTAAGATCACATCCATTAACATTGACAGGGATATTATAGGGTAAGGCATCAGGAAAACTGCTTTCTATGAGAATTCACAAAACGAAGAGCATATTCCTCCTGCTTTTTATATCCTAAGTGATGGCTTATTTGCCGTAGTTTTTGTGTTGCATTTCAATATAAATTGCGGATATCCCAATCGAAAAGATCCTTTGGAGAAAACCACTTCCGCCTTTTTTCGTTCATTGCAAACTAATAGACAAAATATTTGGACTATTCTCTATCGAACAATTCAAGAGAGTCTCTCTAGTGCGATTGAACGTTTTTCAATCGATCTTTAAAGGCATACTTTCTTGCTGTTTTTTTTGCGATTATTGACTTATTGATCAGTTGTACCGATACTGAGACTCTTGAATTGAAAAATACTAGGCTAACTTCGTATTGTCTGAAAAATACTAGAGGTGACGACAATTGTAATGCATTTCCTAAAGTGGAATTAATTTTATGACTTAGATATGCTTGAATTTGCGCAAGAAGATTAGCATTATTTTGTATAGCTGTGTTCTTTCATTCTAAAATTTAATCAAAATTCTGAAAACAAGAATTTTGTACGTTTTCGAATAAAACAGATTGAAAGTCTCGGGTTGACTGCAAAATTGCTTATGCGATCTAAGTTATATTCGATTAACCAGAAGCAGTGGCGTACTTAGAGCTTTTGCCACATAGGAACAGTCCCCTAAGTCTAAGTCAATCAAAATCAAGTGTGAAAAATTAAATTACCGAACATAAGTAAATAAATAAAAAGAATATTTGAAAAATAAAAAATGATAAAATGTAAGCGTGTTTATATATTTATTGTTCTTTCTTTCTTATTAGATATGTCTTGAATGACATTGTCAAAATTTCGTTAATATGTTAGTTGTTTTTCTATAGAAAATATAGCTAGATTTCGCAATTTTAAATCGCTAAGGGCACTCTTGGTGTCTGGCTCAGCTGACTTTTGTTAGTTCATATAGAACGAAGAAGTTGGGCAAGGGCTAATGGTGAAGTCGGCTGACCCCACTGCACTGAATTTAGGCTGGCGTGGATCTAGTTTCTACTCCATCGCAATTTTTGAGATTTAATAATATGATTTTCAGTTTTTACAGCCAGTAGCTAATTTTCTTTTAGTGAATTCGGGAATGTCTTCTCAAGAAAAGTTCATAAGATTGGTGCGAGATGCGGAGTTAATTTATAATTTAAAATGCCGGGATTATAGAAATCTAGAAAAATAATAGATAAACGTAAAGTTGTCAGTCAAACTGTGTTCAACTGTGGTGAACTTTTCCACACCGAAATTATCACAAGTCGGCTTAGTCGTAAAATCTCGTACTGTGTTTCGACCTTCATCGTGGAACACATATAATTTTTAATTAGTTTTCATTTGGAAAAGCTCCATTCATAACTAGCGACACTGATTGTTATTGTTGAATAAAATTCTTACCAATATTACTATGTTGGAAACAATGTTTTCCAACCTATGTTTTTGTATAAGTATAAGAAGTTCTAGAGGCCCTTATCCGTTTTCCCAACGTTCTGCTTGTTTTTGTAGTAGTGCAGGTAGAAGGCGTACAATTCTGGATACTTTTCCTTTCAATATGGAACTGTTGTTCGTCAATGTTATCAACTTTGGGGTCAACTTTGGTGGCATCTCTCAATATTTCAGTAAAAACGTGCTTACTCAAAAGCACGAGAACATTATATAAGAGTAAAATTAAAAAATCTTCATTCTCATTTAATATCGAGAAATAATCCCACCCTTGCCACTCTTTTTCGTGAAATTTTTAAAGACGATTTAATTTTTTTTTTTATTTTCCTTATTCTTTGTATTAGGTGTTGGGTCTACTTCCGACATTACAATAATTCTTTTGAAACAAGCGGCCCTGCCATGTAAAGTAAGGAATTAGATTGGAATTTTCGACAAAGAGCTAGCGTTGTATTCGACGAGTTGGAAAAAAAACATGCTGTCGGATGGAATGCGTTGACACTTGAGATTCGTCAAATTTCATTTTAACTTCATGTTATAAATTATGTAGTTCGCATTTTTTCACTTTCTCAATCAACTTCCCACGAAATTATTTGTTTGCCTTCTGAAATAATAAAAAAAAAAACAAAAATCTTAAAAAATCCTGCAGCAGTTCAATCTACCAAGTGTGAGATTAAATTAAAGATGTTTGCGACGAAAAGTAGGAATCCGCCTGATTTTTGCGCCGCGAGCGTCACGTGTATTGGTAATCTAATACCCTAGACACACGGGACATATCAATGATCATTGGTTCAATTACGTAATTGGACCAATGATCATTCCTGTTTTGGGGTGGCACACGGCAATGACGGTCTTCACGTAATTAGATTTGACAGACTAGATTTGACCCATTAAATTTGTCACTTGTGCATATGGCGATTACTGGCATATCCTTAAATTTCACAGACATATATATGCACCGCTGAAAGCGCGCTTATCACTAAAAGAAATGACAAGCAATGCATAATTGCAAACGAATGAGCTTGTGGAGGCGTAATTGGTGCAATGACGAAACGAATGACCATTGCGCCAATGACGCAGCACCACACGAGCTATGCAATGATCATTGCTTCGTTAATGATCATTGATATGTCGCGTGTGTCTAGGGTATAACACTTCCCATACAAAAAGCATACATTCGATATTACCTCTTGCTTACAACATTAATATATTATTTATTTTTATATAATTTAGACAAAAATATAAAATAAAATCCGCTACAAAATATGTGCTGCCTGAAGCGGATCATTCACATCCCCCCCCCCTTCAGGTACGCTACTGAGCGAAAGTTATATTTCTAATTTAGATCGAACTGTGATAATATTTATTAAATATAAAAACAAGTTTATGGCAAGGCACTCTAATTGGCCAGGAACTAAATACTAAATGCAAACAAATTAATTATTTTTTTAATATGTTTAATTTAAAGCGATCATTTAGTTGAAAAATGCGATTAAAGTTGTAAAAACTTTCAGACACCTAAGCATTTATGTATGTTAGACAATAGTCAAAAAGCAATTCAAAGTGGTCAAATGATTTTTTTCTTCTTCCTCTTATTCTCGAATTAATTAGAGCGGAAATGTACAAAATTAAGAGAGAGGAACAAAAAAAAAACAAAACTCCAATTAGTTGATTCAACAAAGTATTAAGACAACAGAAGCAGTTAAGTAGTCGCTGAGCTTTCTCAATAGAATATAATTCATCTCACACAATAAGTGGGAATGAGGCTAATTATAAGAGATCTTCTTCGCCGACCGGTCAGTGGTCTTTAAAATTACACTTTGTCTTATAAAAAAAAAACAAGATGAGTAGAGATGGGGATGATTTATATAATTTTTTTTTTTTACGGGAACGTCAACGTCTGTGCGGCTACTCTAACTAAATAAGACAATAAGTTTCATTTAAAAGTGGTAATACCGACCGGGTTAATTTAATAATTGAGAGTTCTTTCATTATTACACACACCAAGTCTGAGTGATGTGGAAGTGGATAAATTTGCTTATACCATTGGACTTTGATGACTTTGATGTTAAAGTTGAAAGCAAAAAAAAAAAAAACACACAGAAACGCAGACGAACAATTTATTAAAAACTTCCTAGAAAAGAAAGAAATTTTTGTTAAGATTGTCTAATTGATAGAAAAATTTTAGTATTTTATTTTAGTAAGTAAGGAAAATTTATGTAATTTTTATTTTGCTCACCCTTCCATTACATTTATTTACTCCTCTAATATTTCGACAAATGAAAAAGGCATTTAGTGGAATACTAATATTTGCGTTTTAAATTTCTGATTGGTGTGAAAAATGATAGAGAATAGTATTAAAATCCCAAGGGCAATAATTTGTTAGGCATCAAAAATAAAAAATCATACCACATTACTTCCAACGCATGGCAAGAAATATTGGCCTACAGAAGAATAGACTGAAAGCCAATATTTAATAAAGAAATGGGAAGTCGTTTATAGGATCTTTCCAAAAACTACGTACGATAGCACAAAAAAAAATATTCTGTCTGCATGAATATGGAGAGAAAGACTGGCAAGACCCGGCAAAAGAATTTACACGAGAAAAGGTGAAATTATATTTTTAATATTCTTGAAGATGCCTACAATAATGTGGATGAAATTAGATTTTATGCATTCTCTAAACTAATATTGCCATTCGGAATTTAACAAGGAAAGTATAATATCAATTTGAACCCAGGTATGACGTTTGCTGGTGAAACACGGTAATCAGAGCTAGTAGAAATTTTATACCACCATATTTGAATTTCACAGAAAAAGAAATAAAGTTTTCTTTTTTATGAATATCGTCATATCCTGCTGATTTCAAGGTTACTGAAGATATAGCAGCCATATACCGACAAATATTAGTATATCCAGAGGACAGGATCTTTCAACTTATGTTGTGGAGGGAGAATTCTAACGAAAAACTCCAGGTATTCAGGCTAAAAATCGTGACCAATGGTACAGACCCTGCTCCATTTTTTGGCGACCAGATGTCTCCTTCAGCTCGCTCAAGAGAATCCGTAATCGAAGCCGGAATCTTTCAAGATCATCAGCAAAGATTTTTGTATGTACAATTATATCACAGGAGCACATGGTCATTATGACCTCTTTAGGATAAAAGCAGAAGTTGAAGCTTTATTAGCGTCTGCGAACTTCCAATTGCGAAAGTCGTATTCCAATAATTCACTCTTCTTCTTCAGTCGGAAAATTCATATTTTGTAATTAATGATAAGAAATATTTTTTATTTTGTTTCTCGGAGAAAAGCAGAAAATATTGCTAATTATAAAAAGTTTAGCTCTCATCTTATCCTAATTTCATATATTTTCATATATGCCCCCCCCCCCCCTAAATAAGTATCAAAATTTGACTACGTGCATGTGTAAAAAAATCATTTCGTACTAGATTCTGATAAGTCGCAATCGATATCGATGCCGATGTACAGAGAGACTATTGATGCTAACGATCTGCCTCCAGAATCCTTTTGAATTCTTAAGTCTTGCGTTTTGCTGATTAAGCGAGGAACCTTGGATTTCATTTTAATGTCTCTATGACGTGCTGTGTCTGTGTCTATATTAATAGTGTGTTGAACAAATTTACTATAGAGTGGTCTCCGCAGACTTTGGCTATATCAGCTCCTCTTTCTCAAGGTCAATTCGTATGAAGCGTGTCAATGTACTACTTATGGCTTATTTCATCAGTGGTAGCGTAGGGATGGGGGGTCATCTTACATATTAAATTGAAATAAAAACATCCAACGTTGCAAGTCGCTGAGTTTAGCCACCGCAGTACTGTAGTGAGGTGGTACTTGGAAGGTTTCCGCATTATGCGGTTGGATGATGTGTCATTTTTTAGTATACTTTTTTACAAAAAGTAATTTTTTTAATAGCAGTTCAAGGTGCAAACTGCAGAAGTCATTTAAACCAAACACTTTTCTCAGTTTTACACACTGGCATATTATATAATATGGACTGATGGATATGCTATTTCATGCGGCTAGAACTTTTTTGGTTCAAAAATAGTTCTTACGTCGGTACCAACATTTAAAACAGCATTGGCGGGAAGTTGAAAAATGATTTTAATAAAACCTTTCGAATTTCTGCTGGGTATCTATGAATATATTGCTTTTGGTAAAACACTTTTTATCACTAATTATCCCAAATAATTATTATAAAAACATTTATTCCCATGAACCCACTTATTTACATGTTGTTTATAGTTCTCTCTCAGTTGGTACTTGGTGCTTAGACCGAAAGAAAGAATCGCTATATAGAAGTGAGCCCACTTTCTGCAGTGTATTTGTATGGACGTAGTTAGTCCATATTATACATGTTAGTGGTTTTACATAAGAATGCTGCAAATATTTTAGAACGTTAGGAGTTAGGACTAAGTTAGAACTCTAATGTGGTACTAAGGGAGTCTGTTTCGTGGCCTGGGAAGTGTTTTTCGAGAGTTTTGGATGACCCAAAGTTGGGGTCCCAAACTCAAATTCTAAGAAAAACCTATCCACATGCCTTACATGCATACAATAATATTCATTGAAATATATTGTTATTTTTCGAAATTTTGGAATAAAAATATTTTTTATAATGTTTTGAAGTTGAATTATATAAATAAAAAAAACATAAAATAAAAAATATGTTTTTTAAAATAACTCAATTAATTAAAAATTTAATAGGGTACTATGACCCCCCCCCCCCCGCGGGATCCGCCACTGGGTAGGGTGATTTTTACACATCTACACTTAATCTGTCATAAAAAGATAAATGTTGCTTTCAACGACTCCATACAATTTAATATTGGGTTTCAACGCTTCGATCATTTTCTTCAAATCGGCACGTCCTAATTATAGCTACTTTTTGATTGTTGAATCTAGTTCGCGCAAGACATTAACATTCCTCTATAAACTAATTTATTTGAAAAATCCTCCATATTTGTACAATACACTTGTATGCATATGCTCTTCTAGAAACGTGAATATTCAATTTATTCTGCAAACCAATCCAAATCTTCCAATTAACTTATTTCAAGTAGATACACCCAATTAACTAAATTTTACATAAATGCCCAAAATCCTAAAACTGAAAAGTTCTTAATACGATTAATCGATTTGGTCAGCAGCACAAACTGAAGGTCCTTTAGAACAAAATATCATATTACACAGTACAAAGTACACCCACCCTTAATCTCGGGACACTACCACCCTTCTTATTTAAAATTTCCAAAAACTTTAGTCGAAAAATTCTTTGAATCACTTGAATCTCCTCTCCTTTTCCGATTATAAAATGTCTCTTACATCCTGTTGAACTGCACTACTAGATGAGAACACGCACAAAATTTTTGCAGATGGTCTAGAGATGAACTTTTGTTTTATGCTATCAAATGGAACAATTTTCAGTTCGATTCGATCCGTTTATTGCGAACTACTTATATAATCGAAAGCCTTGAAATATGCTTGTATGTAACTAAGTAAGTCTATTTCACGTACATTATAATGCATTTGCAACGATATTTTCCTTCCAGTCCACTCTACATTTTCTATATATGTTCCTGAGGGATAACATATCGCATCTAATGTTTCAAATGCACCCCCCCCCCTTACATATTATATATACAAATGTACATAGTACGTGTGTTGAGTATGAAACTCTATACCCCCATCCTATTACTTGTATATGTCGGGAACAAAAACTTCTATCCATATTATAACCCTCGAGAACAATTACTTACATACATACATATATATAGTTTTTCTCCCTAATTCTCCCTATTTTCAAACTATTCCTTGCAGCTACATATATGTAGTCTAAAATGTGTAGACATACATACTATCGAGAAAACCATTCTATCCTGGATAGAATTTGTATCCCCTTTCTCTGACCATTTCATGCAATTTTCTGGAATGCTTTTAACTACAGCACCATTATCCTTGTTAGTTATTCGACTTATAATGGCAGAAATTTAATGATAACAACATGACGTCATTATTACAAGAAATAGTTTCTTCAGTATAGCCTGGCAGGAGGTCCCTCCCCGCACCTATCTCCACAGAAGGATGAAAAACGGGTGGCGGGCACAGCAATCAGTAGATTTTTCATATTTTATAGGATACGCTTTGAGCCATTATCTTATGAATTTTTTTTTCTTTGCTCCGGTTTCGTCCTATTATGTGGCAGTTAAAGATTGAATTATTTATACAAAAAAAAAAAAAAAAACATGGGTGAAGAAGGAAAAAGTTAAGCACTGCTGGTATGAAGTGCTTGTTAACTGCTTTCAAGAGAACTATTACAGCTCATCATAGAGCGCTCTTTGTGTATGGAGTTGAATTAAATAACCATAACAGGAATGGGAAATGTTTCAGCTAAGTATAGAGAGAGGGTGTGAAATGGGAAGTAGAATTGTTTAAGTATCCTTTGAATTTGTATAGGAGATTTGATTATTTGAAATCGTCCTTTGGGCAAATTTAAATTTTGATTTCAGATCATTTGGCATATGTGTGTGTGTGTGTGTGTGTGTAGATGTAATTAGCATTTGTGTCAACGCCTTTTGTTTCTTATCATCATCAGTGAGTTTTGATATGTTTTGACATAAGCTTTTTATGTCAAATTTCATTCATCTATTGGCCCCGGTGTCGCGTTCAAAAATTATTTTTTGAATATTGTTGCCAAATTTCAAATTAGATAGCGCTTGTTTGGATAATACATATGCAAAAGAGTCGCAAATCATCAAGCCGTAGGTTCAAATTTCTAATGACAAAATTGTGACTTGTCTTGAGAGTGGGCTTATAGACTAGTGCCAATACTATTTTGAAAAGAAAAAATTAATAACAAGCAAGGACCAACCAGAAAATTTAGTTAAGGTTATAATTAAGCAAAAAAAATAAAAATTTAACATGAAATGTGTTAGGGGTTGAAAGTGTTTTTTTTCGATTTTCGGCGAAATGTGACTTCCTAGCGGAAAATGTTCTTCGCGAAAGTTATAGATAATACAAATATTTAAAACTTTCATATAAGGCGCTTTTCAACATAACCTCAAATTTTTCGAGAAAATGACGGAAAGCGGATTTTTCAGTTTTTTATTTATTTCTCACGTAAAAAGAATTGAAATCACATGAAATTTTGTGAAAGTATACCTTTTTTTGCATTGAAATAGAATTTTGTTTTTTAATCTGGGAAACATGTTGTTTCCGATTATTTACAATTTACGAAAAAAACAAAAACCAAAATCTTCCATGAAAAACTTGATTGGTGTTTTTTTCGATTTAAATATTCTATCTGGGCTCATTTTAACCGTTGAAATGTCTATACTTTAAAATGCGCTATATATGTTGATGGTTTATTTCTGAAAAAAACTGCTTAAAATTGAGGAAACACAAAAAAATGACTTTTCCATTGACGCATTTTTCAATTTTTTTTTTATGATATTCAATTTTGTGCGCTATTTTCGTAAATAATGGATTAAATTTCAATGGCAGAATTTACTTTAATGTAATATTATCAATTTAATTGAAGACAGTGGCGGAAATCATCCTGAAACTATTAAATGAATAACAAATTAATAAAAAATCTTATAAAGGTCTTAATTATAACCTTAACTAAATTTTCCGTCAGGTCCTTTCCTGTTATTAATTTTTTTCCGTTTTAGCCTTCACAATCCGTTTTACACCAGCCTATTATTTATAAATATAAAAATTTCTTCTTCATTTATCCCAAATATTAGCAGTCAACAATTGAATAAAAAATAAAAAATACAAAAACGGACTGCTTATGATTTTGATATATTCCCAAAGTGTCAATAAAGTTTTGGAATACACACTAGGAGGGTTGACACGGTGCGGTGAGTTGTAACAGCAAATTGTGAGGTTAGATCATTAGCATGGGGACAAAAGAGCATTTTTATTATTTAGTTCAGAATAAGCGATCTATTGTGACCCTGAAGTATTGTGATTTTAGATTGCACCACCGATTAAAATGGAGCTTTTAATTCTTTCTGCGCATACTATGATTAAACAGAGAAGAAGAAATATCAATTTTGGCTGATTATTTTGTGGTTAGGACATAACTTCCAGTACCTAAAATAGGATCTCATGGTTTCCCTTTTGGTTATGGGTATATATTTTTAATCTTGTATGTATTCTCGATAGTCATCATAATTGGTTCATCATTATAGTTTTGGTCATCAGAATACATTAATTTCTGGCAAATTATCTTTGATAATTTATAAATACGAACCAAATTAACTGTACTAAGTTCGTTGTTAAATTTTTTACGTCAATACTAAGAAACATTTTAAATATTTAATCTAGTTGAAAATTTCATCGATCAGATGTGCTAAGATATGCTCAAGTGGTGATTCTACAGTAGTTGAACTTAGTACACATTCTGTACAATAAAGAATGCTTACTACTTTCAGATTCAGACCGAGCAAGAAATTTAGTAGGCCTAATTTGAGAGGACTAAAATTACTGCTGTCAAATTTACTTACACACTCAAGTAAATTTTCCTACTTCTGGGGAAATATACTACTAGTAATGCCTAAATTTTCAAATTACCATGGAAATAAATCACTACGAATGGAATTTTAGCAATAATATGGAAATATGTTTAAAAGTTTTGATTAGATTGGAAAGGGATATCTTCGAATGTGTAAAATTGCAAATGCTGTGTAAAAGCATCCATAAAAATTTTAAATTTCCATCTATGTGTTGAAATATTACAATCTCCTCATATATGAATTCTGAATGGAATCATACTATATAAATTGATTGGGAAATTTATTCTGAGCTTTCATTATTCATTTTTAAATGATATAGGTTTATTATTTTAAGAATATAAAGCAAACCAAAAAAGAACAACAAAAACTCTTGTATAGCACATAAATAAAATGCAAACTGTTCTGCTCAACAAGGCCTTTTATAGCACTAGGCCAGGTAATTAGAGGAGTCCCCAAAAAGTAGTAAATGTTGCGCTGCTTTTGAAATTTTTAAAAGAGAATTTTTTGGAAAAGAAATCAACAAATTAAGTTTTTGAAAAATTAACAAGCCGAACATAATTATCGAATACTACCGTGGATAAAACTATGCTAATGTATCGAATATGGCTAGAAAATGTAACGATTTACAACCGAAAGAAAAAGATAAATAAAAAATTTCATAAAATGTTCAATTCATTCCTTAAAAATGTCATTAATTGACTGCATTGTCGGGACTGGCACTTGGCGGAAGTATTTTATGTTTGGCATTTTAATAAGAAAAAAAACTTTTGTTACATATTTAAACCGCACACATCCCTAAACCCTTCAAATTACTTTCGGTCATACAGTAAAATTCCGTGATGCTTTTTTATCTCGAACAGTGCGAATGTGGAACAGCTTACCATCTTCTGTTTTTCCTCCGGCATACAATCTGCGGAAGTTTAAAGGCGACATACATCGGCACCTCCACCATTCTCCTCATATCCCTTAATCCTTTTTCCCTATCGCTTTCCTGCCATGCTGCGCTTTGCATCATAGGGTATTCCCTGAGCTTGGCTTAATACTATTAAAAAAAAAAAAAAAAAACTTTTTTTTGAAGAGGCCGATGCATTTCGTCTGACTAAGACATTATCTAATAGTAATATTTTACTATTTGAAAGAAGCGGCACACTTCTGCAAACTCTATTATCTTGAGCTCTGCATGAAATTCACCAAATTTTTATAGTACCTATGTAAGATCACAACTGCGAAGGTTATAAGACAAAAGATTTTTGTTTGTACCAATACGGGACTCAGACAGGGATACTTACTGAGTCCTTTGTTATGATATCGAAGTTATTAGGAATCACCTATATATGTTGTTGATTTGGTATGAAGATGAAAGACAAATTAGAAGTTAGTAGACGAATCTGGTGCTTAATTTAAACAAGTTGCTGAAAATGATATTCCCTAAGTAAGTAAGGGAGGGAGGGGGGGGGGGAGAAGAGCAGCTTCAGAAAATTTGACTTATCGTGGGGCGGACATTGAAATATGACAATATGTTTAGGCGACTAACATATGATGATGGTCCCTCGTTGTAAACTTCATCAACAATATTCCTCAATACATCCCGCCGCGACGAAATATTTCCTCCTAAGAAAAAGCCAAAAGAAACACAAAGAATTCAAATCTAGAATAAATCAAAAGAAAAACAGGAACTTCCTTCCTTTGGTCCAGCGATTTCCAAATACTCCAACAAATATAGCTTTAACACCTAAAACATATAAAATTATTATTAATTATAACAAAATTGTACAAAAATATCATCAATTTACCTCAAAAGTATACATCCCTCTTGTATATTTACATTTCGTAATGTCACATATAGGACATTACGTCAAATCAGATGTTCTCGCCGCAATCAATTCAAGCAAATGCAACAAGCGTCGCTAGGGCAACACCGATAGGTGAGAGCTCATAACTGGATACGGCGGCTATATAAAGCCGATGAGCCGCAGCAGATAATTCTACATTCACAGACTAATCTGACTTATTTTCTATATAGAAGTAATTTTGCTGACCCCCTGCTTACACAGAGCAGCACCCTTTAATCAATTTCATAGAATTTTACTCTGTTCATAGAAGACTACTTTTGTTCTTCTTCTTCTTCTTTTCAGAAGTTAAACCACAAATTTGGCAGTCTACGTCATCCAGACCATCGATTTTAATTGAATTTTGAATTTGTTATTTTTTATTAGTGACTTGTTTTACTAAGTAGTTTTAAGTTTCTTTTAATTTAAATTTTTTTGTGATATTAGGTTAGGCAATTTCAATTGTAGAATACTTTGAGTATTAATAAAAGTTTTATATTTAAATTTTATGACTGAGTTGTCCTTTTTATCGGCATCCTCCTCCTACGTCCAAGACTAGATCTCACACACAGGAATTACAGGAATTATCTCAAAAACTCAGTAGCGCACTCAAGATTTGGTTTGGTAATGGTAGGGGGGGGGTGATGGATAGATGTCTCCTAAATCCAAAAAAAGGTTGGGAAAATAGGTTTTTAAAGTCGCGTCCTGAATCTTGATTTGCTAAAATCTCAACATGGGCCGTACATTGGGTATCACACCAGTAACGGCGCAGCACGACGTTTTGCGGTTATTTCTTATATTTATAAGCCTTACCAGCAGCGGCGTGCCGGTTATTCAGTCGCAATAAGTCCATGCAACTTGTCAAATTCAGCTTTTCGGCTTTTGTTATTAAGTATTCGTTGAATTGATCCTCATCACTGTTCTCTGTCTTCTTCAACCAGAGCTATATACTCATAACAGAAATTCTTCATTGGAACTAGAAAACATTTGGAGCGCCGCGAAACACTGCGCTTTTTAAGAATTCATACATATTTTATAAATAAATGTGGCTCATTTGAAAAGGGATATCAAGGGTAAGGATTATATCCATTACTTTGAATATCCTGGAAGACGAAAATTTAAGTGGAAAGTGGTAATGAGTTATTTACTCTTTCGAGACTCGCACAATATACGAGTCTACAGGCAATTCTCAACTGACTGCATATGAGCAGAGAAAATTAAAAAAAAACAAGTACCGAGGTACTGTCAGTGTCTGGCCTAAAGTCGAAGACCAAAAATTCAATAAAGAACTTTTTTGGGAGTACCTTTAATTTTATTAGTTTTTTATGTTCTACCTCATATTCTCCACTAACTTGAGATCTTAACGGGATCAGAGAGTCAAAAGCTATAAAAGCCTCACCAATCATGAATTTGCTGATAATAAATTCTTAGTTTCTTGAAATATTCATAAAAGTACGTAATTATCTGTGAAACTGGCGTAGGTAAAAAAAACTGATCCTCGGGGGTTCCGCCCTTGGTGCCCTCCTGCTAAAACTGGCCATGTTTAGAAAACTTTAGAGGGAACAGTTAAACGTGACACAGTCTGCCTAATTATGTATTTTTGAAATTGTATTTCCAGAAACATTTTTATATTCTATATTTATCTAAAGTTTGCTTGTTATAGGCTACACATTCAAAAATGGCACTAATCAAATATTTCATTAATTTTTTTTACATATATCATTTAGGGTGCAGCGTTCAAAAGGTCTTCAATTTATTTTAATATTATTAAATCTTGCCTATTACTATTGTCTTCGTTACGGATAAAGATTAAATTTTTAATATGTTAAAAAAACCAAAGCCACATCGCAAAATTTTTCCTATACAATAACCTCAAGAGGTAACTAAATTACGACACTTCCCAATTCTATTCGAAGACATAATTTTATTTCTTGCCACTTACCTAGTTCTCAAGTAAAATATTTTTTTTTTTTTTGGGTTTTGTTTATATTTTTTGGTGAAGTTGGTGGTACACAATCTAAATTTCCGTCACAGTTTCATTAAAAATCCTACAAAAAATCGAAAGATACATGCAAATTAATTAATTAATTTCATTTGAATTGACTTTGATTTTTAATAGTTCCCGATGTTTTTTTTTTTTGTTCAATATTCCGTGTGAACAAAAAGTGAATCTGTTCTGTTCGTAAAATGAAAGTATGCTAAAGGTGTCGAGTTGGGGTAATTAAAAGTGAATATATATATATTTTTTTTAATTTAATATACCCATTTTACTTTTTCGCATAGTTTAGCATTATTAATTAGATGGTAGCAGAAAAGAAAAGATTTTTAATTAATTCAGCGATGATTGAATGAATTTTATAATTTAAATAATTAATTAATTCGAGATAATTAGAAAATTCGAAAACACCCATACAAATGGAGAATTATTACGAACTTTCATCTATTCCATCAATACTTTTTTTTTTTAGATTTGTATAAATGAGTTCAAGTTAAAAAAATATTATATTAATACTGCGGGGTTGTGGACTGGAGAGATGCGAATGGAATCTTCAGTCCATTTGCGCTGTTCTTGATGTAGATGTCTTCAAGAGATGATAGTAATGTCTTCAGTCCACTTGCGCTGCTTTTAGGTCCACAAGCTCTAGAAACTGAGAACTCGGGGTGAGGGGACAGTCCTAAATGACAGAAGGACGGTCCTTGAGGACAGACGGTCGTTCATGACTAGATTTGGCTTTTGAGCAGTTCTTAAAGCTAAGGAAGAAATCAAGATTAAAGCACCCGATCGGGAATGAATTAAAAGCCGAAACATTAGGCTCAGACCAATATACCTTCCTGTATATCACACGATTCCTTGAAGTAAGCTCAAAAACTTGCCCCCCCCCCCCCCCTAGAAACCTTCCCTTAAGTAGTTGTGGCCAGTTGAAGATTTCGCCAATATTCGTGAACCCTGATGGGAATAAATGAGTATAACTTTTGAACCACCTTATAGATTTTGGTTATTGTTGGCTTATTAAATAGCCAAGAATAGTAGCTGGCTTGAATGTGCCAATAAACCTCCGGTGCTAAAATTTTTTCCAGTGATAGAGGATAGTAGGGGCATTAATAAGAAGCAATGGTTACATTGAAGAAAGTTTTTGAAATAAATAACGGTATTTATGAAATTTGTGTGTAGAAAAAACAAAATTTTGGAAATATTTGAGAATAATTTAAAGATGCTTAATTAACAAATACAGAGGAATACACGTTTCGACAGCTACTATTCTTGGCTATTTAATGAGCCAACAATAACCAAAATCTATACCACACTAAAGGGCTGAAATTCAGTAGGATAGCAGCAAAACAGAACGATGCGTGCGCATTTAAAGGTATACCTAAATGAGATAGTTAATTAGGAATTAGCAGGAAAAATACAGTTGTAGTTGGACTACAGAGGCATCAAAGATGGAGAAAACTATAAAAGGATAAAAATATTAATAATACAAAAATAGAATATTCATCAATATCATACTAAAAACTGGGGTAAATATGAATATAAACGGGAAGGGCAAGGCAATATGTGAAAAAGGAATAAGCCAATATTTATTGTCAGATCTGAAGCAGAATCAACCTTTTAAATGTCAGAGGACCAGTGTTGAAAATGTCTATATTATTAAATCTGGAGTTGTATGACTTTTGTATTCTGACGATGGGCGATTTATCTTTTATGTTGGTTCTACTAGTTGGCAATCTAAATAGGGTGTTATGTCTAGAGTTCCGGTGCGGATTATGGAAGTCTATACGGGAAAGCAAAGATGGGCATGATATCTGATCATTAAGGATTTTATATAAGAACATTGAATCCAGGAAGGCTCTTCGGTTCTCAAGTGTAGACAAGTTGAATTTTGTTAGTCTCTCGCGGTATGATATATATGAGGAGTAAATTTGATTCCATAATTGGCTCGCATACTCGAGAATGCTTCTTACTAGGGAGTTAAAATTAGTAGTATATGAAGCCGCACACTTAAATGACTGACAGGTACGAAAAATGAAGCCCATTAGACGGAAAGCTTTGGATACAATGAAATTTATGTGTGATGCAAAGAGAAGCTTAGGATCAAATATAAATCCCAAGTCATTTAATTCATCAACACGAGACAAAGATATATTAAGGATTCTATAGTCAAAGGATATAAAGTCTGTTTTGCGGTAAAAAGATATAAATGTGCACTTGCTGACATTAATTTCAATGCAGTTCTTTAGACTATACTTTTCTAATTGAAGAATATCCTTTTGAAGGAGGACGCATTCGGTAAGATTGTTAATAACTCTATATAGCTTTGCATCGTCTGCATATAATAAGTAGTTAGATGAAAGGAGAAAGGCCAAGTCTTTAATATAGATAAGAAATATCAATGGTCCAAATATTGTGCCCTGGGGTACACCGGAGATTTGTTGGAATAATGAAGATTCCTGACCATTAAAGACTACGACATTTTCACTTTTGGACAAGTAGGAAGAGAACTAGGATACGGTGTTCGGATGAAGCCCTAAGCGAGCCATTTTGTAAAGGCATAGCTTATGGTTTATTTTATCAAAAGCCTTACTAAAGTCCGTATGTACAGAATCCAGCTGCTTAGTTTTCTCAAGGGCACAGGCGATCGAATCCGTAAATAGAGTTAGGTTTAAGACTGTGGATCGACCGGGTAGAAATCCGTGCTGCTATTCCGAGATGAATGGTTTTATTAGTGGTTGGTTGTATATAACTTTTTCGAATACGAGTGCGAGTGCATTGGAAATCGAGATGGGACGGTAATTAGTAATGAGTTTTGGGTCACCTGATTTGAAGACAGGCAAAATGAAACAGGGTTGCAGGGTAAATTTTGATGTTTATTGATAGATTGAAAAATTTGCAAAGGGGTTCTGCTAGACTGGCAGCGCATTTTCTGAACACGATGTTGTTATACCGTTTTTAAACCATAGCTGCGCCCCCGCCCCCTGCATCACCATAATCCCATCATCATAAGAATTGGTCTTAGACCAAGTCTAGTTTATTTACTTGTTTATACTAAGTTTGGAATATAATGTCCCAAAATTTTCTTATAGTAATTTAATAAATTATTAACCGTTTTTTTGCCAGTGTTAGTTCCGGCAAACTAAAAAAAAGAAATTAAAGAAAAGATGTGTTGATGAGTCATGATGTAATTTATTGAAGCGATTGCTAGTTGGCTGCCCCCCTTTAACTATCAAAATACCCAAAACGTGAATGGTGAAATACAAAATCTTGTTTGTTAAATTGAAACACCTTACATACAATTCTATTTGTATTTTGCAGTAAAATTAGCCCCCCCCCTAATTTTAATGCTAGAACCGCTCCTGCCCTAGAACTGTAATCACCGTACTTACCAACTTAGCTATACTGAGGTCACGAATGTCGTTACTAAAAAAAAATAAATAAATCTCCGTTTGTATTATTATTACTTTTCCCTGTAAGCAACTTCCTAACTCCGCGCAGAAACCAAGTTCGTGCAGCAACAAATTAATTAGATAGAAAAAAAATGTTCCAACACAACAAAATACATATCCCCCGCATGTCATTCCATCTCCATACATAACTGAGTCGAAATAATTCGCATAATGAGTTGATGAAGGGTTGGTTAAGGGAGGGTCGGTCGGCGGAGGACAAATGATGTTATTCAAAACATTAAAAAGTTCACATGCAATGTAAAATTGTGTGTTGTTGTAAATATCTGTGAGCGCAAACCTCTCTTGTGTGCAGTGTTATCCTTTAATTAAAATGTCCCGAACTGAAAGCATTGTTTTGGATGGGTTGCCTTTGGAGGATTATTCTTTAACACGACGACTCTAATGTAGCAAGGAAGGAAGGAAGGACGGAATTAGAAGAGTTTTTCACTCAATGTTCATATGACACAAAAAAAATAAAAATAAAGGATGAAACTGGGAAAGGATGTTTTTATTTTGGAAAAAAAAAATCTTTTTAATGTATAAAAAAAAAAAAAAAAAAAAAACGGGATATGTTCCTGCTGTTGTTGTTCTTGTGGTTATTTATCATCAACAAATGAAATTCATGAGATTTCCACCGCGAAGGACACTGAAAAGTTTTACGATAATTATCAACAAATTATGAAGGAAAACTATGGAAACTCATGGAAGTAGAGTAAAAGCCTAATGCCTAACTTTGGAAAATTTTATAGTTTCCCGAAGGAGCTAACCAAAGGCTTCTAAAACGCACTTAGTTTAGCTACATACATAACATATACAGAGTTACACAAACATACATACATTCAAAACTCTCATCCAGAAGTGAATTTCTCCAAACTATAGTTCTACAAGGAGAGGATGGGTGGGGGGTGGTGGTTGGCAATGGTGGTAACTTGTCCACTTGGGAGACAAAAGTTTTTGTGATGGTTTTGACTTGCACCGAGGATGTGGCATAGATCCAGGTTTTAATGCACTCTCCACAGTGGGTTGAGTGTTAATGGCCGGAATGGAAATTTGTTAGGACAAAACCCAAGCAAACAGAGAAGTTTTTTTTTTTTGGTTTTTGTTTTTCAAAAGTTTGTCGATGAATTTGTTGTTTTTTTTTTTTTTTTAATTCCTTTTCTTTTCTTTTTCCATTTTTTAAAATTTTGTTTTAATCTCCCCTCTCCCCAATCACGTAATATGTATGTATGAGTATCTCCAGAGTAGTTATATGTGACCGAAGGTAAAGTTTTTCATGTAGATGCATATGGAACAGATTTTAACTTTTTTTTTTGGTACAAGCTTGAAACAAACATTGACGTCAATTTTTGTGTAATTAAGTTTTGAACTTGATGAAATCGTGTTAGAATTATCCCAGCTGCTGTTAATCAAATTTGACTGCTTCTCCAGAGGTTTTGCATTTATTTGATAGAACGAGAGGGAAATTTTATATTTTGGTGGACATGGCTAGAGCCTGGAATAAAATTTTCTTAATTTTTGTTAATTTTATTTATTATGGTAGAGAATTTTTAGAATTAGATTAGCATCTGTGACAAATTTGGTCTTGTTTTGGGTATTGATGATTTTGGTGCAATACAGGTAGCGTATATTTGGATCTGCAGCTTAAATGGTAGAAATGTATGAACATACAGGGGAATGTCGTCAGGGTTGGCCACCTTTAACCCATAACTATCGTTTAAGGAAAAATTTGGTCAATCAAAGCACATCTTTGAAAACGTTTAGGAAAAGGAACACTTTCCTGAACATTACAGATTGATTGGGTGAAAAATGATAAAAATATTGGCATTTAAAAGAAAAAGTGAAATGCTGCCCACACTGTAAAAAATGTGCGCAATTGTTTCCACAAAGCTTAGGTATTTTTTCCTAAATTGTAGGGAATATTGCCTACATTTTTGGGAATATTGCCTACATGTTAAAGAAAATTCTCTACATTTTTGGGAAAAATACCTAAACTTTGTGGCAACAATTATGCACATTTTTTACAGTGTAGGTTGGCCAGTCGACGACAAATGTGCTGAAATGATTGAAAATGACATGGAAAAATTAATTGAATGAAATGAAAATCAAAATTTGCTGCATTTTTCTGGCACATTATTTGGAATCGAATTTCCATCAAGTGTTGTTATATTGACGAACTTTAAATGCACTTTTGCATTTTCCAAAGAGGGCTTTTTCTGCGCGTTTTTAGGAAGGCATTTTCCTTTAGCTGGTGTTTTATTGGCGGACTTCGTTGGGATTGATGCTGGACGTTTTCGGGACGTCTTCCATGAACACAATCACAGTTGGCCAACCTTGACTACACAGATTGGCCAACCTTGATGGTAAGCGCCATCACATAACACCACAATCAAACATTTTACAGGATTAAATTTTCCTCTTGATTTCTTTTCAAGCGCATGAACCACGCGTCACATTCCCAATGCTAACCTTGATGATTGCATATTTTCACCTCACTTTCTGGCCATATTCACTGCATCTGAAAATATCTTTTTTTTTAAATGTCAAATCGCTCGAAGAACATTGGCGGTGCTAGTGGTTAAAACTAAAAAAAATCGCAGATGGCCGACCTAGACGACAGTAGAGACTGCGTATTAGTTTTGGATACGGACCCAGAGTTTTTCGTATCATTATCTTTATAATTTTATACTCAACTCAACCCCTTCGTGCCAGATTTTTGTAATTCTGGTTGTACTTTGCTATGGTGATATTTTTAAAAAATCTGGAAATTTTTATACTTTTTCAAATTCACAGCCTCATATATTTTTTCAAACAAAAAACCTATTATTTGTATGTAAGCATACCGAAATCTCCATGAGTGTACCAAGTAAATGCATACGGGCGTATCAAAATAAATTAACCTCGGCGCACGAAAGTATCACTGGGCCAAAATATCAAAGTATCATGATCAAAATAATCTGAAAGTACTAAAGCAGTAACGCTAAAGGTAAAGATATACGTTCAGCGATTTTTTGTCTCCAGTCTCCTGTTTACAGATACTAAAATCTTCGAAATGTTTACATTACAAGAGACTTTTTTCTCTGAAGACCGAAAATTAGGTCTCGAGATACCACAATAAAAAGCAGTCTCTAGCGACACGTCTCCACGAAATTTGAAGTTTGGTCTCTAGAGATCTCCAGAGATCTTTATTAATTGTCAAGGAAAAGATTGTTAGAAAGAATTATCTCAAAAGTTATTAATATTTTTATGTTATGGGAAAAGTGAAAAAGTTTAAAAAAATATATCCTTGGCGTACACATTTTCAGGATAAACAACAAATTTGCGATTTTTTTTTTTTTCAAAATTAACCAGAATTGTATTGACGAAACAATTTTTCTGCCTTTAATCTATTATTAATTTTTTTATTAATTTCTTTGTAACAATTTGTCAAACTCACTCCACTTTATTCCTTTACCTTTCTGAGTAGATCACAGTTAACTGACGAGAAAACACAAATAGTCTCCGAAAACCTGGAGACGACATATGAACAAACTTCGGAGACCAGAGACCTGTTTATATTAAAATGCACGGCGGGAGACCGGAGACCAAAAACTTCCCTAGAGACTGGGTCTATATACAGATTTTTTGCGTCTCCCAAGTGTATACATGGGTCTCTGGAGGCAAAAGTCTCTTGCCGTGCAGGTTCACCTTAATGATTACCTTAAGATTACTGATAGACCTTAAGGTGGAGCATTGGAAAGACTTTCTAATTTATTCACAATATTGAAGGGATCAAAAAATTATTTATACCTATGGGTATCTCATGATGACAAAAATTTTTAAGTTCTATTCTATGAGTCGCCCTTGGTATCCATTTTCCAATTATGAACTTATTCCATCTGAACGTTTCATTCTTATTTACGTATCGAATTGGTGATTATTATTGATGGCTGCTTCTCTGTTTCACCATAGCATCGGGTAAACTCGCCAAACATTTTATTCAGGTCTTTCTAGCCAGATTTGAATTAGCTATTTATCGCCAATTGCGATTTATATTGTAGAGTAACACACTTAAAATGGATTTTGTATGATCATTCAATGTAATTTGTGATACCGATAACAAGAAACTCTCAGCAAATTATCAATCCAGCAAGAACATGTATACGACGCCAGATACGCATCTCAGAGGACTTAGGTTGACCCCTACGGAATTCCAAACGGAGGTATTGGGCATATACGAATTCATCAATACCTGAATTATTTTAGATTGTGTTAAGTTACGAGTAGAGGTAACTAGGCCACCGCAACAAGAGATAATCTATTGTGTCCTCCCATAAAGTGTTTGGCTAAATCTAACCTCTTTACGAGCTAGAATATTGCCCTTGGTGTTAAATTGCATACCTTATTTGGAGAGATACCTGGATTAAAATATCAATGAACGGCTTATCCATCATCATCCTTTCTCGTAGTCAAGAGCTCTTCTCATATCACTTAAGGCCTTAAGGTATAAATTAAATAAGATGGGTTTTGGCATAAGACTTCATCTTGTCCATCTGCAATGATGCTCTAGAAATTTCGAAATTTTAGCCTCTTATTTCGCTGCAATAGAGAATTGAAGCTTACTTCATCTCGAACAAGCACTTTTCCTTCTCACACACAATTTGATGTGTAGAATCTGAATCTTAGAAAGGTTGTAGACGTCATGAACAATCATAACCTAGAATGGAGAGTCTGTATAGATATTTCAGGTCGTAGTAAATTCAAGGCTAACACCTGTACAGTCTTCCATGAATGTAATCGTAGAGCGAAATATACTTTGCTCTAGAGAAAATGATTGCTGGAACTATTCACGGGTTCGGTATAGAATTGAACCTAATGACATAAATTCCTTTCTCATAAGTATTTTGGTAGTTCTACAAATTTTTAGGTTTTGGGTTTAGTACAGGACATCGATTTGGTCCATCATTAACTACATATTAAAAATTATAGTATGTTTTCATATCATTATGTCATCTCATCACGGAACACATTTCTATAGCTCATCGAATTTCATATCACACTTTACTACTTAACTTTTGATTACAATCTCATAAAATCTAGCAAAAATCGGGTCGCTTTAGTAATATTCTTCCTTTGATCATTGACGACGGCAACGACGACGACGACGACGACAAAATAACGATGCGAAATTAATCTCGAATAACGACTCTCGAACAATTACACTGAACCAGATTGACACGATCTTCTAGTTCTTAGAGTTCAATTCGTGATGCATAGAATACCCCCGCTCTCCAGTCCAGTCAGTGATCGTCTACATCTTTTCTGTATAGAAAATATACCCCCTTTCCAATTTATTTGTGCGAGAAACATATGGACCATGGATACCTACTCCATCAATTCCCAGGTCATTACTTAACTGCAATCTCATCTTATGCTGGTTGGTTTTGGTATATGGGGTATCTGCGAGTATATAATAATAATGGTGGCGATGGTCATTATGCTTCTATATAGACCTAAGTATACAAGTACGATGACGATCAATGACTTTAGTCTGTATTAAATGAGACCCACCATGCCATATTCTGTACTGGGAAGACTTCTTCAGCATGACACTCCACTCTAAAATAAAAAAATAAAAAAAAAACGAGTCAAGTGATCGCGAAGCATTTTATGAATTTTACGGCCTCAAGATTCATTGGATCACAGACTTTGGTAGAATGCAGTATGATGGTCCACTTTGTAACTATATTTAAGTAGTTCGCTTATATTTATGAGGTTTTAATGATTTATGCCCTCTTTCTAGTGGATCTGGTGTGTGTGTGTGTGTCTTACATATTTCTAGATCTTATTCTAAATCCGATACACTTCACTAACTTGCAACTATTCATCCATTCCTCTACCGATTATGTTATCCAGCAGAAATTAATGGTTGCGGTTTTTTGTCATGGACTCCATTTATATATATATAGAATGCAACGAATCATGTCCAAAGTGTCGTGCCCTATACTTTAGTTAACTTGAACTTCATTTAGACAAAGCCAAGAAGGAGGAAGATCACATCCAACTATTTGCAGTTATTTCCTCCCATTGTCGATCGATTTGCCTGGTCCTGCTTGGTTTGCCCGGCTACACCCGCCTTCCTGCCATCCTGCCTGGACCACGACGACAAAACAGATGAACAATTTTGAACTGAATGAATGGTGGTGCAATAGTTCAGCGCATTCTTCCCATCCCAATGCCTTTCATTTCGAATGTGGCAGGCAGGCATGCAGGCAGATCCGCGATCATTGCTTCTCGAACGAAGCTAATCGACTATGCTCAACAGCACGAAATTTCTGCTTGATTTATGCTCCTAAATGAGCTGCTATAGACCTCGTCATGGCATTAGAATTGAACTGAAAACTGATCATGGACACCACCACAGTTTGGCTTTTATTCTTACTCGACTTTTTTTTCTTCTATGGACTCGTACTGTAGAGCATCCAACGTTGGTCGTGGTTTTGTTTCTTGTTCTGGTTGTTGCGCTCATAACGTGAAGATTTTCTTCTTCGTAAGTAACCAAGTTACCACATTTGAGGTATGCTGGAATAATCTTACACTATGTACCATCTGCGGTTTAACTGATATCAATTCATCCTTCGGCTATTATATATATAATGCTGGGTATCGGATAGTGATAGTGTTATTGAAATGTAATAAATTATAATAATAATGACAATATGGCCGAAGGTCTTGAACTTTTATTCCCATATAAAATAATTCGTTTTATATACAGGAAATTATGATGAGGAAGAGAAGAGTTTTTCGTGCAGAAAACTATTGTTTTCGTTTTCTGGACTAAACGATTATGTTCATGACTTGCGGAATTATTAAAAAAAAATAGTGTTTTTTTAGGAAAACTGTGTTTGTTTATGGTGGTTTACATGAAAATAGCTGTGGTACTTGGGTTTTTATATGTAGGAAGAGTGATATACATAAATCTTGTGGGATGGGAGTTTGGTTTTCCTACTTCGTTGATGCAGAGAAATATTTTGGACCAATATTATACCATGGGGTGGCCTCTCTGTCTTTTCGAAAATTGTTCAAAATAAGTTTCGTAAAAAGGAAGATCGTTTTGAAGTAAATTAATACTGAAATTCGAATTCAAATGCAAAATAATAATCATGAACAATAGAACTGAAAAATTTCTTTTGCTAACGAAAACATTCTGATGGGGGAGATATTTTGAAGAAAAATTCTCAAGAAAATTTGTCTAAAAAATTAATTTTTATCTGTAATCAGACATTTTTGTAACCACTTATGAAAGTCGAGTCAATTTAGCTCTTCTCACCGTTGTCGATCCCCAATTAAATTAATTCTGAAGAAAAATTATCGAGTAATATTTGTCAGAAGAAAAATTTTAAATTTTTAGGCCTATTACGCACTAGAGACTTTTTGTTACGTAACTGGTTTGTCACAACGTCAAGTCCATAGGCTCTAAGAACGAAGATCGTTTTGAAGTAAATTAATACTGAAATTCGAATTCAAATGCAAAATAATAATCATGAACAATAGAACTGAAAAATTTCTTTTGCTTACTAAAACATTCTGATGGGGGAGATATTTTGAAGAAAAATTCTCAAGAAAATTTGTCTAAAAAATTAATTTTTATATATAATCAGACATTTTTGTAACCACTCATGAAAGTCGAGTCAATTTAGCTCTTCTCACCGTTGTCGATCCCCAATTAAATTAATTCTGAAGAAAAATTATCGAGTAATATTTGTCAGAAGAAAAATTTTAAATTTTTAGGCCTATTACGCACTAGAGACTTTTTGTTACGTAACTGGTTTGTCACAACGTCAAGTCCATAGGCTCTAAGAACGAAGATCGTTTTGAAGTAAATTAATACTGAAATTCGAATTCAAATGCAAAATAATAATCATCAACAACAGAACTGGAAAATTTCTTTTGCTTACGAAAACATTCTGATGGGGGAGATATTTTGAAGAAATATTCTCAAGAAAATTTGTCTAAAAAATTAATTTTTATCTGTAATCAAACATTTTTGTAACCACTCATGAAAACCGAGTCAATTTAGCTCTTCTCACCGTTGTCGATCCCCAATTAAATTAATTCTGAAGAAAAATTATCGAGTAATATTTGTCAGAAGAAAAATTTTAAATTCTCAGGCCAATTACCCACTAGAGACTTTTTATTACGTAATTGGTTTGTCACAACCATCAAGTCCATAGGCTCTAAGAACGAAGATCGTTTTGAAGTAAATTAATACTGAAATTCGAATTCAAATGCAAAATAATAATCATGAACAATAGAACTGAAAAATTTCTTTTGCTTACTAAAACATTCTGATGGGGGAGATATTTTGAAGAAAAATTCTCAAGAAAATTTGTCTAAAAAATTAATTTTTATATATAATCAGACATTTTTGTAACCACTCATGAAAGTCGAGTCAATTTAGCTCTTCTCACCGTTGTCGATCCCCAATTAAATTAATTCTGAAGAAAAATTATCGAGTAATATTTGTCAGAAGAAAAATTTTAAATTTTTAGGCCTATTACGCACTAGAGACTTTTTGTTACGTAACTGGTTTGTCACAACGTCAAGTCCATAGGCTCTAAGAACGAAGATCGTTTTGAAGTAAATTAATACTGAAATTCGAATTCAAATGCAAAATAATAATCATCAACAACAGAACTGGAAAATTTCTTTTGCTTACGAAAACATTCTGATGGGGGAGATATTTTGAAGAAATATTCTCAAGAAAATTTGTCTAAAAAATTAATTTTTATCTGTAATCAAACATTTTTGTAACCACTCATGAAAACCGAGTCAATTTAGCTCTTCTCACCGTTGTCGATCCCCAATTAAATTAATTCTGAAGAAAAATTATCGAGTAATATTTGTCAGAAGAAAAATTTTAAATTCTCAGGCCAATTACCCACTAGAGACTTTTTATTACGTAATTGGTTTGTCACAACCATCAAGTCCATAGGCTCTAAGAACGAAGATCGTTTTGAAGTAAATTAATACTGAAATTCGAATTCAAATGCAAAATAATAATCATCAACAACAGAACTGGAAAATTTCTTTTGCTTACGAAAACATTCTGATGGGGGAGATATTTTGAAGAAATATTCTCAAGAAAATTTGTCTAAAAAATTAATTTTTATCTGTAATCAAACATTTTTGTAACCACTCATGAAAACCGAGTCAATTTAGCTCTTCTCACCGTTGTCGATCCCCAATTAAATTAATTCTGAAGAAAAATTATCGAGTAATATTTGTCAGAAGAAAAATTTTAAATTCTCAGGCCAATTACCCACTAGAGACTTTTTATTACGTAATTGGTTTGTCACAACCATCAAGTCCATAGGCTCTAAGAACGAAGATCGTTTTGAAGTAAATTAATACTGAAATTCGAATTCAAATGCAAAATAATAATCATGAACAATAGAACTGAAAATTTTCTTTTGCTTACGAAAACATTCTGATGGGGGAGATATTTTGAAGAAAAATTCTCAAGAAAATTTGTCTAAAAAATTAATTTTTATCTGTAATTAAACATTTTTGTAACCACTCGTGAAAGCCGAGTCAATTTAGTTCTTCTCACCGTTGTCGATCCCCAATTAAATTAATTCTGAAGAAAAATTATCGAGTAATATTTGTCAGAAGAAAAATTTTAAATTCTCAGGCCAAGTACCCACTAGAGACTTTTTATTACGTAATTGGTTTGTCACAACCATCAAGTCCATAGGCTCTAAGAACGAAGATCGTTTTGAAGTAAATTAATACTGAAATTCGAATTCAAATGCAAAATAATAATCATCAACAACAGAACTGGAAAATTTCTTTTGCTTACGAAAACATTCTGATGGGGGAGATATTTTGAAGAAAAATTCTCAAGAAAATTTGTCTAAAAAATTAATTTTTATCTGTAATCAAACATTTTTGTAACCACCCATGAAAGCAGAGGTAACTTAGCTCTTCTCACCGTTGTCGATCCCCAATTAAATTAATTCTGAAGAAAAATTATCGAGTAATATTTGTCAGAAGAAAAATTTTAAATTCTTAGGCCTATTACGCACTAGAGACTTTTTATTACGTAACTGGTTTTGTCACAACCGTCAAGTCCATAGGCTCTAAGGGCAGCGACATACGATTAGGTTTTTCCTGTCCGGCTGGCTGTCTACGGTTTTTACCGTCGCCGTGATTACACGACATACGAGGCGGTTATTCTCGATTATTTTGTGGATACAAGTCAGTGAAGTCAGTTCAGTAATTTTTAGAGGTGTTATAAAATAAGTTTTAGTTTGGGTAGTACTACCACCTATCGAATTTTAAGAAACATAGTCAATTATTTATTTTCTTTTTTCCTCAGAACGAAACAAATAATTGACTCCCTATCATACAAATAGGAAAATAGTAGTAGTTGCATATGCCAGTTATGCTCGCTCTGCCGGACGAAACTTGCAGGTAGGAGGATGATTAGGGCAAAACTGAACCATCAACCTACAAGCAGCATAGACCCTGTTAGACCGATCAGTATAAGGTACAATAGGAATAGCAGTGAAATTGACCGAAAACCATTCATATTTAGTGCACGTCTATGGATAAGCAAACACTTAGATTTGGAGGGATTAAGCCTTAGTTTATTAAAAATTAAAAAAAAAAAACTAACTTTTTTATATACATACTTGTTTCAAATGTTTTATTTATTTTTTCTCTTTTCCGATACGCGTATTTCGGCTTATGAGGCCATTTTCAAGGAGTTTCTAAATAAAACTTGGTTTATTATTACAGGAACATTGGAGGCTATTCCAAATCTTCATTTACTCGAAAGATGAAATGATGAAGAAAAGTTTTTTTTTAGTTTTTATAGAATATCTTCTCGCTCTTTTGATATATATTACTTGACATAGTTAAGGAAAAAATTTCAAAATCAAAAACTTTCAAGCCGCTCTGCGCCAAGCATTTTACCTTACTAGAAAAAAAACCCCCCAAATCGTTCTAAATATCGCAATCGCACTCTAAAAACAATCTCAAATTATTTTATTAAATGTACCTACATATCGTTTCGTTCGCTGCTTCTGTACTACTGCACTGCACTAAATTTCAACAAAATGAAAAATTCCCTAAAATGAAAAGTAATTGATAATAATACTTAACTTCCAAATAAATAAGTTACCATAAGTGTTCGCCATTCCTTAAAATTTGCTGTAAATATTATTTGCTGCCCAAAACTAATATTTCCACTTGAAAAAAGTGAGGGTATATCGCTTAATTTTAACAAATGCAAAACTTTAAAAATGATTTTTTGCTTGGATAGAAATCGACATATGTACATTTGATGACAGACCCCACGACGTGAACAGTTGATTTTCATTAAGTTCACTTTGAGTCACCTGATTTTGAGTTTCAGGTAAAATTTGAAAATAAATTGGGCTCAAAATTTCTTGATTGTCCTAAGTAATGTCAACTCTCTGGTTATCACTTTGGAAACTTGAAACAGTTAATTCTTCTTTAGTTTCGTGATGAAAGATTGTTTCTTCTGAGTAAGCAGACATCGTATCAATCAGACCTGCAAAATTCCAAGTACAAGTACCAGTACAGTACCAGTACCTGGACTTGAAATATTTTAAGTACAAGTACAAGTCCCCGTACTGGTACTTAAACAAATTTTCAAGTACAAGTCCCGGTACTGGTACTTTAAAATTTTTCAAGTACAAGTCCAGGTACTGGTACTGTTACTAGTACTTAAGTACCAATGTACTTAAGTACTTTACAGGTCTGTACCTGTAAAATTCCAAGTACAAGTACCAGTACCTGGACTTGAAATATTTGAAGTACAAGTCCCGGTACTGGTACTTTAAAATTTGTCAAGTACAAGTCCAGGTACTGGTACTGTTACTAGTAGTTAAGTACCAATGTACTTAAGTACCAATGTACTCAAGTACTTTACAGATCTGGTATCAATAATAATTTCAAGATAAAATTGAAAAAAAATTAACAGGCGTTCAGTTAATATTTACAAAAGAAGACACATTTATAACTGTTCACATCCGGATGAATTGACAGAGGTTAAAAATTTTGTAGTTTTTGTGTACTTGGAACTAATATTGATATCACTAGAACATTTTTAATATTTCACTGCAAAATCATTAAATTACTCAGTGGACTAAATGATTATTTTACAACACAATTTTATCGGACAGAAAAAATGCTCACGTCCACCTACTTTCGATGAGGTCACCACATTGAAGAATGCAAAATGCATAGGATGCCGGGAAAGTCAAAAAATTAAAACGCATTTCATTTACTTTAAAGCTGCTTGGTACACTTTGAAACAAAACTTCAAAATTTTTGCTGAAACTGTTAAATGATTTTGTTTAAAAATGTATATTGCACACTTTCAATTATAATGATCACCAATTTAAAATGAATATTTAACATTTTCTTATTAAGTTTACTCACCTTTGATTTTATTAATAAAAGACATAACCTTTTAAAATAAAAATTGCACATTATTAAACTAAAAGTAATGAACCTTTTTCAAGTAAGATTTTCTGAACTTTTATAACAAGGAATGAGTTATTTTGCAACAAATTTCAATATAAAGACGAAAATTCTTAAAACAAAATCTTTTATATTCATATTAAAGTTTTTTCCCACCTTTTAAAGTAACTACCATGACTTTTTAATTTAAATAAGTGACTTTTTTCTCAGTGTACCGTATTTTGTTTGTTTGGACAGCAACTTAGGAAATAGCCAAATTACTGTAAAAAAAAATTTAATTTAAAATATAGTCTTACTCGTCCTTTACCTCGACTCCATAAAATATAGAAAAAATTAATAATGCTTTTTCGGATTATGAACTCATATACGTGCCTATTACTATGAAGAAACAGGTTTAAAAATAAAAAATATGAAAAAAATAATAATAATAATTATGTGAAGGTAATAAAAATTAACTTTTCATAGAAAATGTATCAGGTACGTACCATTGCAAAGATTTTTCTCGTGTGCCACTAAGGGTTCGTCAAATGCAGCTATATATATATATTTTTTAGATTATACAAGCACAATGAAAATATCGAAAACAAATATTTTGGTTGGAAATCATACATTACATACATATCTAATATAAAACTATCTTTATTTTCTTAAACAAACACAAGATTCACTATCTAAAAATGTTTGGTTAAGAAGGCTTCATTACCACATCATACCCATTTCCATCCAGACATACATATCTCTTTTTCAACCTAGTACATTATCCTGAATTGCTAGTGGTACGCCATCCTTAGAAGAATGAAAGTGCATATCACTTCCATTAAGTACAAAGACGCCAGAGTTATGCAAGATTTCAATAAAGTTTTGCCTGCGTTTACCACCCCCATTCCATCCATGGATGGATTTGGGTGGACTCTCTTATGAACATTTTTTCTCCAATTTCAAATTTCCATTACCACGAAATTGAACTCTGCAGTTTACCACAGTTTCTAGGTCTTGGCCAATATCTTAGAATCTATATATTTTGGTTTTGTTGTGGAGGTTTTTGGGCAACAGGGTGGGTATTCATATTTTAAGCCGGAGTTAATTGTAATATGGCGGTACACTTTTTGGGAGGAGGGAAAAAGGATAAGTCGAGTCCAGTCGGAATTAGAATTTAAACCTGATGGCGTACTGTATAGACTCATTTTGTCTCTCTCTATTTCCATTTAATAGCCCTACTGGCCTTGATATATGCACATACTTTATTCGATAAACATCTTAGGAAACTTCAGATTCTCTATATGGATTCTTTACATTTCAATAGACAATATAAACAGAGAAATGGAAGGATTACAGTCGATTCTTAGTATCTATGGAGGACAAAATTCAAGGCCTTATTTCACCCTCCTTAGTAGAGTCTTCTTCTCAAATGATGTTTCATTTCATTGGCCCAATATATAGTTCAGTCTGGTTGTATTGGAGTGGGGGATATGGAATGCGGGTGAAGAAAATGCAAGCCAGATACTTTCCTCCACTTAATGTTTACATTACTTCAATGGTTTCCAGTTTATGTTGAAACTGTCTATCAGCAAAGTAGCTTCGGATGCTATTTAGAAAGTCGTTTCGAAAATGGTTTCAACCATTTCAGATAGTGTGTGTATTCTCGTTGTATGTAGGTTATTTGTTCTTATCATTTGTAATGAGGGAAAGCATTATAGGAGAGGAAGGGGGTGGGATGATGAGTATACATTGCAATGTTCTACATATAAGATTAGCTGAAACTTTGTATCAGAGACTATATCCACTGTTGGAGTACATATTTGGAAATCTTTTCTACGTGCTTGAAAATTCAATTTCCTTGAAAACATCGTACACAAAATGGCATGTAACTTGTAAAATTTTTTAACGTAATACTTTTTTTTTTGGTTTTTAATAGTTTTATTTTTAGAGTTTGTGCTTTCATAGATCGGTTAGTTACTAGGTCACAGTGGGGTGTATGTATTCAAAAGCCTTCTCTGTTTGATTTTTGTAAGACGATGATGTATTGAAGTATTTTGGACAGGGTTTTATGCATACATATGTATGTAAGTCCCAATATCAAGGTTACAAGGTTTGTTCAAAATAATAGGAAAAAATACCCAAACAAAATACCGAAACACCCACGTTCATAAATAACGAGTTCTTCGCGCAACCCTGCATAAGTCAATTAAGATTTTTCTGAAAAAAAAAACTCAATTTGTTGTAAAATTTATATATTAATGTAAACAGCGCCAAATCATTTACATACATCAACAATTTCAATTTTATACTAACCATACATAAGATACATCATTCATGAAAAAAATAAACAAGAGAGGACCGAAATGACTGCCTTGAGGCATACAGTGGTGGAATATCTTTGAATTGTTTTTCTTTTAAAATTTGTTTTGTGGAGTTTTTGATTATTTTATTATAAGGAATATTTTTAAGTAAAAATAATTGATAATTAAATTTAAAAATTACTTTTAGAAACATGCCAAGGTGAAATGTGATGTCAGATACAGAAAAGGGATGGAGTTCCGCTTGCAGGGATATGGAAATGCTCTCACCTCTCATCTAGTTATCGCAACGTATTAGATCTTATGTGATATTACCCCTAAGTACCCCATGGAACCTATTCAAACTTAAAGTTTGCAAAATCTGTGACGTTCTTGGAGTCTTCCGTGCAATATCTTCAGACAGTGGGAACGCATTTTCTAGATGTTTTACTGCAATTCGGTATAGAGCTTCACAATCACACAGGTTGTGTTGAGCCGTTTGTCGTCTTCCATGCAGGTCTCATCATCGACCTTATTAGTCTTTTCAAGATGATATCTAAGTGGGGATTGGCCAGTAAATGGGCCTATTATGTGTTTTAATTCCTTTTTGCTGAGCATGAGGAATACTTTTGTACTCTGTTGCAAGTACTTTATGAGCGTTTTCGTTTATGTTAGCTGTGGAATATTTTCCTAATGTGCCATTTTCATTCTGTCCTCCCAAAGCCAGATAAGAAATAAGAATAAGTTTATTCGTGGTAAAGTACTATAAGAATACAAATTTCTCTTTTTAGTACAAAAACAAAGCGGTAAAAAGAATAATTGAAAACAAGTAAATATTAATATAAAAGTACGAGAATGAAATTAAAATATAAAAAACAAAGTTTAAATAAATTAGAAATTCAAAAAATCAAATATAAATTCGAAAAAATATATGCTACTATCAACGTAAAATAAAAAAATAAAATATTACTCTAAAACATCAGATTACAAATACAAAAATGTAACAACTAATAACTAGAAAACACAGATCCAAGACCACCTAAAACACACCCAAAAGTCTATCCCACGACGAGGCTGCAGCGCGTTATTCGCTCCATAAACCCTCGAGTCGAGCTCGTACGCTGAATTTCGGATGGTAAATTATTCCAACCTCGAACAGCACGAAAAAAGTAACAATTCTCCATTACTGAATATTGAAAATTTGGTATCAGCAAGTCGAACCGCCTTGAGGAGTTTAAAAATGCCTAATTATTAAACAAATAGCTTGGCTCTTTAGAGTAGATGAGCTTATGAAGAGATGCCAGAAGCCTACGTAAAAGATATAGACTTAAGGAGCAACCAAGTAGATGATTACGATGTTGCGAGATATTATCGAATCTCCTTAAGCAGAAGACGAATCTTGTGCAGTCGTTGAACGCCACATTTAGCTCAGTGGAACATGATGAACACAAGTGAGGGAAAAGGAGACTGCCATAGGAAAAGTACGGGAGAATCAAAGATTTGATTAGCATCGAAAGTGTGTTCGTAGACAAGGTTCCCGAAGACAAGGCTCCCGAAGACAACCACAGCCGACGATGCCCACCATAAATCCTACCAGTCATATTATTGACATGATCACAGCATTGCATTCTGGAATTGAAGAAAATTCCAAGATTTTTTACACGACTCGAAAATGGTAAAACTGTGTTACTTAAAAATACAGATGGAAGATCAGATACCTCAACTGCTCTGCGATAGAAGGCAATGCACTGCGATTTTCCAGCATTAAGCAATAAAAGATTGTTATCAGCCCAGCGTGCAATACTGTGTAAGTCGGAATTCAGTCTATCAATGCAATTCTCCGCCAGTCCTATTGTTCGACTGAGATACACTTGCACATCATCGGCATACAAGTGAATTTTACAGTCCACAACAACATTGGGGACGTAATTTATATATAGGCTGAAGAGCAAACGGCCGAGAATAGAGCCTTGAGGGACACCACAGTTTAGAAGCAAAACACCGGACACACAATCCTTTACCTTAACCCGCTGCAATCTTTTGGAGAGAAAGCTGCGCATTTAGGACACAGCAGAGGGATGAAAACGGAAGTTTGAGGTCAACTTTTCAAGCAGATTGGAATGATTGACCATGTCAAATGCTTTGGAGAAATCAAGCAGGGCAAGAACACACAGATGGTCCACACCAAGCGAGCGACGTACATCATTCGTAACATTAATAAGGGCTGTCTCGCAACTACAAACTTACAAAAACCAGACTGGAAAGGACATGATAAGTTAAAGTATTCCAAATGATCGATTATTTGCTGTACCATCAATTTTTCCAGAACCTTAGCAAGAAATCCCATCTGTGGTGGGAGGTGGATTTTAAGCATTTTGTGTGTCTAAAAATAGGTTCGTAGCCAAAAAACGGAGATTTGGCTCCTTCCCTTGCAAGGCGTTCCACAATTACATTGACCTTAATGCCTTCATGCCCTGCATATCACCTTGTTTGCTTGATTCAGCCAGTTGCATCAAAACAGTAAGACAAGACATTGCCAAACCAATTTAGACTCAAAGGTAAACGAGTTTAATGTTTTGACTGCTGGTTAGTTGCCTGACATTATGTAAATGTTTTTCCTCTTCGTATATTCTAGTGTAAATTGTTGTTGAGGTCCCCAGTGTCCTTGCGAGATTACGTGTCGGCCCACATATGTGTATGACTGCTCTATATTGGGCCCCTTCGTGTTCCATTTGAGAGATCCTATTTCAAAGGGTAGGTCTGAAGTGTAGAACTTTTGACGCCCCCTAAGGTAACCTTGAATGGTATTTCAGAGCTATGGCGTTTCGGAATAACATCCGAAATTTGGTTTACCATCGCGTCCTCTAGGAATTCTTGGAGGACTTTCAGGTGTCCAGGGAAATTGTTTGTACATAAGAGATATGCCCACTGCAGTCTAATTGCACTGAGGATGGCCTCCATCCTAACATGCGAATGTAAAGAGAGTCGGTCCAGTATAGCCTTTAAGGCTAAAGTTGGACAGATACGCATGGCACAAGTTATTCCTAGATATCCAAGCTGTTTTGGTTTTCTTAAAATAGCTTTAATTGTCTTTTGTTAAGTTTTTGGCCACCAAACGAGTGAAGCATTAGTGACCATGGGTCCCATAAAAGATGTATACGGCCATAGAGTAATTTTTGGTTTGTGACCCCAAGTTGCATATCCATGTTCCAACTGTGGCCCTGTCAAGTTCTTTTTTTATGTGGTAATTCCAGGTGAGTCTGCTATCGAGGGTAGATACTTGATCTCTTTCGAAAATTCTACTACCGTTGCCTTCATAAAAACGTTGCCACGAAAATTATATTATGAACTTATAGCTAATGTACAGGGTGTTCCAGGAAAAGTATGAAATACTGAAACCCCTAAAAGTAGAGGTGATTTACAATCGAAAATGTCATATTAATTTTTTTCGAATTCGTGTTGTTTTCGAAATTACAGCGCATTTTAGATTTTTTCGAAAATTAGTTCCTTGCAACGCTTTTTTGACTGTAACTCAGCTCGTTTTGCTTACTGAACCGCCATGTTGGTCTTGTTTTATTCGTATTACTACTGGCTTTCATTTGTAATAACTAGCTTTAAAAAAAGTTTATAGATAAGTAAGAAATTAACGATATAATTTCAAAAACGTTTTTCTCTTCGAAAAATTATCTTCTTTCAGGGTCGAAAATCTTCTAAAGTAGCCATATTAGCAAACTGTTCTGTACCCACAGAAAACATCCCTAATTTGTTACCTTTCAGACAAATAGAATATTTTTAGCCTAGGTAAAAAAAAAATTATTTCGAAATTCAAATATTTTTTATAACGGTGGGAAAAACTATGAACTGAAGCAAGAAAATCGAGTGAAACCTACTTCATAATTTTAAAAGACATGTTTAGGACTCTTAATAATATACTTTGCACTATTACTTTTAATTTTCCTATAATAGTGTCACCTATCGGATATTAGTTGAACGACGATTATAATTCATTCAACTATTTATGGTTTTTCCTTATTATTAGTATTATTAAAATTTTTGACTCTCCAGTGATATTCTCTACAAAAACGTTAAAAACAAGGGGAAAAACAGACAAATGCAAATTTTGAAGCAAAACACTTTAGTAGTTTGTGCGCCATCTACTGGTGCCTAGTGAAATTATAAATACAGTTTTCATAAATGTTAGATTAAAAACAAAAAAAAAATATTTTAAATTATTTTTAATGTAAGAAAAAAACTTAATAATTTTTATTAATTACAATTTGAATGATATGCCTGCAGTAAGTTATAGCTGTATTCAAAAATTAGTCTCTTTTCTAGTTTTGAGTGGTGAAGTTTGAAAATTTACTCTGAACTTACCTATGCAATCGAAGCTTTAAAACAATCAGCGTCATATTTCTATCAGTCAATCGCACTCAATTTTATTACAACAAGTTACTGTGCATAACACATTTATTGTTGGAATTTTATATGCAGTTCCGTTTTTATAAGCCATCCTCTAACCAACTTGACTACCTATGTATATAAAAAAACATTTACTACTACTCCATACTAACTTTCACTGCATACATACATGTACATCTCAAGTTATAGACCTTATTAAAGTCCATATAAAAACAAATCTCCTTCAGGCCATAAATCAGTTACCTGAATAAACTCTCATTAGATTTCACTCTTCACCAGTCTTACCAAATGAGGATGTTTCTAAATTTAATTACATCTGAAAAGTTTATGATGTTCGTTTTTATATGTGCACAGTTCGGTCATTCGTCAAAATATTTAACTCAGTTCTCTATAAAAATTTAGAACATAAAACTTTTAAGTGCACACTAACGGATAAAATTATGCCAGTTGTTATATAATTTTAGATACCCTTTGGATCCGAGATGAATTGCAACCAATTGCATGACGCCTCTTAGCCAAGCAAATTGCTTTGAGGATAATAAAATCTCATCATCTCTAGCAATCTTCAGCAGAGTTTCAGTAGAGTTTTACTATGATCATTTTTTTTTTAATTCACGATATATTTTTTTTTAATGAGGTTGACTTTCTGTGGCCAATAAATTCCCAATCGACAATCACTTCCCTTGTTATATAGCTTTACGCGGGAGTGAAGAAAATTCAATGGTTTGGAAGGAATAACAAATCGTGTATGACAGACGAATGCTGACAGAGTTTTATTTTCTAGTTTACTTTTTTATTATTATATTTTTTTTTACTTATTATCCATCGTTATAGCCCCAGCAATTCAAAAGTTATATTATTGTATGTCCATTAAAGGGAGAGTTAGAGGAAAAATTCTTAAAGTGCAATCAAAATGAAATCATGACCCACGAAAGGGGTCTCCATCTAATTTGAGATCATCCGGTGTTGAAGTTCATTGAGAGAAGGGCTTTTAGCAGTTCGCGAGACTACTTACAAGAAAATAAAACTAAGAAGAAAAAAAATAATCATAAAATGGTCTGGTCAGGCAAACGATCATCGGTCAAAATCAAGAGGTATTAAAGCACGCTCGTTTAGATTTGAAACGAGACTGGTGAAGTGTTATTAGACATGAGAGGTTTAGAGGGTCTTTCTGTTTTTTTTTTTGTAAAGAGAGGTGCTGGTTATTGCATGCTAGCCATTCTATGACCGATGATGATGAAAAAGAAATTATAGCTAAAGTTTGACTAATGACAGATCTTGTTGAGCTTGTGGCATGAACGAAATAAATAACGAATGCTTCTCTAGGCTATTTTGATATAGTTTTCATCTTCGTCATCGTTTTTCGTCTTCTCTGTTCGTTGGCATTTTTGTTGGCTTTTGTGTAGAGAATTTAATATGAAATGAAGTGAAACCATTTTTGAGTAGAAGTAATTACGCCCTGTAAAAATCATATTTGAAGTTTGATTATGGCAAAGGTCTGATGATAAAAACGACCTCTGGAAATACTTATGTAGTTAATTTTGAAAGATGAAAAAAAAACGAAAATCTTTTCAGGGAAAACTGATTTTTTTTTATTTGCTTCAATATTGTTGGCATAAAGAGCAAAGTCTTTTATTAGCCTGGTGATGTAAGAAAGGCGTGAAAGACTGATGGATTAATTATTATTATTATAATTATGAGGATAATGAGGTTAACTAAATTGGAAGGATTGAATTAATCAATTTTTGTGGACTCCGAAATTGAACATGGACCGAAACATTTTGGATTTCTTTGATTTGAATGCAATTTACCTGTGATCACTATCAATTTGACTGTCTATACTGGATACGGCTAAAAAAAAGGGCAAAAAACGCAGGTTTTCATTTTGGGTACAAAGTGTGAAAGGTCATTTTAAACTGTAGCTTCTGGGCTTCTTAAATCCAGTATGAAAAATTTGTTTTGATGACGTATTTTATTTTATAAAAATATTAGTTAAATAAAGAAAACCGATTTGAAATTCAGAAATCTCAACTTTAACTAAACAGAGAAGAGGAAGGATAAATTTATAGACAAATTGTATATCATCATCAGATATTACAGGGTGATCTACAAAACATACTAAAATATTTTTAATTCCTGTAATCTCGGAAACCATTAAGATCCCCCCCCCCATGACCCATGCAATTTTCTGCTTGGCTTAGTATGACCTATCCATAGCCTTTCTGGTGTAACATTAGATACAGGACACCCTGTATGGCTCTAGTCAAAGCCGTCTAGTCTACACTTCCCAGCAAACATGGCGAAACGCAGAAGATTCACTTTCTTATTACCTGGACGATAAAATATCTCGTGGATGATAATCATATTCGTACTGCATTCTTAACTTCCAACGGGAGAAACTGTTACCCCGAAGGCAAAACATCTTGAAGAAACGAATGCGTATCCTCTACGCGATACATTAAAATAATTTGTCAACATCTCTTCCTGATGAGTTATTTTCATATCATGTATAAGAAACGTATTCGTTTCTTCAAGATGATTCGCTTTCTTATCGTCTAAGCAAATCGTTCAAGAATCGTCGAAATAAATCCTTTGGAATTTTTAGAAAGGGAATAAAGAAGATATTTATTTAAAGTAGGTATATATTTAATTAATTAATTTTTTTTTTAATATGAATTGGTGGAATTAAAATCACTAGAGAACTCACAAATTAATTACTGTCATGGTGTCTAATGACTCGTTCTTCCAAATGATAAATTCGTGTATCATAGAGATGACAAATAAGCGAAACTATTGCCTTTTTGCTTCCACATCGGAAAACAAAATTGTTTGTGATTTCATCTTCTTTTCGTCTATGCAAGACCAGGAAGAAATCATTTCACAGTATTTGCTTTATCTTCGCGTGGAAGATATTTTGGCAATTTCATCCACATATCGCCATTCATCCAAAAGTTTGCTGCGATAACAGTAATAAAGCAAAACTACTCGATTTCAAAATTTTATTATGTATGAACGAAAAAAATTGCACATACATAGCTAATACAGTTTTCTACTTAACATGCTCAGATCTTTTAACAAATTTTTGTTTTCAAGGGTGAGCGAAAGATTCATTTGAGAGTAGCTGGTATATAGGTTGAATTACAATGGACGCAACGGAACGAAACTGAACGGTGTGAAATGTCAAATTGACGCAGTAAAACGGACGTCAATGTTAGCTGCTTACAATGGACGCATGATTAATTGAAAGTGACAGTGTCGTTTGAACCAAAATTTATAAACAAACATGGATAAAATCAAAAAACTTTATTCATTCCATTTCTTCTTTACTTATTACACACTTACCGCAGCACAGTTTCACTTGAAGGAACAAAATAAACAACCCCAAAGCTAATTTGAGGTTATGTTTATCCCTTTCAAATATTTCTTAATTTTATTTGAAATATTAAGGAGAACTTTAAAAATTCAAATATTAATTTGTTTTTAAATAGATTCAAAATGTAATTGAAAGGATAAGAGCTCTTCTGTACAATAATAAATATAGAAGCAATGGTTGAGCTTAATTGCATTAAATGGCTATACCCAATGAAAAAATTGAATTTTGGAGTTATCACTAGTTGATCTGTCACCACGGATATATTTTTTTGAGTATAAGCAATTTCTCAGAGAGCTAAGTACTTAAAAACAAAGTAATTGTCCGGAGTGGATTTGTTTTAATTTTTTCAAAAACCGTTTTGTTTCAAATTACTTATCTAATTTCGTTATTCATAAAAGAAGAGTCTAACGCCGGTTAAAGGTTGTTTCATATGTTCTGTGTGTGTGTGGTGGTGTGATTATTAAAATAATCTCACCACAGCTTTCGTTCAATCTTTGAACATTATTGTCAAAGAAATTTGTTAATATCGTCCCAAAAGTTTCATCAAAAAGGACATAATTCGTCGGTTTTTGCTCCCTGTAAATTAATTAAAATTTCGTAAAATTAACCAACGTCTCCAAGTGTGCAAAAGTTTAAAGAAAAAACAAAGAAATTGTCGCGAGTGTGTATTTTTTTCATTTTTTTAATGGCCGTTTTAAGTAAAATTTTCTAATATCGTTATTCATAAAAGAAGGGTCTAACGCCGGTTAAAGGTTGTTTCATATGTTCTGTCTGTGCGTGTGTGGTGGGGTGATGATTATTAAAATATTCTCACCACAGAACGCCAGTTAAATGTTGTTTCATATATTCTGTCTGTGTGTGGGGAGGTGATTATTAAAATATTCTCACCACAGCTTTCGTGCAATCTTTGAACATTATTGTGAAAAAAATTTGTTACTATCGTCGCAAAAGTTTCATCGAAAAAGACATAATTCGTCGGTTTTTTTTTTCTGTAATTTAATTAAAATTTCGTGAAATTAACCAACGTCTCCAAGGGTGCAAAAGTTTAAAGAAAAAACAAAGAAATTGTCGCGAGTGGATACTTTTTAATTTTTTTATTGGCCGTTTTATGTAATTCGTTATTCATAAAGGGATCGTCTAACGCCGGTTAAAGGTTGTTTCATATTTACCAACTGGTAAGGGGGGCGAGGAGATAAGTTTATATTTAAAATATTCTCACCAACATACACTCATTGACGTTTTAGATGCGTGTTTGTACGTCACTGTACCGCGGTATCTTGAAAGTTAAAGTTACAGAAATTGTGAAATTTGGAAAAATTCATTAAATACGAAAATAAAATGTCGGCGCGGATCGGTAAATCTCTTTTCTAAAATTCGTAAAATTCGTCTTGAAAAAATGCAAAGAAGGAACATTTCCGCGAGTTTTTACAAATTAAAAAAGGAAAATTAAACATTTTTCAATTGTACTAACGTTAGTCGGTGCGTTCGGCGGTAGTGCTGCGCGTGCAGTGTGTACCGTTAAACCAATACTCAGTATAAACTGCATGTACATACATACATTCATACGTGCTGCCAGTTGCAGTAGACGGTAGTGGATGCTGCAATGCAAAGTGTGTTGTGAATTCGAAAAGTGATGAAAGACAAAGAAAGTGAACAATGAAGAATTTCATTTGCAGTTTTTAAATGATGTTTTTTTTGTGTGTTAATTTTGGACATGAAGGAAGGTTGAAAAAAAAATCTCTTGTTGTCGAATTTTGTGACTTTTCATTTACAATTGGTATAGGGGCGCTGCTTTTATCTACTCCTAGCACCCGTTAGAATCACTAGAATTGTTTTAATTTTCTTCGTACCTGCACTGTACATAAATACGGGTAAAAATATATTTTCATCAACAGTTTTTCGGTACATTGTTGACTAAGAGTTAATTTTTATGATTTCTATTTAAAGTCAGATAGAGTTGCCATAGTGAATAGTGTTTTGATGTGCCATTGTGAATAGTGTTGTGATGTGCTATAGTGAAGTTGTAAGGTATATAGAATACCAGGTATTCTCATTAAAATTTTGACACTAGAGCTGTAACGTGTTTCGTCCACTGACATACATATATAAAATGGACTGCTGATACTCCTGAAATTGCTTACATTATTTGACATTATTATGGGATAACTTTTCTATAGTTGTCTCTTTTTGGTTTAACTACTTTATTCCGCTGAACTTCAAATAATAAGTTCTATACAAAATCCACCATAATCCAGTTTCAGTTCAGTGGTTTTCCCAATGAATATATATATAGAATAGAAGTAGATGGCAATACAATATTTCTAATCCTTTCTCTGTCCCCCATACCTACTTTTAGGGACAGGCAGACAAAGATTGCTTAATTTTATTTCTTTAAAACTCGAGTTTAAAGGCACTTTCACATCAAAACCGAAAACCGAACAAATGTAAACCGAAAAACTCAATTTATTCCACTTTAAAACAAGATTTTTGCTGCAATGATTAATGAAATCATGGGAAAAAGGATAAATTAATAATTTTACTAATAAAATAGGATATTTATCTCAGATTTTTAAGAAAAACACAACTTTTATCTTTTTTCGGCCGAAAAACGAAATTTCGGTTGCATCTGTCAATTTCTTTTCGGTTTCCACATGTGGAACGTTTCGGGACGAAAAATTTTTTCGGTCGTACTAAACCTCACTTTTGTGTTTACATTGAAAATTTTATTATTTTATTTTTTTATTTATTATATTATTATAATATGGATAGAGATTTCGAATGAGCTCTCGTCATACAAGTTTTATGATAATTAAATGTTACTTCTATTTAACCGAAAAAAAGTTTTCGGTTTTTGATGTGAAAGCAAAAGCGAATTTTCGGTGTAGAACTTATCAGTTTTCGGTTTTCTGTTTCGATGTGAAAGCCCTTTAAGGAATATTTGATGTTATAGAAAATAAGATTCCAATGGAAGTAATAATTTCGAATGCATCTGTAATTTGTTGAACTTTTAATATGAATATTAAAGCGAGAGTAAAACTTAAAATTAAGATTATTGTCACATCCCTGCCAACAAAAGTTGACCCATATGAAATAGAAATTCAGGCAGTCCATTTTTTATATGTCAGTGGTTTCGTCCTATAACGTCTATATATACATTTCTATTGAAAAGACAGAGAGAGGAGAGAAAATATTGAGTTCTCCGTACTGTTCTCTGTCTATACTTTCATACACAAATGGTGGAATGTGGTTCGTAATGAGAATACCTTGTATCATTGTACCGTGGTGAAGTTGTACATTATGGTGGTGAAGTTATGCGTTATGGATGATGAGAAGAATTCAAGGTACAAAAAATTTTTTTTTTTTATTCACATTATACAAAAGAATATATAAAGACTATTTTTTAAATTGAGAATAGTTGTGGCTATAGTAACGTTTAATTAGGGGGTAGGTCCACCTGCAAGGCATGAAAAAATTTGGATTTTCACGATTTTTGTTTTTTTTTTCATGAAATGAATAATATTGTTCAGAACTTTTTTTACTGGAGTTATTTATTGTTCAATGGAGATCAAAAATGTAATTTTTACACATATATATATCTATGCATATGTATATCGACTTTATGCCCATGATTCCAGCTAATTGAAGACAATATTGTAGCAAAGGGACTTCTGGCGACAACTCCTATCGACGGAAAACTCATCTGAAATCGAAAAAACCAACGGGATTCCATTAATAACACTAAAGAGCAGTTTTTGATGGAGGATTTTGGGGAAAAAAGAATTTTTAACAAAATGGCGACTTTGTAAACTTCAAGTGTTCAATTTTCACCCAAAAAAACTGTGATTGATCGACTATGAAAAATGGTATTAACATTAAAAATGAAATAGAAATGATTAAAGACTAAAGAAAATAGTTGAGAATATAATAAAACAAAGAGCAGCTAAATCGGAGATTTCATTATCGAGTTATCATTGTCACCGATTTTGAAAACTTTGTTTGTTGTGTCACACAAGGATCAATTTTTGGATCTCTTCTTATAAATGATCTGCCATAGAAAATCCAATTCGCTAAAGTTCACTTGTATGCCAGTGACGTGCAGTTTTACCATAGTAGTTCTATCGGCCTTATGGAGAACTGTTTTGGGCTGCATAAACGAGGATCAGGTAAACTCATCTGAGTTAGCTCGTGAGAATGATATACGGCATCCCTCGAAATGTTTGCTGGGTTTCTTCCCAAGCCATGAAACAGAAATCTATGTATATGTGTGCGTGCTAGTCAAATTGATTTTATATATACCATAACGCCTAAACTACTATACGCACAGAAAATAGTCTTCCGGTAATTTTAAGCTTGGCTCCTTATCTTACCAAAGGCTACATTTACCATACACCTTACTTCATAAAATAATTTTGATTTAATTTGCATTTTACTCTCACTTAACTCTCAGCTGAGTAATAGTTTCAATAGTGTTTGTAGCCATACAATCCGAATTCATCGGACCACGGCACATTCACATATTCAATTATTACTCAGTTGAGAGTTTTTGTTTGAGGAATCGTAGTCATTTAACAATTTTTATATTTTGGATCGGAAGATAAGAAAGCAAGCTTAAGATTATCAGAAGACAATTTTGCTGTATGACGAATAGCTAAAGGCGCAGGAGTTATTCAAATCAAAGTTTTGTCAGTTCTACATATAACACTGCAAATATTTTAGAAAGTTAGGACTAAGTAAGGGCTCTCATGTAGTAGTGAGGGATTCTGTTGCATGGCTTGGGAAGTATTTTTGGACGGTTTTAGTCTAGTCCTAGGAAATTTTTTGCTTTATTAGTGATAGTTTATATTGGATAGAGATCCCTCCTTGTTTTTTTTTTGTATCGAATGTCTGTAAAATGAATGAATGATACAAATAAAAAAAAACGAAAAAACCGTCTCCAAATGGACAACAAATGGGATTAATTTCATAATAAACAAATTTTATATTCACGTTTTGTATTGAATTTGTGTATGAGAAAAGTATTTGATTTTTTTTTCAAATTTCTGTGCATATTTGTCAATTACAATACTCCCCCGGATGATGAGTAATGTGTCGTGCCCTGAGAAAGGAAGAGATTTAAATGGATTTTTTTATTTAGCAATTAAGTTTGTATTTGGATGTATACTGGACCCACGTTTTTTCTCTGTTCTAATGAATATTAATAGTAGGGAGGGGTTGGAATAATCTGCACATGTGATACAATGGTTGAAAGAAAATATCGGACGCTAGAAAAATTCATAGAGTTTAATAGATGAAGGGGTAATTTGTAAATATACCCAAATAAAATTACACCACTGATATTATTTCAAGCCTTAGTTACGTACACTGTAAAAAATGCACAAATTGTTGCCATAAAGTTTAAGCATTTTTCACAAAAATTTAGGGGAATTTTTCCTCCATCTTAGGGAATATTCTCTACGTTTTAGGGAATATTCCCTACTTTTTAGAAAAAATCCATATGCTATGTGGCAACAATTATGCAAATTTTTTACTGTATAGGTCTAATTGTATTTAAAGCGATATATTTTTTTTTTGAAACTTTTCAGTGTCCAGTGTGATCTGAATCGGAGATTTGATAGACGAAAATAAATGTAAACAAAAATTTCATTTTGAGGGACCATTGGCGGCGGGAATATTTTTTTTAGTTAAAATATAAAGAGGGGCAAATTTTTTTGAACTGTCAGAAACTGTAGGTAGGGTGTTCTCGATCTGAGGAAAACATTATATGAGCTGATAGTGAAAATGTTTTCTGAAACACATGACCCTTTTCTGAAAACCTTTCCTGGGAGAAACAAAATTTTGAGGGTCTCTCCAAATCTTTAATTACGCATATCACCGACCCTAAGCGTCACACAGTGGAGCAATTGACCTATAACGTTTGCCATATATCATAAAATAAACCGAAAGCGAATGGCCGTCAACTCAGATCCGTTCCTCTCCAGTTGAAGACATTTGTTTGCGGAGTTCATACGTGTGATATTATCACTTATTTTTACCTGTTTTTGTGCATTTATTGTGAGTTTAATTTCTAAAATGTTCCACTCTTTCGTTATGAAACATTCAAGTTCAGGTATGTAATATAAAATTAGTAACCATTCCAAAAAAGTGTATGTAGAATATTAGTTGTGTCCCGCCCCGGATTGGGTTTTGGTTTTTTCGTTTTTCTAATGAACATTGATTGTAAATTTCATAAGTGATTTTACTGCCTGCTCTTATTTACTCCTTACTTGGGAATTCGAGCTTTTTCAAAGTTAGTTAATTTTAATAAAAATCGAATATTCCATCATTACTTTCAGGGATGAGTTCCAATACAATGTTCATAACTTGAAAAGAACTTTTTGATGTTTTGAGAAACTCAGGGCACAGTGAAATTGAGGAGCAAATAATGTTTTTGAGAGAACAGATCAAGACCAGACCAAATTTGCTCAATTAATTTTTATGGATTTGAACAACACCTTAACACGCTTCAAATCAGAAGTTAAATATCGTCTAAGGTTCAGTATACAGTTCCCAGATGTTGTTAATATTGATAATATTATAATAGCGTATGTCGGTTGTTATTTCACGAAAAAAAAACACAGTTAAAAAAAAATTTTGATTTTCGAAAGATTTAATTTTTCGTTAAAGAGAATTTCGAATATGAAAATTTTCGTATTTCGAAAATGCATAAGAACACCAAATTTAATCTTGCTACGGCTGAAGGTGTACAAGCTATGAAGTGAAAAAAAAGTATGCTTAGAATATTCCCCTTATATCCCCTCCAAAACAAAAAGTCAAAAATACACTTTGGATTGTAATCAAATTGTCTAGGATTTGAAATCATAAAATTCGAAATTGGATTAAATTTCGATTACCGAATTTGTTTAAACTTTCGAAGTTCATATGTTCGAAAATATTCGTAATTCGAATTCGAATATACCTTTAATAACACCGTTAAAAACAAATATTAAACTTTGGAATCCATTCATTATGCCTGTGATTTATGGCCACCTCGAAAGGTGTTCATAAAACTTCTTTATCAACCCATAAGGAAGACTAACGTGGAGATTTTTTGATCCGAAACACCCTGTATTTCTCATACTAAACTTAAAACAAAGTCAGACAGTGGAGATCTGTTTCTCTTCATCTGATTAAAATGAAAACCACACACTTCAAAATTCAACAATAATTACCAATTTTTTAAGCTTGAAGGAAATTATTATTATTTTTTTCTTTCTTTCAAAACTCCATTTATCTGTCAAATTAGTTTTCAAAATGGGGGAAATGAACAAAAAAATAAAAATAAAAATAAAAAGTAAAATTCTTAAAGCAATCAAAATCGGATTTATGCGCAAACAATTTTTCGGTTGGGGATAAAATAAATTCCACCGAAAAATTATAGAAAATTCATTTGAAAAGTTTAAAAAGCCTCAGAGAGGAAGCAGTCAAGTATGAACGTAAATAGCTCAAAGTCTTGTTTCAACAATTAACTTCAACTCCTTTTTTACCCCACGAAAATTTTTCACTCGAGTGCATAAAGTTCTTCACATTGTGTAAGCCTGAAGGATTGAAAAGGGTTAAAGAAAGAAACTTTTACTTGTAAAGGTATAAAGCGGAATGGGGAAATTGTGTAGGAGGAGGCGTATGGGAGATACAGATATAGACAAGGTCGTGTCATAAGAAGACGAGATGGTTGAAAGGGGGGGAGACGGGGTGAAGTATATGGAAGATTTTTGCTGTATCAAGTAAGAAAAAAATAAATAAAGCGAGTGTCAAATGCGCTAAGAAGCCTGAATGTTGCTTTTTGTTCACATTTACCTACCTACCTACTCTATGGGGCGCAACAAAAAAATATTGTGTGAGGCGACAAAAATGAAGTAAAGTGAGGCAAAGAAAAGTAAGATAAAAGCGGGGGTGTGCTCTATAAAAAGTGGCTGGAGCCTTGCTTTACAAGAGAGTCCTTTTAAACTTTTGGGGTGACATTCAACAGGATGGTTGCCGATTTTCAATGTGCATTCCATATAGTGTAGAGTCCTTGCAGCAGATGTACACATAAAATCGATTTATACTCCTTTTCGTGATGCATGTATTGAAGTTCGTGGAAGGAAGGATTCAGGAAAGTGGAGTAGGTTGGGTTTTGGGGCTAAATGCCATAATAAATCGCCTTAAAATACGATGAAGGGCAAAAGTGTTCAAGAGTACCAGAAGATGGTGTGTGCATTGATGAAAGTGTATAATGGTGCAAAAAAAAAAAACAAAAAAAAAGCAAATTGAAGAGAAGACGACTAAAAAAAGAGTAAGAGGGCGAAAAAGGGCAAAACAAGTAAAGTTTAATGGTGTATGCCCCCTGTTAAATGACACAGCTTGTTACCCCTCTATTTACCAGTTTTGGGTCGCCCAAAGGGAGCGCTTATGTCGCTTGTTTGTTTCTTGTGTTTATCTTTCCTAAAAATAGACAGAGACCTATATACCTACCTTTCCGTTAAAGAGGCTACTGTTAGCCGCCTATGTTTTCTGGTTTATACAGAAACGGCACGAGCTATCACGAGAACTCGACTGACTGTACCATAGTAGGTACATACGTAGATATATCTGCGGTATTCTTAAAGGCTTTCAAAGGATCTCTGAATCAATAAAAGAAGCGCCAGAAAAATAAACGACGAAGACATTATTTGAATGTGTTTACGCAACATAAAGTAGCAAATAATAAGCGAAAAACTTTTTTCCCTTCTTCGACTAGTAGTAGGAGAGTCGCCAAACAATTTATTTACTCATACCCGGAAAATATACTTTTAGGGGTAGAAAAAATTCGTGGTTCAGGGTGAGAATAGTATACTTACATATACGGTATGGTCCATTCGTCCTTATTGGCTGGTGTTTTTTTTTTTTTATTTTTTGTTATTGTCTGCTTTTCCTTCCTTGAGTTTTTTTTTTTTTTTTTTTTTTGCATTCACATAATAAAATTGCCCTGCAGCATTCAGAAATCTAAAGAAGCTTTTCTTGCCGCCTTCTATACAAATGAAATGTATGTGTATATTTCCATCGACGATTCCAGTAGGTACCTACCTATCTACTACATACATCCTACAATCTACCAAATATGAAGGGTTCTCTTTCTGATAGAAGTTCTTCCATTGAATCGAACTGGAGATGATGTTTTATGGAATTTTGTATGGTAATGGCATTTGGTCTGATTGAATAATTTAAATTCTGCGGATGGTTCATTTGAAATGAAATTAAATGATGAGTGCTCCATGGTAATCTCAGTTGATTGATGAATACGAAATATTTCAATGCATTTTTTTGATTCTGTTTTTTTTTATATAACAGACGGTGATTTATATTTTAAGCCTTTCATTATGAAAATTTTGCTTTAAATAGGAATGGGGGGGGGAGCGGATGAGGTGGTTTATAATAACTATAGTTTGGGTTTTTGATAAAAATATTTATTAATGAGAATGAGAAAATTTGTTTTTTTAGCAAATTATACATGAAAATAATAATAGAAAAAAAATACACGAAAGTTTTGAAGTAAGGGATATTTATTAGATCTCATAAGGCCTTTACAATCCCCATTGTTCAGCCCCAAAATTTACGACACATTGCTCATAAATTGTAGCCATAAGCTTTAACAAAATTTAGAATTGGTCTTCAACTCTCCCTTCCGGCTTCATGCGGTTCGCTCAGGAATCTGTATTGCTTACTGGAGAGAGCCGAGCAGTGACAGAGGAAGTTAGTTACCCTTTCGGCCTACTACAACATATCCTTTTCCACCCTGCATAAGCTTTATTTAGAATCATGTACTTAACGTTGTCACAGCACATCAGTTCAGAAAATTTCCAAATTAGTAACCCGTCTGGCCACCTGAATAACAAAACCATTCAAGATCACGGGAGGTATATCGATGACATTTAAAAAATTCTAGTAGAAAGCTATGCACTGCGATTTTTCAGGATTAAGCAGAAGTCAATTGACAATCGACCACCTGTGTATCCGACATAGATCAGAATTAAGATGCTCAGTGCCTTCCTCAAGCAGACCAATAGGGCTACTTTGATACATCTAGACATCGTCGGCATACATGTGTACCTTCACATCTTCTAGTAACAAAGGAAAGTCATCGATAAATATTAATGGGTCAATCACAGAACCTTTCGGATCATCATCATCACCAACCTTAACGTACTGGAAACTATCACTGATAAATGCCTAAATCCAGATTGCCAAGGAGCTAGAAATCTATTCACATACACCCAACCAAGGATACCTACTCGAGTTTCTCGATCCACCTTCGATAGAAAAGATAAGATTCAACCGCCTCCCACGAAGTCGACTGTGGTAACTCAATTGTATAACTTTTGGCCAATTTCTGATTTACAGATAGATAACCAGCCCAGTTTAATCTTGACGCTGAGCATCATATGTATGTACTTTCAACAAGAAGGAACACTTCATCTTTCCAGATCGAAAACGGCCAAAAAGACCTTGCAAAACCTATCCTACATCAAGCATGATATCTAAGTATATCGGGCAGCATCCATTCCAATGACATTCTAATCAGGACTCCTTTACCATTACATTAGTACGGCAACATTAACCCCAAACTGGTATTACACAAAATGCCATACTATCGCATGTATCGCCAGTTTCGATAATAATGATGTCGAACTCTTAACGTTCATACTTATCTATATGTAATATGTATGCATCCTGAAAGGATCTTTGCCATATTTAGATTAGATTAGATTTGTAAAGGGGTGTATAGGCGTTAGCCTCGCAATCACTGCGACCTGAAAGATCTATTGTGAGTCCTCGTTGAATTTGCTCCATTTATAGGTTCAGACTGTTAATAAAGTCTAGGATCCTTCTGGGATTGAGGTTCCGTACGTAGTTAGGTGTAGGAAAGGCATGTTCGAGATGGAGTAGTCTCCGCCTGCCCAATACTTCGCAGTTACAGAGCAGGTGCTCCGAGGTTTCGTGAGCATCCTGACAGAATCGGCAGGATGAAGTCTCAGCCAAACCCATCTTGTTAAGGTGATACCTCAAGGGGCAATGGCCTGAGAAGAGTTCTGTAATTATTTTGAGCTCTGTTTTCTTGAGAAGTAATAGTTCTTTTGTTTTTCCTCCAGAGGTGTCGATAAACTTTTTTGCCTGACGAAGTCCTTGTAGCCTTTCCCAGTATAGGGATTTTTGTTTGTTCTCCCAGTTATTTAGGGCAGCTTTGAGGTAGCACTTTGAGGTGCCACAGAATGGCTCCGGTCCGACAAAGGGAGTTTCCGCTCCTCTTTCGGCTAGGCCATCAGCAATTTCGTTGCCTTTATGGCCCTCATGTCCAGGTACCCACATGAGGATAACTTTGCTTCCTCTTGATAAATCTTTTAGGGTTTGTAGACACTCCCAGACTATCCCTGACTTGATGGTGTAGGACTTTAAGGCCTTGAGGGCAGCTTGACTGTCCGAGAGAATATTAATAGTTGAGCCATTTATGGCTCTTTTAATGCAGGTATTGGCACATCCTTCTATAGCTAATACCTCTGCTTGGAATACGGTAGGGATAGAGCCTAGAGCCTTTGATATATGGCATCTGGGGCCGTATACACCCAATCCGACCCCACTGATTGTTTTTGAGCCGTCTGTATACCACACCATCGATCCTTGTTGGAAGGACGGTTTAGTGAAGCGCCATTGTTGTCGGTCTCCAAGAACCACTTGGAATGGTCTTACAAAATCCACTGTGGGTGTGATTATATCAGATATTGTCGTCACTTGCTCGAAGCATATCTGTTTTAAGATACTTAAATGACCAACCAGATCGCCTGGCTTTAACTGTTTCTCCGTTTGTACTCTAATAGCACTGGAGATCGCTTCCTTTTTCACCTGCAAATGCAGGGGTGCAAGGTTTAATAAGGCTTCCATGGCTGCTGTAGGACAGGTTCTCATGGCACCAGTTATTCCTAGACAAGCAAGCTGCTGGGTTTTTTGAAGCAGAGCCTCAGCCGTCTTTTGATTAGTTTTTGGCCACCATGCGAGGTGACCATGGGTCTAATAACCGTGGTGTACGTCCAGTACATCATTTTTGGCTTCAAACCCCATGTTCTGCCAATGAAGCGACGACACGTGTAGAGAGATCGCATCGCTCTATCCGTCACTCTGGACAGATGCGACTTCCAGGTAAGTTTCTTATCTAGGATTATCCCCAGATATTTGACTTCGTCTGAAAATATCAATTCCGTATTATTAAGAAGAGGATCCGTTAGTGAAAGCTTCGATCTTCTTGTGAACGGAACGATAGCCGTTTTGTTTGGGTTTATGCTGCCATATTTAGAAGTCCTATCATTTAACTCTTGAATACTTTTCATAAACCGAAGACTGGTGGTCAGCGGGGCGTTATTGGTTTAATTCTGTTTAAGATTCATGACTTTATTCAAGAAGGATGACGAAGGGAAACCTCCTTAGCTGTGACATAGTAAATTTAATTTATCCCGAACTATGCGAATGTGGAACAGTCTACAATTTCCTGTTTTTCTTCGGTCTTACAATCTAGGTAGGTTCAAGACTATCATACATTTCTGCAGTTTAGTCATGTCCTCTGATCTCTTACTCCTTCCTTTCATGCTGTGCTTAGCAACAAAGAGTATCCGCGGTTGTCACCCTGTATAGATGTCCTCTGAGAGAGACGTATCCCGTAAGAATGTCCACTAGGGCTCTCAGACTTATCTAGGCGTAATAGCTTTTTCGTTGAACTTGGATTTAAGTTTCCCTACCAGTTATTTAGTTATTTTATCCGTGAAGGGTAATCTAACCAAAGACGCCTTTATTGTTCCAGTCGACCCAAGCCAAAATATTAGAGGTTAGACGTTTGATGCAATCCTGACTCTGTGGAGGGATTAGCCTCAAAAATTGCATCAAGAACAGCGAATTTGTTCGCCTTTTCGTTTCGTTTTATGTAATATGCCACTCATATGGAGAAAGAGAATTCAGTTCACGGTGGTTTTACACACCAGTACCAATTTGGAGGTTACAAAGGGTTTTATCAATGCTTTGACGACAACTTAGGATTCCAAATAGAAGACAGATCTACAGATCAGAGTTGAGAAAGTAAGGTAAAATCATTGTAAGCTTTCTCATCAATTAATTGATTGGAGAAAATTTTTAAATTCAAGTGGACCTTGGATCTAACAATATCAGACATCCCAGTTGAAAAAAAAATTCCTCCTCCAAAGATGATTTTTTTTATTCAGCTGTTGTGTCCTTTTGTCTTTCTTCTCTCCTAAAGCATTTAACTTGAACTTCGTCAAACGATATAATTTCTGAGATAACAAGTTTAAGTAAGCGGAATTGCTTCAGCATCAGGAAAACAAATGCTCGATCCAAATGACTTCAAGGACTTCTTAAAACTATATTTGGTGAAAATCGAACAGAGGGAGAAGTAGATCGTTTTCATCTTCAAAGTGTTCTGAAGATGACGAAGAAAACTTTACAATTTTTTCACAATAATATTTTCTGTCTCTGCATCTCTTTCTTTGTTTTTCTATTTTGCCTCTCTACCTCTGTTCCTACCAGTTGCTTCTTGTTAGTTTTTTTTAATATAGTTAAGCCAAGCTCAGCGGATACCCTATGATGCAAAGTAGGAAGGAGATAGGGAGGAAATGATTAAGTGTTGCGAAGGGAGTGGTGGAGGTGCTAATGTACAGAAGATGGTAGCCTGTTCCACATTCGCACAGTTCAAGTATTTTTTTGTTATCACGAAATTTTACTTGTACTTGAAAGTATTTTGAAGTTTGAAAGGATATTCGTGGCTGACCAAGACCACTTGTCTTCTATTCCCTTTACTTTCATGATAACATCTTTTACAGCGATATCAAACAGTTTGTTCTAGATCTATTTTGAATATATCCTCAGGCATCCTGCCAAATTTTTCTTGATAAGTGTGAGGAGCGTTTTAAGAGTAGGCAAATATTACTCGAAAAGTTTTGTTAGTTTTCTCACACATGAAACAATCCCATTGCATTCAAGTTTTTGGATATTTCCAAATAGCTATACGACTTAGAACCAAAACCTCTACTGTCTATTAAACTCTTTTTTATCGGACTGTGACATTGTGACTTTCACTGAAACTTGGCTTTGTGCATCAATTTTTGACAAGGAACTTTCTTCTGATGAGTGTAGTGTTTTTCGTCGCGATAGACATCAGGACCAGCTACTACAGTTGATTGCAACCAAGAAAGATTTGCTGGTTGAAACTATTGATGTGAATGGTTCTAGCTCCTTGGAATTCTTATGTGTCCAGATTAACTCTTATGCTTCATGGTTTTATATAATTGTTCTGTATATACCTTCGGAATCTAATTCTTCTGTTTACAAGGACTATCTTAGTTGCATCAATTCGGTTTTTGACATGTCGAGTTCAGATGATGGTATGGTTGTTCTTGGAGATTTTAACTTGCCTTTTATATGTTGGACTCCATCGCTTGAGGAAGGCTCTTTTATTCCAACAGAGTTTACGTCTGTGCTGGGATACGATACTCTGGATGTGCTATCTTCTTGTGGACTTAAGGAAGTTCGCAACAGGATTTTGGATCTTGCTTTCGTTAATGATGACTCTAATGCTTGTGTTACTCGTTCATTGGATCCTTTGGTGGGTGAGGTTCCTGATCATCCGGCTCTTGTCCTTTATGACGACAATGTTTATGGTGATACCCCTACTTATTTTTTTAGATTTTGATTTTGATTTTGCTAGAGCAGATTTTGAAAAATTGAAGTTGATACTTAGCAATATTGATTGGTCTACCTTGTTTAATATTTCAGATGTTGATTCTTGTTTGTTAATTTTTTATGAATTAATTTTTAAATGTTTCCTTGACGCTGTACTTATTTCGTAAAGCTAAGAACTATAGTTCTACTCCTAATTGGTTCGATGACAGTCTACGTAATTTGCGTAATGCGCATAATAAGGCGTGGAGAATCTATATTAATTCTAAATCTATAAGTGATTATCGTAATTATTCTTGTCTTAGAAAACAGTTTAAGGAGGAGGCTCAAAAGGCGTATACTTCTTACATAAATGACGTCCAAAATAATATTAAATATGATCCTAAGCGTTTTTGGAACTTTGTTAATGCTAAGCGTAAATGCGATGGTTATCCCAACAGCCTGTACTTTTTGAACAGTTCCAGTCATGATCCGTCTCTTATATCTAATTATTTTCCGGATTATTTCTCCAAATCTTTCAGTGTTGACAATGGCAATGCAAATGATTTTGTGTCGTCTTGCATGTCTAATTGTTCTAGCCTAAATGTTAATATTCGGTGTATTAGTGAACATATGTTATGTGAGCATGTTCATGAGTTGGATTCTTCTTGTTATGTTGGACCGGATGGTATTCCTAGTATTGTTCTCAAACAATGTTTTGATAGTCTTTCGCGTCCGCTTCTTTATTTATTCCTTGTCAACGGGTATATTTCCTGATGCTTGGAAATCTTGATTTGTTATTCCTTTTTTTAAAAATGGAAAGAGAGACTTGGTTAGTAATTATAGACCTATTGCTAAATTCTCTGTTATACCCAAGATTTTGAAAGCATGATTTGTGAACTGCTGAAGTTCGAATTAAGCCATTAATTAGCTCAAAACAACACGGCTTCAGTAAGGGTAGATCAACATCAACCAACTTGACTCTTTTAGCATCTTCCATTGCTAATACCCTTGAGAAGGGGTTACAGACTGAATCTGTCTATACTGACTTCTCTAAAGCCTTTGACAAGCTTTCCCACAGAGTATTGCTGTTTAAGCTGTTAAAAATATGTTTTTCTCCATTGTTGGTTGATTGGATCTTATCTGATTTAAGTGGTAGAATTTTAAAGTGCTCTTCAGAAACGCGGTTTCAAGTGTTGTTTGTACGCAGTCTGGAGTTCCACAGGGAAGCCATTTGGGTCTCTAATTGTTTGTCTTATTTATTAATAATCTTGTATCTGTGATAAAATTCTCTGAAATTTTAATATATGCTGAAGATGTTAAGATCTTCAAACAGATTCATTCACAGAATGATTGTCTACTGTTGCAGAATGATGTGTGTGCCTTAAATTTGTGGTGTAAGCATAATAATTTATTTCTTAATATTCTCAAATTAAATGTTATTGTCTTTAGCCGTAAGTTTTCACCTTTTACGTACCAGTATCACATAGACAATGTTTCCATAAATGTAGTAGACCACTTTAAGGATCTGGGCATTATCTTTAACTCAAAGCTTACTTTTTCTCGCCATCTTGATTCTATTATTGGTAGAGCTTGGGTTTGTTAGACGCTGGGCTAAGGAATTTAATGACCCGTATGCATTGCGTTCCTTGTATGATTCATTCGTGAGGTCTATACTGGAATACGGCTGTCAAGTGTGGAGTCGTTATTACAGTGTACATCAATAGGATTGAATCTGTACAGAAAAAGTTTCTACGTTTTGGTCTTCGTCACCTTCCGTGGATTAATAGGTTTGAGCTTCCACCATATTCTGATCGTCTGGTTTTAATTAATATGACGTCGCTCCATAAGAGGCGCGAGTTCTTATTGTGTGTTTTTATTCATAAAGTTTTGACTGGATTAATAGATTCTCCTGAAATTCTTAAATTAATTCCTTGAATGTTCCTGGTAGAATTTTAAGGTACCGCGATATTCTTTTCATTAAGAGTCATCGAACGAATTATGGATTTTATGAGCCCCTCAGTATATGTGTAGAACTTACAACAAATATTCAAATATTTTAGATTTTAATATTGATTCAAGAGCAATTAGAAATTTGATTCTTTGAAGGGGTTTATGATTTTATTTTTTATTGATTTATCACAAATTTTTTTTTTTTTTTTTATTTTATACACTATGGTAATTTATATATAAGTCAGATTATATTTATATATGTTGGCTAATTAAATAAATAAAAAAATGTAATCACTGGGCGCAACCTTGTCAAATTTCGCCTTTTTGGACTGATAATGCTATGCCAGAATTTTCATGTCGATGAAAGTCTACCTACTAGTGAAAGTTGAGATGCCCAACCAATTCAAATTCGTTTTATGGTGTGAGTCAAGATTCATCCATAGACACCACTCAACTATATCGATATGTTTCTCTTTTACCTAATGCTTTACTACACAGTGCATGCCACAACAATACTTACCGACTAACCTTTTGTCATAAATGAACTGCATCAAGCAGGTATGTGGGGTTTGCGGGACTAATCTTAAATTTTGTGTCAGCATTCGGCTGGGATTTATAAGCAATTGCGGATAAATCTGCTGGAGGGCCCCCTGGATAAAGCTAATATTTTAGCTGCTAGATTCGCTTCAAATTCTCGTCTTCCACCAACTTCACAAACACCTGTTTTGCATCGCCCGTGTGAATGTGTACAAGAGCCGATACACTTTCGTACGAGGGATGTGTTCAGGGTCCTTAAGGGGATCAACGTCTCCAAAGCCGCAGGTCCTGATGGTTTTTCGCCCCTGGCTAAACCTCTGCTTAAACTCTTCTACTTGTCTTATTCGACAGGAAAATTTCCAACTGCTTGGAAGCTTGCTCACGTTCAGCCTATTCCTAAGAAAGGAGAGGGTAGCGATCCCTCAAATTATCGATCAATTGCCATCACTTCGATTCTTTCAAAGGTTTTTGAATCTATCATTAACTCAAAATTAATGAAGTATCTAGAAACTAACCACCTCATCAACGATCGCCAATATGGCTTCCGAGCTGGACGCTCATCTGGAGACTTGCTGACCTTTCTTACGGAACGTTGGAACCGTAGTCTTCACAATTTTGGTGAGTCTAAAATCGTTGCCCTAGATATTTCAAAAGCCTTTGATAGAGTCTGGCATCCAGCCCTTTTAGCCAAACTCAAAGCACTTGGTCTCTCCCCTCCTCTTGTATTATGGATTGAAAGTTTCCTATCTAGTCGCCAAATACGTGTTGTATTAGATGGCGTTACGTCTGAACCGCATCCCATAAATGCCGGTGTACCTCAAGGCTCTGTTATCTCTCCAACTCTCTTTTTAATTTTCATTAATGATCTGCTTTCCCTTACTTTCAATCCCATCCATAGTTTCGCAGATGACAGTACTCTTGATTTCGCTTACTCCTTTGACACTCTTGCGGAATCCAGGGGGAATGCTGCATGTGTTAAACGAGATTGCATGACTAGATCATTGAATAACGATCTTGCCAATATCCTCGCTTGGGGCAAAGCAAATCGCGTCGAATTCAATGCATCAAAGTCCCAAAGCTGTCTTATCTCATTAAAACAAGATCATAACTTAACCACACCCGTTTCTTTTGATGGAGCATTCATTTCTGATTCACCGTCACTAAGCATTCTTGGCATTAATATTTCCAATAAGTTAAACTGGACAGATCACATCTTCTCTGTTGCCAAAGTTGCATCGAAATGTCTTGGATTTCTGAAAAGGTGTAAGAAATATTTCACCCCGTCAAATCTAGCGCTCCTCTACAAGTCCTACATTAGACCTAGAATGGAATACAACTCCCATATATGGGCCGGGGCTGGTCGCACAGCCTTAGCTTCATTGGATATTGTCCAAAAGAGAGCCTTCAAGCTCATTGGCGATTTGGCAATAACTTGTCATATCGACTCACTCGAGCACTGCCGCAATGTTGGATGCCTTTCGCTCCTTTATCGCTATATGCATGGTCAATGTTCTGATGAAATATCTAGTCTGATCCCTTGTAGAATGATTCCTGCACGCAATACTCGCGCTGCAAACCGCGCACATCCTTTAACCCTTCAAATTACTTTCGGCCGTACAGTAAAATTCCGAGATACTTTTTTATCCCGAACAGTGCGAATGTGGAACAGTTTACCATCTTTTGTTTTTCCTCCGGCATACAATCTGCGGAAGTTTAAGGGCGACATACATCGGAACCTCCGCCACTTTCCCCATATCCCCTAATCCTTTCCCTATCTCCTTCCTGCCATGCTGTGCTTTGCATCATAGGGTATCCCCTGAGCTTGGCTTAATAATAATAAAAAAAAAAAAGACCTAATTGTGGCCCAAGTTCTAGAGATTCCTTAGGTTTCTTAATGTGATTTCAATCCATTCAGCCTTACAATCCGAACATACAATTTCTACTTACGGGGGAGCTGATTGACTTTAACATTGAGGTATCAAGTGGTCATCTGAAATTGATTATGAATGACAAGCTCAGATTTGTGTTTGATTACTGATCTAACTAGCTTCGATTCAAATGCAAGGAATACCACAATAGACTTAATGCTCTCTAGAAATATAGATTGAACATGTACTATTATCACTATTACATATCGTCCTATTCTTGTCATATCTTGTCATATCTTGAACTAAGACTTTTACAGATTCAATGAGCATTTTAAGAAAAAATGTAAATAAGCTCTTTTTTTTTACTAAACTTACTTGTCACCCCACCAACAGCGCTCGGGTTAAACGTTTTCCCCCAAAAACCTAAGCGGTAGTGACTTTGATTATATCTACCCTGATCTTATCTGATCTGATCTGCGGAAGATTCTGCTTTTGATTATGTTCCAAAATTCAATTCATTTAAAACGTTCTCGAGGATTGTTGCATTTTCTCCAATATTTTTCTATGTTTTTTACAATTTTATCCATTTTCTGACAGACGGATTAAGCGATATTTTCTCTTTTTCTACGCATGCAGTCAATTCAATTCAATTCAATTGTTTATAGAAAAAAAGTCTGCTCAATTTCTTACCTACATAATGTCTTCAAAAATTTATATTACAAATTCACAAAGTTAGAATTTCTACAAAAACAAAAAATTAAGATTTTTCAACAGAAAATTATTCAAGTATAAAAATGACATAAAAAATTTCTTGAGAATTATCCTTTAAATCTATGTCAATCTCACACTTTTCGATGTGTACGAAAATGTGTTACCTACGTAATTTCAATCAAGTATTATGCACCTGTGAAATTCTAAACAAGCTTTATAGTTTCTTGTTTTATCTAGAATTTTCGGAGCTCGATGGGGGAATTAAAAATTCTTTCCAACTTAGCGTTCTTTTCGTATAAGAAGAAGAAGATATACTCAAACATATTCTAAAGACAGCAGCAGGCAGCTTGGCAGGATACAAAATTTTGCAAGGAAGGAAATGAGCAAAAACTCATTATAATGCACAAGCATTTTACTACATAATTTTCTCTTTCTATCTCTCTCGCTTCCTTTACCATTTCTCTATCCTTCTCTTTCTCTCTTTCTTTTAACATAAATTTAATGCATTTCACTTTGGAAAAACTTCTTCACCTTACCCATTTTATATGTCCTTCACCATACATTTGATAGATAATTCCGCCCACATGTCTTCAGTCGAGTGAACATTGTACACTCGAATAAATCCTGTCCTCTAGGGAGTAGTAGTTGTAGGTATGCAGAGAGAGAGAGAGCGCCACCATATGCCATATGGCTGGGAGCATTACGCTTTACAGTATAGAATGCCGGGATCAACTTGTACTACATTCGAATGCAAAAGGGGAAACAATAAATGGGAGCAAGGACATACCCAAGCTTTAGTATCCAAATTGCCATTGCTTTTATCAGGGTATCAGATGGCGTGTCCCCAGGGCTTCCGCACGCCCGTACGCCCGTCCGTCCGCCCAAAATGTGTGCCGCAACGACCCCCAGCTGTTGGAAGACTATATAATATGATGAATCTACTCAGAAGGAAACAATTCTGTTTCCCTATCCCTCCCCCGCCGCCGCCTTGTATTGTATCTCTGCTGTTGTTTGCTTACATTTCACCCTTGTGCGTTTTATGCAAATATTTGTCAACTGATATTTTTTTTTTTTGGTTTTTTCTTTTTCTATTTTGTAAATATTTAATTACACAAAATTCAATTGAAATTTTTGTGTTGTGCAGATTTGAATGTTGTTGAATGAATACATGGAACAAGAGCCCAGAATAGCAGAGCAGCACTTTTACTATGTATGAAAAATTAATCATCCTCTTAGCAAAGAATGCAAAAAAGAAACATAAAGGAGCAAGTAGAGAAATACAAACCTTTTCGGAAAATATGTTTCATTTCTTGATGCTAAAGTGTCTGAACAGTAAATAAGAGGGGGGGGGGGGGGGCAGTCTACGGATTATCTGTTTCACATCTTATTATCTTTTTTTAATCTCATTGCATGGAAGTTTTGTGCTGCTCCAAGATTTATGCTAGGAAACATACAATATTTACCATCTCCAAGTATAGTTATGTACACATACATATGTATGCAAGAAGTACTTATATTCTAGTTCTGTGCATTATTTACTTTCTTGAAATATATCTTATAAAAAAAAAATCTAGTAAAACTAAAGGAATACCGGATGCCAACAGGAAGCACACAATTTAAGCAGATCTAGAATGACAGTCTCCCCCAAAGAGAGCAGTTATAATACTGATTTTAACCGAGTAACTAGGTACCTCTCACAAGGAGTTTCCCCTTGATGCCAATGTTCATTATTATCAGGAAATGTTCACAATAAATGGAATCGTTTCCGGAAATACTGAAACGTCTGTCAACAGTTAAACTGCCAATCAAAATGAATAATATAAAAGGAAAAACAAAGAAATGAAAATTGATTCGTTAAGAGCCGGCGATCCACAATGAAATATTGTTGTGCGGATGAAAAAGCTAGGAGGAAGTATGATTCCTTTAAAAATCATTTAAACAATGAAGTTGATCGAGTTGAATTAATGAGATTATAGAGATTTGCCGTTACGTCTATATGACAGATTTTTTTTCTTGAAGTTGTTTTACCTGAAAGGGTCCTCGGCGAGCAAAAGGAATGAAATGACAAAACAAAAAAAAACCTGAATGGAACTTCGATTTATTTAATTTTAAGACTTAATCTGAGAAAATTTTTGAAAACATCAACGTCAATAAATTGAAAAATAATTTTTTTTATACTTTTTAGTTGTCAGCCATGACATTGATGTTTAAAATTAACAAAGCATATTTTTTATTTAATCAGTTTTTCGACGTTATTTCCCATTTCATACGTAAAGGATATTTTTAGTTGTGCAGAATTTGCAAAAAAAAAATTGAATTTTGTCTTTTGAATGTTGGTAAATCATTGGTAAAAAATTGATAGAATTACTATTGACCAGATTGGTCTTTTATGTAAATTGCATGCGAAGTACCTATTAGAAAGCTGCCTACCGAGCATAGTAGACATATTTGGACAGTAGTGCAACCAAAAATTAACTAGTATTTTTGTTTTTGTTTTAAATTCAAATTTTTCAGATTTTAGATTTCTAAAATCATAGCAGTTTTGAAAACTACAGTCTTTTCATAAGCTTCACTACTTAGAAACTTTAACGGTATAGCTTTGAATTCTCTATGAATTGACTGTGAATCGATATCATGGAACCATGTATACGGCCTTTGTTCTGTGGATGACCAAACTAAATTTATCAACGACTCAATAGCATATTTATATGATAAACATGTTCCTTTACTTAAAAAGGATATTAAACCGAAATTTTGTCCATGGTTTATTCAAGAAATTCTGTCAATGATCGCCGAGAGGGAATATGTGTTTTTTTCGTTATCGCAGACTTAAGACTAGTGATAGTCGTATAGCATACACTACATTACGAAATAAAGTAATTTGAAAAATTCGTAATGCTAAGTGAGCATATTACAAAAATAAATTTGATTTAAATGTACCCACAAAAACTCTATGGTAAAATCTTCGTAGCGCCAACGTTTATGGAAAAGAAAAATCCGAAAATTACATCAATCCGAATGAACTTAATTCATATTTTGTTGTAATTCCTCTACCGGGTGGTGACATATCAGCACCTAAAACCTCCTATCTAGCACCAGAGTTTAACGCCGGATTCTGTTATCGTGGTGTTGATTGCACCGAAGTATATAAGGCTGTTAATTCCATTAAATCGGAAGCTGTTGGGTCAGATGGTATGTCACCAAAATTTATCAAATTGTTTGCTCCGTGGATTATCAGCCCACTCCTACATCTTTTTAATACTTGTATTACTATGTCCGTATTTCCCAGTGTATGGAAAATTGCTAATGCTAACCTGGTCCCTATAACTAAAAAAAGTAACGTTGTATCCCCCGCCGACTTCAGACCTATAAGCTTGCTGTGTTTTCTTTCGAAGATATTTGAACAACTTTTATGCTATCAGGTCCAGAAGCACTTACGAGAAAATGAATTTTTGAGCAACCTACAGTCAGGCTTTCGGCCTGGATATAGCTGTGAAACGGCTCTCCTCTCACATGTATGCCGATGATGTCCAAACTTATCTTTCTCGTCCTATCGGACTCATCGAAGACTGAGTGGCCCGCGTTAATGATGACTTGACTGAAATATGTAAATGGGCTTTAAATAATAATCTCAGTCTAAATCCTGCCAAGTCTGGCTTCTCTCATGGCCCACTTCATACTTCGTCGTTACCATCTATCAAAATAAATGGCCCATTCCATTTTTTTTTTTTTTTTTTTTTTATTTTTAAGCCAAGCTCAGGGGATACCGTATGATGCAAAGCACAGCCTTACAGGAAGGAGATAGGGAAAGGATTAGGGGATATGAGGAGAGTGGCGGAGGTGCCGATGTATGTCGACTTTAAACTTCCACAGATTGTATGCCGGAGGAAAAACAGAAGATGGTAAGCTGTTCCACATTCGCATTCGGGATAAAAAAGCATCACGGAATTTTACTGTACGGCCGAAAGTAATTTGAAGGGTTAAAGGATGTGCGCGGTTTGCAGCGCGAGTATTGCGTGCAGGAATCATTCTACAAGGGATTAGACTAGATATTGCATCAGAACATTGACCATGCATATAGCGATAAAGGAGCGTAAGGCATCCAACATTGCGGCGGTGCTCGAGTGAGTCGATATGATAAGATTGCCAAATCGCCAATGAGCTTGAAGGCTCTCTTTTGGACAATATCCAATGAAGCTAAGGCTGTGTGACCAGCCCCGGCCCATATATGGAAGTTGTATTCCATTCTAGGTCTAATGTAGGACTTGTAGAGGAGCGCTAGATTTGACGGGCTGAAATCTTTCTTACACCTTTTCAGAAATCCAAGACATTATGATGCTTCTTTGGCAACAGGGAAGATGTGATCTGTCCAGTTTAACTTACTGGAAATATTAATGCAAAGAATGCTTAGTGACGGTGAATCAGAAATTAATGCTCCATCAAAAGAAACGGGTATGGTTAAGTTATGATCTTGTTTTAATGAGATGAGACAGCTTTGGGTCTTATTGTTAGATGCATTGAATTCGACGCGATTCGCTTTGCCCCAAGCGAGGATACTGTTAAGATCGTTATTCAATGATCTAGTCATGCAATCTCGTTTAAACCATGCGGCATTCCCCCTGGATTCAGCAAGAGTGTCAATGGAGTAAGCGAAATCAAGAGTACTGTCATCTGCGAAACTATGGATGGGATTGAAAGTAAGGGAAAGCAGATCATTAATGAGGATTAAAAAGAGAGTTGGAGAGATAACAGAGCCTTGAGGCACACCGGCATTTATGGGATGCGGTTCAGATGCAACGCCGTCTAATACAGAACGTATGTGGCGAGTAGATAGGAAACTTTCAATCCATAACAGAATCCGTAATTTGGGCGTTATTTTAAACTCTAACATGAAATGCTGCGCCCATGTCGATTTAACTCTTTCAAAAATCTATTCTACCTTGCGTCGTCTTTGGCTATCAGCTAGAATTCTTTCTCCCAAGTTGCGTTGTCATCTAGTCAAATCGCTGATCTTGCCATATTTCAGTCAAGGTTGTCTTGTATTTTCTAAGTTTGATTCTCGATGCATTAGAAAATTAAATGTAGCATTTAATGACTGTATTAGGTTATCTTTGGGCTACGAAGGTATGATCATGTCTCTCATCTTAGTTTTAGGTTGCTACCCAAGAAACAATTTTTTTTATATAGCAGTAACCGCAAGGTTTCAATTACCCAATTATATAACTTGAGTTATATAGACTGGTGCTCGAAACGTCTTCGTAACCACTATAAACCCCTTATAGAGCTTAAATGGAGGATTATATAAAGGTTACCGTGACTTGATTTAGGTAACGTTATATAACTAAAAGTTTTATAAAATGAATAACCAAAATATTCTGGTTACCGTAATATAACTTCTTATATAACCTAGGGTGCTCTCGATTAATTTATTTTGGTCATAGTAGTAGTTGCACTAATGTTTCGGTTACCTTTATAAACTTTATTTATAATGGTGATGGTAACGTTTCCACAACGCTTAACAGTTTCTCAGACTGATTACTTTCAGTGATTGAAATGTTAGGGAAATTATTTTTCGTTACCTTTATAAAACAATAATATGCAAATATTTACGAAACCTATAGACTTTCGATTTTTTTTTGCATTGTATTTTTATAACGTAATGGTTTAATATTTTTACTTTTTAGAAGTACAATTTTTCGGCATATATGTGGTGAAATTCAGCTGCAATTGAAGTTTTACTGTGAATATCATCATAGATACTTCCAAAAAATACAAACCCCTCCAAAAATAAGCAATTTTTAATAATTTTAATTAAATATGACAAAATTTAAAATTTTCACTTAGGTGATATTAATTCATAAAAATTACATAATATAATTTAAAAATGTTATGTACGTAAAAAGATGTATTTTCTTCATATAAAAATAAAACGGAAGCCATATATCTGCAATTTATAAAATTGGCTTAACCGCCATTTTCTTTTTTATCGGCAATGGACAGATGAAAAAATGGCGGCTTGTACTTAACTGAACAAATTACCATTATAAAACTTCAAGTAGTTTTATATAAACTGAATGACTCTTATAAAACTTCTAGAAATATTATATAAACTAAAGGCACTACCATGCTTCGAAACTGGTCCTTATATACCCTTTAGTCATAATATGTAACCTTTGGTAATGTTATATATCTTAATTATAGTCACAAATAATAGACGTTAGTGTTCTTATATACCCTTTGGTTATATTATGTTATATAAATAAAAACAGTTTTATAATGGCTCCATTCGACACTAAAAGTAATTTGGTTTTATAACGATCACCGTAGTTACTAAAGGGCCACCAAAAATTTTACGATATTTTATAGTGGGTATATGTATTACCAAAAGTTCCCAATTTTTATTAAAGTCACCTAAATTACTGAAAGTTGTCGAGTTATATAAGGGTAACAACGGATACTGCAATATACACTTATTACAAATAAGTTTATAACGTGGTGATCAAAATAATTATAAGACTTTCTTATATACCTTCTAGTAATGGTTACTCTAAGTTGTATAGTCCGGTGATTGAAACATTTCCATCACCAAGCTATAAAACCTTTAGTAACTTATTTCCACGATAACCATTAGTAACCTAAAAAACTCTAATATAACTACATCACTTTTATATAACCACTGAAATTCTTATATAACCGAGTAACCATTATATAACCCTAATAAAACTACCCATCACCTTCAGTCACCAAAAATTGGAAAAATTGTTACTTGGGTAGGATGCTCGCTGAAAACTTACTTTAAGCGACGCATTTAAATGTTTCTGTACAAACTAGAGCTTTTTCTACACAGCCTTCTTATTTGTGCAATATGATTCAGCATTTGAATTCCAATAGGGCATATAAATTTCGACTGCCCAAATATTACACCACTGTGTTTGAAGGATCTTACGTTTTTCAGGCCGTTCGACTTTGGAACGCTTTATCCAATAATCTCCAGAGGGCGGCCACGTTCGGCACATTCAGAAAACTGCTTATTACTTACCAGACTCACTTCACCTAGTCAATGTTATAGCTTGTAGTATATATGGGGAATATTTTTATCGGTAATTAGAAACATCAACCACGCCATGTAAAGGAATATTCAGAAAATTCTGGGCAAAAAAGTAGGAAGTAGGGAACTCATCTACACTGTAAAAAAGCACAAATTGTTGCCACAAAGTTTAGGGAAAAGTCCCTATAAATGTTGGAAATATTCCCTAAAATCTAGGGAATATGCCATAAAATGTAGGGATTATTTCCTAAAATGTAGGGAATATTCCCCCTAAAATGCAGGGTATTCCGTACATTTTATGGCATATTCCTTACATTTTCGGGAATATTCCCTACATTTTAGGCAATATTCCTTACAGTTCTAGGGATTTTTTCCCTAAACTTTGCGGCAACAATTTGTGCCTTTTACAGTATAGAGTGTATTTTAAAAATAATATAGATATCAATATCATCTGAGTTATGAACTTTGGATAAGAAAATCGAAAATAAAAAAATAAATAAAATAAAATAAAAACTTGATGGTATCTCTTTATTTCGCCGTAGTGAAACTAGGAACCTTACAAAATTTCACAATTCAAATAAACTTGCTTTATTTCGTGAGCTCCGCGCTCTACAACTTCTTCTAAGAGGGATAATACTTTTTTCAACTCGAAGCCGAATTCACTTGCATACATACAGTATTGCTTCACAACTTGAAGCAAATACTATCTTCTTCCCCCTCCCTCCCCCTTCCATGAAACTCAATTGGGGTATTGGGCGAGTAGGACAGGAAAAAGATTCTATAAATTGCATTTTCATTACCTTGTGACAATTCTAACTGATTGATTGTATTAAGAGAAAATCACATTGAGTTGTGCAATCAACTATGATGGATATCTTATACTATTATAACTATGTATAGTTTCAAATTAGTTTTAATAGAACTTCATAATATGTGCCCTTGATTTGTCATCTATACTGTTTCTCTCAATCACAATCAATCTTTGACAAATCCTAATAGTCCAGTCATTACGTCGGAAAAATCGGGTTAGAACTGAAAATGAACCGAGAAAGCCAAATTTTGGATATTACGTGGGGGCGGCTAGAAAAGCTTAAGTTCAAATTGTCGACCAAAATAACTTTGTGCGTTTTCCGCCATCTTGAAAAAAGGGTTAAATTCGGTTTTTTCATCATAACTCGGTTCCCCGTTGAGATACGAAAATTTTTATGTAATACTTTTTTGTTGCACTTTGTACGATCTACAATTAAGGTCCTATACATTTTTCACGTATCGATCATCGTTATCGAGATATCGATCAAAAAAACCACAAATTTGGGGAGAAAAAATTGTTTTTCGCTATTTCCTTTTTTCTCGTGAAAGATATCGAAAAATGTGCAGTATGAAACTTGTAGAGCGTGTTCAGACCTACAAATTCGTTTTTTTATTTTTTATTTTCGCGAAAAATTACGACCTCTAGCGCGGCGCAAAGTCAGTAAGACTGTGCCCGGTTTTGATTTAGCCGCTCGCACGGTTGTATCCACACGTCAAAATGGATGAATGGTTGTTCAGGGATTTATTGCAATACAAAATAAATTAATAAACCAGCCAAATTATAATTCAAACACATGAAATTTATTGATCAAATAATTTTTATGCAGCAAAAAAATAATAATTACAGGTGGTCATTTTTTTCACATGTTTTTCGTCGTTTTGATGGTCCTGGCTGTAGAAGTTCTTCCTCGGTAGACTCTTCGAGTCGTGAAAACTTGTTCAATCGCAGGACATGATGCTGTGACGGTCGAAAAATCATAATCATCATCATCATGATCGTCGTTGAATAAAATCTCGACTCTGGCGACATTGTTGCATGTCTGTCTACTACAGTGCAGGCAAATAACGGAGCAACTAATTCCTGCTTTCCTGCACCCACAAGCAGCCCCACACTTTCCTTTACATTTGCACGAAACGAGTTTTAAAAGTTCAGGTGGAGCGGGTGCGGCTGTGGTGCAAATTGGTTCAAGCCCGTAATTAGTCTGTCGCCAACCCCATTCCTGAGGATCTTTGAAGATTCCGAGCCACGTTTGTACCTGTAGATATGTCCGGAAAACGTATTGGCGGACTGAGCTTTCCGTTGGTGGGAGTAGTGAAAGATTATTCACCTTATTTGTCGTCATTGATTTTGCAAAGCGGTGGAATCGCAAAATATCCATCGTTGTGTCCTCTTTACGACCACCATACAGAGCGATAAGGAATAGCTTTCCCGCGCAAGCTAGCATCTCCGGATCGACCTTTTCTTGCTTAAATAGTTCTACCGATGACCGGAGGTTTGGGTTCTTCTCGAGGGTGCTGATGAATTTCGACTTTCCAATATTATAAAAAGATTTATTTGGTTCATCAACTCGCTAATAGAAAATTGCCATTCGTCGGAATTTTCTTTCAGAAAGGAGTAAATTGCCTCCATTGCCGCGTCCACTTTGTCCCCCGTAGGTCATCCTTTCTTATTCCCCTCCTCAGGTAGTGCATGATATACATGAGAAATACATGTTCGATAGTATCGAGCTCCTACTGCGACGAGATCAGGTATACCATGAATACGCTGGATGATTGAAGTGGCAAATTCATCGTCACGTCCAGACAGGTATCCCATAACTTTTTCATTCAATGATATTTCTACCACGGAATGAATTTTTTTCCGTCTATGCATTGGCAATTTTGATTCGTTGCAAAATATTTCTCCACAAAATAAACATCGATTTTTAAAATCAAAAGTGGGAATGACCTGCAGTTGTTCTTCGGGTTCTGGTTCTTGCGATGTAGACTCGCTTCGTCGAGAAGCAATTGACGCTAGCCGTTGGTTTCCAAATTTTTTGTATCACGAACTATGAACACTCACTGAGTTAATATTTTGTAACATCTGTTGATGCTGCACACGTCCTCTTTTCATGCTCGCTGCTAAGAGAGTCTGAACAGCTCTCTTTTTAGCCACATAAACATCGTCAATCAGAGATTTTTTGCAAATGAAACAATCACCCATTTTCACACAAATTTTCAAACACGTACGCTCGCTTCAAAAGACTCGAGACAACTGACTGGAATGCTACGAATAAGGAGCACATGTTCCGGCACGAACACGAGAAAAGGGTCTTTTATACCTGACCCATGCCCAAACTCTAACGGTCGCCGTATCTCGATAACGATGATCGATACGTGAAAAATGTATAGGACCATAATTGTAGATCGTACAAAGAGCAACAAAAAAGTATTGCATAAAAATTTTCGTATCTCAACGGGGAACCGAGTTATGATGAAAAAACCGAATTTAACCCTTTTTTCAAGATGGCGGAAAACGCACAAGGTTATTTTGGTCGACAATTTGAACTTAAGCTTTTCTAGCCGCCCCCACGTAATATCCAAAATTTGGCTTTCTCGGTTCATTTTCATTTCCAAATGTATATAATGACTGGACTATAAGGGGTTGCGATTGGAAAAGATGTGTTTCATTGTGTGCAATACAGTCGAACAAATTCTTAATAAACTTGCAAAAAAGAAGCGGACAACGAACTAAACCTTGCGGTACACCAAAATATAAATTTGTCATTTAATTTAAAAACGAAATTACATAAACAGGGAAAATAACGGAATTTTTGGTTATTTCATATTGGGGTTCAAAATGAAATTCTTTAACTACAGTGAAAATATTTAGGTCGAGATGAAGGAATATTTATGTAATCTTGACTAGAAATTTATGTTTAATTTACAAAGCTAAGAAATTATATCTTGTGGCTTATAAGAAAAAATTCCCAAATTTTCCTAATAGGTATGTTGAAATGACCTCCTCACATTCTTTACTTATCTAAATGGGACCTAAATATTATGTATAATCTTAACTAAACCATAATTAGTCGCTGCCCTAAGGTATGTTCGAATAGGCGGTAAATTTGTCCTGAAAAACAAGTCAAATGTTGCTTGGAGTCATAAATTATTATCAAAATATGTATTCGTACGAATTTAACCTATTAAATAAAAAAATAAAAAAATTGTAATATTCACAAATTAAAATCTTCAAAATCTAAAGAATTCTCCTATATTCAGAAGCTGTAAAAAACACTTATACCCATAAGACGACAACTTTACTTAATACTTATCCAAACAGCTTTGACTTAATTATGAAATTTGGTTGTAATAAAAAATTATCAGTTCCACCAATCATTTGATTTTTATATATAAAAAAAACATGCTAAGCTTTTGAAGATTGACAAGAAGACTCTTGCACAATCACTTGAAAAAATATGCCTCGTTATATATTTTTTTTTTCATAAATAAATCTCAACTAAGAAGCTTATGTAGTTGGATATCTTTATCTATATACCTTCATCTATAATCATCATCTGATCATGCTAACTATGTTAAGGTTTTTTTTTCCCCCAAAAAAATTCCAAATCAAATTCTTTGAATTGTTTTTACTCCGGTTAAAATCAACTGATTAATGCGAAAAAAAAGTATCTTCGTGTGATTTAGATACAGATTTAACATTAACGTAAGCGCTGTCAAAGAACATCTGTTTTTGGCCCCCTCCCCTCGCCTCCGCACACCTCATTATCATCAATTGGTTGAATCAAGTGTAGGTCACAGAATCAACCTAATCAAATACAAGGCAGGCGTTGAGTTCTTTTATTCATTTGACTGCGTTTATATCTTACCGCAAAAAGAGCGTACCTAAAGTAAAGAGTATAAAAAAATAAATAAAACGAAAAGTGAAAAAAAATTTAAATGATCTTCAGCATGGTCAAGATCAAGAGGTGAGTAAAAAAAACTCTCGATCGCAACGGTAACATACAATCAGAACATAGGAAAGGTGCAATTCTCTTCGCTCCAATTAAGCCCCAACATGAATGTTTAAGCTTCCTCTACTTCATCAATAGTCTTATTCTTTGTCTTCTTCTTTTTCTTCTTCTTCTTCTTCTTCTTGTTCTTCTTGTTCTTCTAGGTTAAATCTTCGTTGATCTGTCTACCTTGTCAACTGGGAAAGGAAGGTAACAGGTAAAAGAATCTAGAGCTTGTGGTAATGTGGTATCACTCTGAGTCTTTTTCATAGAATGCAAAAGAAAATGTTAATCACTAGAGAGCGGCTGTACTAGCGGCACTTTAGAAGATATGAATAGAAAACTGCACCTCACCACAGTACCATCGATCGGCACAAGACTTTCTCAATACTTCCTAGACCTAGTAGACATGAAGTGAAGATCTTTGAATTCTTATTTTCTTTCTCTGTTTCTCCCTCTATTTCTTTCTGTTGTTGTTGACTTCTTATAAGTTTATACAATTCAAATTGATCTTGTTTTTGTTTTTTTTTCAACTATGTACATTTTGTCTCTGATTGCTAGTTGGCATGTTTTCAACATCAACTTGTTGCTGAGGAGAAGATCATTGCTCGTTGCAGCTCGATCGTTTGCGCAATTACATGCTAGAGAACTAGATATATCGCATCGCGCCCCGGTTGTAAGCTGCATGGAATAGGAAGGACCATCGATTTCATCTGTTTAAAAATGAGACTGCAATGGAGTCTGTGAAGTGAAGATATGTATGTAGCAAGCACATCAGAATCATGTTTTCTTGCGCGCTTAACAGTGAAATGTTATTATTATCCAATTAAAATTATTATTATAGGTTGCGGCAGGTAGTGAGTAAAACTAGCCCTGCACCCTGTCTATACGTACCATAGTTATTTACGCGGGGTCCATCGCCACTGGCATGGCATTTTAATTGGACGACAACGCGAATTAAGACTGAAAAATGGGAAAATTATTTGTTTATTTTTTTTTTTTTTTTTTTTTCTTCTGTGCATTGGAAAGTCCAGATTATGTCAAGGAGCTTGAATTCGATACGGATATTAATATAGACTTGATAGAAAATTATACTTTTGCTCAGGATGATGGGGAGGCGTTCACGCCCTAGAATTAATTGTGTAGATTTTGTAAGAGTGTTTTTTATATAGGCTACAGCGAAAGGAGTAAATATAATATGTGGACACGGGTTGACTTCATTACGAAATTGACTTTGTTCAGAATTATAAATTTAGATCAGCCAAGGCACCTATAATAGATACAATAAAAATGTAATATAAAAATGACATAAAAAATATGAAAAAAGGGGAAAAAATCTGATCTGGTGTAGATACACAAAAATAGAAAATGTCAGAACCCATTTGAAAAAAGGGCATTCTAAGAATCTTCCTGAAGCAGGGTTTCTCTCTCTATCCCAGTTCCTTGCATTTTTACCTAAACATGTCCGGAAGACAAGCGCTTTATTTCTGTTCTAAAGAAGGTATGCTAAATGCTGGAGGAAGAAGACTTTGAAAGGCTTTAATGAGTTTTTTGAATAATCATCACAGTGCGACTGCCTTAATCTCATCAGAGGCCTTCAAGACTGTTTCCCGAGAATAGTTGTAGGGCGCTTGCAGCATGGCTATGATGCACGAAACTTGGATAGAGAAAAGTAGTGGTGCATGCTGCATTAAGTTGCATCATCAGGATCCGAACTATCCGGATCCGATTAAGTAAAAAAGGTTCAAAATTTCATACAGATCGCATTACTGCATTGAGAAAATATCTAATTCATGATATTTCCATTTTCCCAATGAAACAATACAATCTGGAGGGAGTTTTGAACATCATCTGTTTAGTTTGGATCCTGATAGTTCAGATCCGGATACTGGAATCAGGATTTGAGGGATCAGATCTAATTATTCCGGATAATCCGGGTAGTAAATTATTTGGATACTTTCAGTTCTAATCTGCCGACAAAGCGCTTGAGTAGACTACTTAGAGCACTATTTATTTTTATATGTTTTTTGAGTAGAGAACGAGAAAATTAGATCGTTATTCGGAACTTGTGGCTCTTTTTTCGTAAAAGATTCCACTTTTTATTTAACCAGAAGTTCAGATTTTTTTTTTTAGGCAGGTGGACTAGAAATTCCAAGTACGGAGGACAGAGCGGCCAATTGTGCTGTCCTACTAGAACCCCTATCACCAAAACCTTCTTGTCCTTTTAATGAAGCCCGTCTTGGTGATGACGTTTTTTCAACTCCTCCACACGCAGGAAGGCAGAACCTAGAGTAAGCAGCCTGATCCGAACGAAAAAAGTGTTCGGTTGTCTCAGACTATCCTTCCAGGCAGGACAGACACACAGAGGGCTATAAACATCTCCCATTCTTGGAATTTCAGATTACTGGAGCTTCATATTAAAAATATGAAAATGTTAAACTTGTAAATCCACAGTTTAAAAATTAGTGGAAAATTATAAGAAAGCATCCCCTGTTGCCCTTGTAGCTGGATCTCATCAAGTAATCCACTATAGAGCTTTCTGGTGATGTCCATAGAAACTCTTGAGTTACTTACTTGCACCTTTGCTTATTTTTCTGGATAAGTCAGTGAATATTCTTCTAAACAGCTTCAAAATGATTCCTAAGGAAGCGCTGGTTTTTCATCCCAATGGGAATAGAAGTTCAAGATAATTTGAATACCATCCAATCACCAGAAGATACATCACGAACTTCTATTTCACGTCGGACAGTTTTTGTAAGAATAATACAGAGATATGAAAAATACAAATTCATTTGCGGTCTCACATTCTACAGGGTGATTCAAAAACGTATACATAAAATCATATGGAATTGATATCAACTGAACTTCTGAAAATTTGTGCTTTTAACGTTTATCTTAAATTCATCTCGGCCTTTTATTTTATTGAAAAATTTAAAATTACTTTTATTAAATCTGTTTTGAAAATTAGGTCAAAACATATGATATCCAATATCACCCTATTTCAAAACTTCATCCAATTCCTAAATTGTTAGAGTGTTTAGTTACTGAAAAAAAAAAATTTCGACACCGTAAAACTCGGGCTTTTACGATGAACAACATGATTTTGTTAAGGAAAAACCTACTATAGTACTAATTTAATAGTTTTTTTTTAATATTGTAAACGTAAACAGGTTGATGTGATCTACGCGGATTTCATCAAACTCTTTGATAAGATTATTCATACACTCTTGATTAATAAACTTAGAACACTTGGCTTCTAATTTTCCTCGTTGGGATGGCCTGATTCATACTTAGTTGGCCGTATACAGTTCGTGAAAATTAGTAACATAAGTCTCAGACCATTCAGGTAAGGTCTGTCGTACCACAAGGAAACCATTTGGGTCCTATTCTGTTTATTCTTTTCATCAATGATATTATTTCCTGTTTCTCATTTGCTAACTGACTGCTTTTTTCAGTTGATTTAAAGTTTTTTATGCCTGTCAAAACTTTTAATAATTACATGGGGCTTCAACATTATTTGAATAGTTCGGAATCCTGGTAGGTATATGGCAAATTCATTCGAACTCAATGCTTCTAAATGCAAAGCTATGTCATTTTCATTGTAGTGTCAGAAATATTATACTTGACAGACCTTCCAGTAGAACTAATCTAGTTCTAGTATTTGATAAGAAGATATCGTGTAAAGAGCATATCCATTATGTTACATCTAAGTCTTTTCAGTTGCTGGAATTTTTAAAGAGGCAGACGGGTGAATTTAGAGATCCCTTAACATTAAAGTCTTTGTATTTGTCATTAGTACGGTCTGTTTTAGAATATGTATTCACTGTATGCCTACACAAATAACTCATATGATAAGACATATTGAGCTGATTCAAAGAAAATTTACACATTTTGCTGTGTGTCTGAACTAAATTGGGATCTGACGGATCTGTAGGATTTATACCGTTGATTGAAATAAACGAATTGAATTGAATTGAATTGGAATGATGACACCGTTAGTCGATTAAAGTAGAAAAAAAATGTAAGAAGCTGCTCGAATTTTCATCCAATTGATAATTATACAGGGTGACCAAGAATTTTCAGTTTTAGCAGAGTCTTTACGCAGTATATAGAAATTAAATAATTTTTAACTCAATTTTAAAGCATTTTCGCTGTCATCCAGGCCATATTAGGTTACTTTTCAATTAAACAGAAAGACAACTTTTTTCCAAACCTCTGAAAATCGCAGATGATTAAAAGTGGACTAAATATTACATTACTTACAGAGTTTCTATCAAGAAGCATCATGGCTACTCAAATAATATTCAAATTACGCGATTTTATCAGGAATATAGTAGAATAGCAATTTTCGTAAACGCCATCTTCATTTTAATTGTGGAAATCTAAATTTTTCCATTAGGATAGTACACCTACTATATTTGTGAAATCTGAGTTGAAAAAAGCCAATGTTTTTTTTTATAGGTTTATTAAGTTAAAAGCTGAGATTATATATAGCAAAACGGATAGGTTATGCGGTGTAAAATTCATGTACGTGTGATAAGCATTTTTCTTTTTGTAGACAAGGGAAGGAAACGACAAGAGGGCTGGGTGGTTAGTTTTTGTCAGCTCGACATTACTTACATTTCTGAATTTATTTGAATTTACGAAAACAACTCCGGAGTTGCTTTAGTGATTTTGTGAGTGAAAAAAACGTAATTAAAAGTGGAAAGTGGTAATGAGTTTTTTACTCTTTCGAGACCCGTACAAAATACGAGTCTACAGGCAACTCTCAACCTACTGCATATGAGCAGAGAAAATTAAAAAACAAATACCGAGGTACTGGCAGTTTCTGGCCTAAAGCCGAAGATCAAAAATTCTATATAGAAATTTTTTGGGAGTATAGGTACTGTGTGTAAAGTGTTTCGATCAACAGTAACAGGGAGATCTCATCAGGACAGCCAATAATTTATTGGTGGATATATATAGACTTATTTAAAAATCTGCTGTCCTGTAGACATGTAGACTCGTAATTAAAACTGATTTATACTTTTGTAATAGTGAGAAACAATAGTGAAGTATTGTTTTGTGCAAGAAATCGAGAGATAATTGAGACTCCGGAGACGAGAATTATGGTGATGAAGTGCGTTGTGCTGTGCGGCAGAAACAACCGGAGTTATTGCCGTAGAAAGTCGTTTTTCAGGCTAGTTTAATAGTTTCAATAGTAAATTAAAATGTTTTAAATAAAATATAAGCGTAATAGTTATAAAAATAAACAGCCAGCTGTGGTAATAAAATTTAACATTTTCCAATGTCGGTTTGTTTGCTTAGAATTGAATTGTTATTGGGTGTCTATATGATATCAGCCAGCCATATAAAGGCAACTCCAAAACACATTATCACAAAATAAATGGGGCACTAGGAAAATTCTTAATTATGTAAAAAATTATAAAAAAAATCATAAAAGTATAAACTGAAAAATGATTCGAATCACGGTGACCAGAAATTATAAAACTTGTTCAATAATTGATAAAGTTTCAACCACTAAATTATGTGTCCGCTCAGAAAATATAGTAGTTTACGACTTCCAGATTTCCATGACTAAACAAATACATCGATGCGACTCTACTACTTGAAGAAAAATCCTTAAGTTTTTCTTCCTCATAGCCTATCCTTTTTGCTTTATAATCTAAGGTTAATAGTAAGAAAGTCTTCTTCTTTTTGCTCAACTACCATACAAAGCTGTTAGCCTAAATTTAGTTAGATTTGTGGATGGATGTACAGGCGTTAGCCTCGCATTCATTGCGACCTTAAGGGGAGGTTACCGTCGAGAGGCATGAAAAATGCATGGACTTTGGAATTTTGTTTTTACATAAAATAAATACTTTTGGAAATCGGTTTTAACGTATTTTATTCTTCTATATCAATGGAGAGTAAATTCTAATTTTATTTATAAAAAAAATCCAAAATGGCGGCTCCACCATTTATCAGAAAAAACCCTTCACGGCGTGTTTTGGTCTGCGCGGGGCGCTCCACAGGTCTGCCAATTCATTCGAAATAAATTTGGGGGGCCTTACTGGTTTTCATTTTCGAAAAAAACTCTGAATAAAAACACGCTAGCCGTTTGAAAAACAAAACATTTTTTGTCCTGTTTTTTTTTTTTTACTTCAACGGACGAAAAAACTATTTGTAAATAAATTTTTGACAAAAATCGGTTCATCTGTTGAAGCTGTAGAGAGCCCGGCGCGCTGAAAAATTTTGTTCCCAAAAAAACCCATATAAAGTTGAACGTTATAAAAAATCTTTGACAGGTTACTCCAGCTATTATAGCCCCACACAGTAGCCCTTCTTCTTCGTTCAAGAACTGATTATGCTGAATCTGAAGGTTAATGGCTTCCCGAAATTTATGATGGTACCTCAGGCAGCGAGAAAAGGTCTCCCCAGCAAGCGGTGGACGGTTCCGCATTCAACAGACTTTGAATTCTAAAATACTTTAGATATGAAAATATCCTTTTACCCACGTGTTCTAAACGCTTTAAGGATGATAATTATGTAAAAAAAAATCAAATTTTTCATCGTCATGAACGGTAACCTCCCCTTAAAGATCTACTGTGCGCCCTTGTTTAATTTACTCGCTTTCTAGGCTTATAGTGTTAATAAAGTGCAGAACTATTCTGGGATTAAGATTCCACGCGTAATGTGGTGGAGGAAAGACATGTTCGAGATGTAGTAATCTCTGTCTGGCAAATGCTTTTCTTTGATGGTCCGAGGTTTCATGACCTTGCTGACAAAGGTAGCAAGGTGAAGTTTCAGACAAGCCCATCTTGTTTAGATGATATCGAAAGGAACACTGGCCTGAAAGGACCTCCGTAATCATTTTGAGCTGTGTTCTTCTAAGGAGTAGGAGTTCTTTTGTTTTTCCGCCAGAGGTGTATATAAACTTTTTTGCTTGAGGAAGTCCTTTGTAGCCGTTTTCGACAAAAGGACTTTCTGCTCCTCTTTTGGCTAGGCCGTCAATAATATCATTGCCCCATGTCCAGGTACCCCCTCACATGAAGATAACTTTTTTTCTCTCGATAATTTTTTTAAAGGTTTGCAGACATTCCCAAACTATCATTAACTTATAGTGAAGGACTTCAAGCCCTTTAGAGCAACTTGATTAATTATCCGAGAGGATGGTGATGGTTGAGCCATTTATGGCTCATTTACTATAGGTATTGGCTCACTCTTCTATGGCTAATACCTCTGCCTGGAATAGAGTAGGGATAGAGCCAAGGTTCTTTGAGATATGACATCTGGGACCGTATACGCCCAGTCTGACTTCACTGTTTGTTTTTGAACCGTCTGTATACTACACCATCGATCACTGTTGGAAGGATGGTTTTGTGGAACGCGATTGTTGTTCGTGTCCCAAAACCACGTCGAATGGTCTTGAGTGTAATTATATCAGATATTGTCGTCATTTACTCCAAGCATATCTCTTTTAACTTTTCAGATTCTTAAATTACCAACCAGATCCCCTTTATTGAACTGTTTCTCCTTTTATTCTATATTAATGCATCTATAGTTTTAGATGTGGACTACGAACTATTTTTGGGGTGAAGGCATCGGTACATTACAGAATCCCAATGGCCAATAAATTTGTTGCCAGCAAAATGCCTCGACAATGTTATTGAGAGACTGTGAGATTCGATCTGAAACCCACAGGATTATTAGTCAAAGTCTTATCAATTATAACATCGTCGACTTTTTCCAAAGTTTTGCAATTTTTTTTGTAAACTTCATAATATATTTGTGACATTATCTTATTGAAAACTTACACTGAGAATAAGTATTCAAATTAGATATAAGAGATTTCCTCACTAAATTATATTAAAGGCTATAATTTCCTTCAGATGATGTATATACCCTTGAAAGACAAAAACAAACCAACTAATTCCAGAAAACACTAATCACAATCAGTCGTTATCCGCACCATTTCTCGGATAACAAATAAATTATCTCTTGATTATTTAGAGAATCAACATCCTCTTAAACTAATAAACCTAATTCCATTTAAATAGCATGAAAAATATGAGACAACCCGTTTATCACATAGTCCCAACCTTCTCCATGTACACATCCCCCCGCACAACCTCTAATTTCACTTAAATCATCCCTATAAAATAAGTTTGTTGAAAATAAAGGCTGAAAATTCCTCAAGTCAATGGAAGGAAAAATCACCGAAACCTTTGAAAATGTCTACAACACAAAATCTGAAATCTTTTCCGACATTCCATAGCTTTTGTATATCATCCCTTAGCAATCACAAGGTTGACATCCCGAATAGTAGTGTATTTCCATTTCCACCATAAGAATTCAGCCGTAAATACCTTTTCGTCTTATTTCCCTGTTGACCTACATCCATCCAAGACTTATCAAAACGGTTGAGGGTTGTGGGAGTCTTTCGCATGAATTTCTTGCTTCAGTAGTTTTCCCCACAATTATTGTGTGTGGGACATTCGAATAAGTTTTCTTAAAGAAAGGGGGGACCAAGGACTTGTGATTCTGATGATGTCTACATAGAGAGCATAGAGGCGTTCAGTAGCTAGAAAATTTCCAGGTATCCAGTTAGTAAGTTGTAAGTAAGTAAATAAGTAAGTATAAGTGTTGTGATACGCATACAAATAATATTATAACTGACAATAACCACATGACCTTAAAGGTTGACATGTCAAAGAAGAGCCTCATTCTGTTGCCGCTATATCTTTTCAGTGTCGGTCGGGTAAAATTTAGTTGTATTTGAAAGAGAATGGCAGGGAAAGGGAGGGAGGAGGGGAGGGATATAATAATCTGACTATACTTTATACTACTTCTGGTACAAATGGAATCGCTGCAAGGGAGTATACCTACTATAGGCAAAGTACCCTTATCATCTTGTGTGTCATTCATACATCCTTAACAATTTTTAGTGTACCCACAAGGAATATCTTGGGATCCTCCAGAAGATTCCGAAGGGGTAAGTAGATAGTATAGAAGCTATATAGTCTCCGCACCAGATTATGTTGGCCAAAAGATGGTGGTGCACTTCCGTAATGAGGTTTGGGGCTATTGTATTATACAATATTCAACTCTGGTATGCTGAAATATGGTAATCCACACTAACATACACATAAACACAATAAATTCACCAAAGTGTTTACACGTAACCCGGAATAGATGGCATATTTAGGGAGCATGAAGCTTTTGTAACGTTTTTGTTGGTTATACATATATATATATATATTTATACAAGGATATGTGCGGCTAGGTCCACTGTGGCTGTTTTGCGCAAATATATATGTATAACTATATAGAGGAAGGGGTCGGGGATTGCATACCAACATCATTCCGTGTTCTGGCAGTTGTATCCTTTAAAGTCTTGTTATATTTCCCTCAGGTATTTCGGTTATGTCTTGTTGTTTGTGGAAAATTTTCGTTTAAGACCCGCGATTCCGCATAAAGACGCACACATCTATAATACATGTGTATGTATTTATGTATCTACATATATATGAAGATATTCACGCTGTCTACGAGCATGACGAAAGAAAATTTGCATATAAACTCATCACGTCTGTGGCTTCTGTACCTTTCTCTCAGATTTGAATTGGTATGGTACCTATACTCCGTACCTATAACGTTAGATCCAATCTGAAGGAATATACAATAACATTTATTACCTAGCAGCTAGGCCTATTTCTACTGCTGCCCCCGTCACGGAGCTCTACCTTTATAACCACAGTTAAGACAACATAGTGTATTTATTGTCTTACCGAAAGAGACAATAGGGTGGAAAATGTCGCTGATATCCTGATTACTCTTGGATTATACAAGATGCGTGAAAGTATCTTGGTGAAATAACAAATTTCTATCTTCACTTTGTTTATAATGTTTACACCATCTTGGAATTTATAGGAATGTGATGGGAAGGACTGTTTCGTTAATTTTTGAAAACGTTTTGTTGATTAAAAAAAAATACATAGTCAGACACCATAAGCGCGGAACACGAAGCTTTAATGCACATAACTTTAATTATTTCTTTATGAATTTTAATTTTCTAGTTGTATACCTATCATTTTTTTTTTTTACCAAAAAAATTATTTTTATTTTAACTTGGAACACACTTAAAACTTTAAAAATGTATTCCAATGCGAGATGAGGTAGACTTTAGACTATCTCTAAGTTTTGTACACTTTCACAGATTTTAGGTATGGAAATATTTTTTTTTTCTTCTTGTTAAAACAAAAATTAAAAATTCTGATTTGGTTAAAAAATTGCTAAATATATAACCAATTTATGTGACTTTAACTATGGGTTAATTCCTACAAGCCAAACATAGAATTAACATTTTTAAAACATTGAAGTCCAATGAAGTAGTCACTTCGGAACAATTTTCGAAAAGAGATATTAACTAAAGCTAAAAAATTAAGCAGACCGACGAAAACAGACAGGGTTTTGAAAAGATCGTCGGCGTAATGTCCGATCTCTATCCCTCTTTTATCGCTACATCTATGGCTGGCTCTAATATAATCTTTAGTCTGATTCTTTGTAGAATCTTATCCCGAGCTCATTCCACACCATTAGCTGGCCATACACGAGCGAAATTTTGTACGGATTTGATCCGCGGACCAGGTCCTCTGGATCTAGTCCGCGGAACTGAGTTCCGCGGATCAGGTGCTCTTTCGCCCCTTAACGTGGTGGATCTGATGTGCGGAACCAGTCCGCGGATATATTCGCTTTTCAATATATCAGGTCCGTGGTAAAATTAACTGCATGTTTTTCTGTTGTTTTTGATGGATCTGATCCGCGCACTTGGCCTTTCTTGCTTGTTTGAAAGATCTGGGGACTTTCATGCCGGATCAGTCATATAAAATGGCACCTAGGAGCAGGAAATAAATCGCTGTAGTGTAGGTATTTTTGTTTTAAATTATAATACCGTTATAAAAAAGAAGGAAAGATCAAAATGGGTTAAAAGTGGTTAAGTGAAAAAAATATTTTTAGACATATGAAATTAATTAAAGAGCTCCGGACAAATGAGCCAGATGATTTCAAAAATTATCTACGCATGAGTGAGACAGATTTTGACCTACTACATCAACTGCACTGTTAATGGCCTCTGACGGACTAGAATCAACGGAACCGTTCCACGAAGGAACTGTTTCGCGGAACTGATTCACCCGTTTTGCTCACTAACATGCGGAGTTGGTCCCCGGAGCAGGGCCTCAGCGGATCAGATCCGTCGAAAGTTCCTCTCATGTATGGCCAGCAATGAAGTCAAATTCGGCCGAACCATGAAATTCCGTAATTTTTTCAGAGGCAGTACACCTCTGCCCCAAGTCATAAGTCGTAACATTTTGAAATTTGGCAACATCATAAAAAAAGTATTTTTAATATAATAAAATTTAACTGTTAGTTATACTTGGATAGAATTCTGATACAAGGATGAAAGATCTAATTCAGGAACAAATCTAAAATTGTAAATTTAAAACTGTGTGAGAAACTCCGTACAGTAGGACTGGAATATTAATATTTGTAACAGAAAAATCTAACGCAAACTCTGACCCAGAGCATGTGTTCCAAAATTGAAACATCTTCTTCCAAGGAATTTTAAGTTTATAACAAAAACAAAAAATGCAAAAAAAATTATATGCATATTACTTGAGGCTGAAATGATTCGCATAAACCAGTCTGCGGTTCAGGACGTCGTTTTCAACTCACCGTTTAGTCAAGTCTAGTCCAGTGCACTTGCGCCTTTCGAGTTCCTTCTTGGGATATACTTGATGATTTTTCGTATCCTACGGTTTGGCTAATTTAGGGCGTTGGGGCCTATCTTTGGCCCTCCGTTCAATTCGATGTCTTCTCTGTTCTTCCTTTAGATCTTTAATTAGTTTGGGTGTTATCCACTTCACGTCATTTTGTTAGTTATTCTACTACAGCTACTGCGCCACATCGGAGTTTATTAGTTAATTTGGGAGGGACTGGAAGGGAGTAAGGATTGGATATATTTAGGGAATGTCTAGTAATTTCAACATAGGGGTTTTCAAAAATTTTGCACATAGTAAATTTTTTATTTTCGCACCTCTTTCAATTTTTGTTCTATTATTCCAGTGTTCTTCCAAGCTATTCCATTTGTCTTACACATATATAACTTAGCTGCTTTTGTCATACTAACAAAAAAAAAAAAAACAAAAAAAAAATCTAGCAAGTGTACCAATATATATGAGAGTTACAATTTTTCTTTTTTCTTGGAGATTATGGAAAACGACCGAGAATTTCTAAGATGTCCCTCACAACCCGTACAGCACGTACAGCTTAAACCATAGCTGCAGATACGTTTTTCGGTTTTTTTTAACATAATTCTAAGTAAATGACTTTAGTAAGCGTGAACTAGCTATACTTTACACTTTATCAAAGGACGCTCTACTAAGTTTATAAGCTAATAAAATAAGTAAAAAACTAGTTTTCAAACAAAACTGAGGCCAAGCCGCATGAAAAAGTAGAAAATAAACTTTTCTTCACACACAGAGGTGGACTCAGATTTTTTGATTGGGACATTTCTCTTGAATATTCTTTCTCTTCATGAATCAAATCACTTATTACCTCTGATTGATCATACTGAAATATATCGATGATTGTCAGCGAATAAAATCTGAGTCCACCTCTGTGTGTGAAGAAAAGTTTATTTTCTACTTGGCCTCAGTTTTGTTTGAAAATTCGTTTTTTACTTATTTTATTTTCTGCCTTTAAAACAATTTTTAAGTCATGTTTGGTGCCGATCCGAAAACAAAACTTTTTCGAGTATCAAATCGTTGAAGTACTGCAACGGGTTTCTGAAATTCAAATTATGTTTTAAACAGCGCCTTTTAGCTGTATTCCAACTTGATCCCATATAACATGAATTATCCCTATTTTCCATGTTCTCCACAGACTTTTCCTATTACTATGAAATTTTGTTTAAATGTACATGAATTTTCCTCGATTTTTCATGCAAGTTTTCATGATTGTTGAAGAGAAAGTATAGATGCCAGTAGGACGGAAAAAAATGATTCTGCATAGCTTATAAAACTTTTTTGTCGGAAAATTTTCCGGAAAAGTTGGAAAATTCCGGGAATTTTCGCAAAATTTTCCAGAAAAAATGGAAAATTCTGCATTTTTCCTGAAACAGATTTATCACTAATCATATCTAATTTTCCCGCTTTTCCGGGTTTTCCACAAAAGCAACTTTATGCAACTCATTTCACTCTACAACTTTGTCTTAGGTTGCAAAACGCTCAAACGCTTCCTTGATCTGAAAAACTCCGGAAAAGCGTTTTACATGAATTTTCCTCGATTTTTTCTGAAGTTTTCACCATTGTCGGAGAGAAAGTAATGATGCCAGTTGATAGGAAACTTGATCCTGCATAATTTAGAAAACATTTTTACCAGAAAACTTTCCCGAAAAGTCGGAAAATTCCGGAAATTTTTTTCGGAAAAATCGGAAAACTCTGCATTTTTCTTGAAACGGATTTATCACTAATCAAATTTGTACCGAATTTTCAAATGATTTTTCCCGATTGTCCGGGTTTTCCATGGAAGTTTCCGGTTCAAATTTTGATTGATTCAATTGTCACGCGACATGAACCTGTGTGCCAAATTTCAGCTCGCTATGATGACGAACAGTGGGTCTACGAGAGTGTCGAAAATAGTAAAAAGGAAATATACAGACAGACAAATTCGTGTACGAGTTAAAGGAATTGGCCTCAAAAATATTATTGTCGAAAAAACCGAGCCATACAAACCTACTTAGGTATCATGTAGGAAATGGTCGTCAGTCTCACATGACATAACGAAAAAAAATTAAAAATTCTTTTTTCCCAACAGTTGCTTTCTCATACATAAGTCCTCATTTCAACTACAAATTTTCCTGAACTTTGGAATCTTATTATTCTTTTCCGCAATACTATATGAAATTTTTTATATTACTTACAACTTCGTCAAATTATTTACTTTTCAAACTTTTTTTTTTTTAAAAATCTTCAGAAATATTTTAATAAGGTTTCATTTTATATATGCACTCACCTATGATATTCTTTCTTCCCCCCCCCCCCCCCCCCCCCCATTTCTCTGCTAATACCATCACATCGCTGGTAGCAAATTGTATAATAATGAAACACAGCTGGAGGCGGCCTGAAAAGAAAATTCATTCGGCCTGGAATTGTTGTTCATTTCATCGAAATTGAATTAAATTTTAGATTTTCGTTTGGAAACGTTTCAATTTTTTAGTGTTTTCATTGAATGTTTGGAGGGTGGTGGGTGTGGTATCCTGCTATTTCTGCTAACAACTTGCAGTGATTTTACTTATTATGTATACATGTGTATGTACACTAGATATGTGTGTATTAGAATGTCCTGAAAAAAACAGCAGGACACAAATGTGAGTGCGGGAATTGGTAAGGAAAATTGGATTTCCACCTATATTCAATCAATAAATTACTTAAATTGCATTCAACTGAAATTAATTAAAATTTTCAAATTATATTTACGCAATTTTTAAACATCATGTCAAAATAATCTTTCAACGTTATAAGTGCAATTTGTTATAAAATTTGTGAAGAGTGTTTTAGTTATCTCGAAATTTTGTCTAATATTAGTGTTAGAATGTAAAAAAAAAATTAGTGTAAAATTACAATTTGAAGAGAGTAAATTTAGACATGATATCGTTTATAAATAATTAAAACTTTACACATAGATATGAAATTGTCAACAAATAACGCTTATTTTTACAACTCCCTGAATATGTACAAATTAATGAAAAGAATTCTTAAATATATATAAATTATACAAAATTACGTTGGAATGAAAATGTAATTTTACATCGATTTTTATGAAATCGCAGGCGGATTTTGTTCAGTGAAAAACATATTATGGTTGTTTGGATTGGACATTAATAGAAATCCATTCAAATGTTCAATGTCATATTAGAACAAGGTGAAAAAAAATGTGTAGTATTATTAAGTTTTACTTTTTATACATGGTATTTTTAATGAAAGGAAACTAACGATAGTCGACTTTTATCCTGTTCTATGTTCTGCATTCAACTGAAGCTGCTGTATTTATTGTCATATTACAGATTGTTGATTGGCGGCGGGTGCCGGTTGGTAACACCATGCCGTAGTATCCTTTACCCTAAATTTTTCATTAGTAGATACGCGAGATATTTTTGTTTGTTTGGAAAATAAATGGAACCAAGCTTATGCAATCTATAATTGAATTTTAGTATATTTAATTAAATTATCTAAAACTGAATGTCTTAACATGCAGGAGGAACAATTAAATCATCCAAACTTAAATTATCCAAACATGCAAAACAAAACAATTACATTATCCAAACATAAGTTATCCAAAAGTACAAGACGAAAACACTAAGTGATCTAAACCGGTGGATAAGATAAGTTCACTAGAGCAAAACAAACCATTAACACAAACGAAGAAAAGTCTTCAGCATGCAACAAAAACAAAGAATTAAAGTCATCACGAATTTTCAAATAATCAAGGTCATTACGAATGTTACATACAAAAAAAAAACATTACAATAAATGACAAAGTCCTAAAAAGTACAACAGTTGGTTTGGGCAGCATTCGTTAATTAGTGAACGACAACATCAAAAACAAATGGGGAACAACTGGAAACGAAGACACGGTTGGCAACGAAGTGACAAAAGCCAGCTCTCTTCCTTCTTCCTCGAGTTCTCAAGCTAGCAGGAGCCATCGTACTCCAGTGATATTATAAAAGGGTCAAACTAAATCTCCAAAAAGCTCATATAAAGTGTCCGAAGAGACATCGCAAGTAAAAATAGACTCCGTTAAGGACATAAAAGTGCCAGGGATAAAGTGAAAGTGGAAAAGAACACGGATCATTATCGATTCGGGCTGATTCAGTGGACGGTGTATTTCTGAGAAGGTCGAAGAAGGAGCTTGGGCTACGCCGAGATTTTTAAACAATAGGAAGAGAAACCAAAACAAGGTAGGCCAGGTGATATCGAAGAGCGAAAGAAAGAAGGTTATTTTTAGGGCTCATGATATTCCTACTTCAGGTCATTGTGGAGTAGAGAATACCTATGACCGACTAGTCCAAAAATACTATTGGCCACAAATGAAAGCGGATATTGCAACGTATGTGCGAAAGTGTACGACTTGTCAATCTACCAAACCAGTGCTTCGGAAACAAGCAGGACTAATGGCTACTCGGAAACATTCGAATAATCCTTGGGAAACAATAAGTGTAGATCCTCTACCTCGTTCAACCAGAGGATACGTCTACATACTCACTGTAGTGGACCTATTTAGTAAATTCCCGATGCTATTCCCCCTTCGGGCGGCGACCGCAAATTCAATTATTACAGCGTTAGAAGATTCTGTCTTTCTACTCTTCGGGGTGCCGAAAACGTTAATATGCGACACTGGACCACAGTTCAAGAGCCGGGAATTCCAAAGATTGTGTGCGGATATGGCATTGACATTAAATATACTGCGTTCTAACATCCCCAAGCAAACCCGGCTGAAAGAACAAATCAAGTTATCAAAGCGATTCTCAGGGCTTATGTTACGGAAAACCACCATTTAGCCAGAGTAGCTTGTGCTATCCATACATTCATACATTCTTTATAAATTTTGGACGAGAAATTTGTTCTCAATGGCAATGGTCATACATAGTAATCTAAGTAACGAAGAAGAGTTCAATGCCAAGGAAAGGTCGAAGGCCTTAGAAGACGTTAGGAACGATGTAAGGAAAAGGCTACAAAAGGCAATAGAGCACAGTAGGAATAACTACAACCTCCGAAGGAGGGATTCTAGATTTTATGTCCACGATTTAGTTTGGCGAAAGAATTACGTGTTGTCGTATATGAGTAAATATTTTAACGCAAAGTTGGCCCCAAAATATATTGTACCCTTCGTAGTAACTAGGGTGGTTTCTCCTTGGACCTACGAGTTGTCCAATAAGGAAGGGAAATCTCAGGGGATGTGGCATGCGAAGGATCTAAAGCCACATCACACTTGATTTAAAGAATGAAGAGACGTTATCAGGACTTTTTCCCGTGTCAAACCGGGCTCAGAATGGTGACACGAAAGCTTTTGGCAGTTTTGACAATTCCTATAAGAGGAGAGCTACATATTTGCTTTGCACATGGAATTGGTGACTTGAGAAGCTGCAGCATAGGTAACAACGCATCTTGACCTCCTGACTACTAATCGATCAGATGTTCGATGAACGACCATACTAAGGTGTCCAACACCTGAATCTGAAAAGGGTTTCGATGTCCGTAGTCTACTTGATGTGAAACTGGGGTTGGGCGCATGTTAAGTATGTAGAGTAAGTTAGTTTGATATTGTCCCTATCAGAGCCTGAATGTGTGTCAGGACCGACTTTATGTCCTTTTGATAACTGCAACCCAAAGAACTGTAACAATAATGTCGCCTGCAAGCTAGTAGCAGCCGGTAGGTTAGCCAGGTCGATCCTATGTCGATGTGGCGGACTTAGGAATAGCAGCCGTGATACTCGCTTACGGAAGAAAACCGACGCTTCTGCAGCAGATCTCAGATCCATTCTATACCTAAATAACGGGAACTCTGAAAATAATCTTATTTTAGGTTAATCGTTAGGAAAACAGATGCTCAGCAGTTGTCCAGACATTCCTGTGATTTATTCTATATTTACGTCCATATTGGGATTGGGTCTGGTAATCTTAAACTTAAAATTTTTAAATCTCCATCTAGTTGAATCGCCGGTATACAGAATAATAACTATTTTTGTTGTTTTTATTTCTAATGTGCCAAACAAAATTCTGCCATTTGGATTTGATTCGATCCAACCCATTTCGGTTCCAGAAGATGCATGAGCACAATTATTCCGCTTAGTTTTGAAGACTTGACTGTAAAATGTTGCCATATTTCGTCTTTCCGCTTTTCAGTTATATATATTTTTTTTGTCGTATAATTCAAGCCTTTTCATTCATCTTTGAATATAAACATAAATTTACAGCTGATTTTTCTATGTTATGTCATTCAAAAAATTTAAAATTTGCTCAAAATTTCCTTCTAAAAGTGCAATGCCATAATTTCACAATATGATGAGATTTCTTATGATCTATACATATATTTCTGTAAGCCCTAGATTTTAAATTCTTCCAACATAAATGTAATATACAGCCTATAGTTAGGTAGGCAATATATGTATACACATCATAAAAGCATAAAACAAGACTAGAATATTCTACGGAAAACAAAAAGACTTTTCTATGTCGAAATAGAAAATTCCTCCGTAGTAAAAATTGAGAGACTTGTTGTTTTCTACCAATCTAAAAAGCCCCACCAGTCCTTCTCTATCTCTACCACATCTCTTCCAGATTTGGTTTTATGTGCAACACAAGAAAAGCAAGTTTTTCCAATTTACTTCGTGGCCTGTAACATGTGTTCACCTGTTTTTGTATGGTGTTAAATATAAAAACAATAAAAAAAAAACGAAAGCGAAAATGACGACAATTTCGCGATGTTACAGTGAATGGCATGATGACGCAACAACAACAACAACATGCTGCTGCTGCCGTTTAAAAATTCACCACAAGACACAAATTTTCCATGTCTACCCAAATTGGATTTGCTGAAAATTTCCGGGTATTACTGAGAATTGTCAAATGCTAGATAGAATTTCTACAACCCTAGCCCCCTTCTACTACTTACACTTATAGGTAGTTAAAAGGGGAGAGCAGTTCCCCTTTTTATTATATCCTTGCCATATATCTGTGGTTCAGTGAAATTGATTTTATCTGGCGAGGTCTTATCTATTGAATCATTTATGTGAAACAACAACGGAAGACTAATGGACTTTCTTTGATGAATTATTGATTATATTTCAGTGGTTTTTTGTTGTTTTATTTTATAGGCTTTACTTTGTTAATTTATAACAGAATGAAGTTACTGAAAAAATAGTTGAGACCATCTACCCCCAATCTTTAGGTAAAATTTCTTTAACTGAAGGAATTTCAAACGTCCGTAAATGAACACAATTGACACGTTTTACATTTTCTTCGAGTTGCACCAGATTCGCACTGTGTCATTCTCATTATCAGTGACACTAATTCGGGGATTCCCCCAATTAAATTTTTTTGCTATTTGGCGACAATTTTGATTTCAACTGGTAAAAATTTCAGTAACATGTGCGTCTTCTTTACAGGAAATCATAGATGCAAGCAATACAATTACCAAGCGAAAGAAGAACACTTTTACACTTCAAATGAAAATTGAGTTTTGGTAAAATGTTTGATTGTGTTTAGATAGAGTCCGGTAGTTGTAGAAAGGGGATTGGGGCTAGCTTCTACATAATGGTTCGGTCTATCATGGGGATCCTGCTAAAATACGGTAAAGAGCTAAAATATACAGATCTGGCTACAGTAATACAAATGACTCAACGCAGAATTAATATTATAAAATATAAAAAAATATAAAAAATATAAATATTATGAAATCGAATGTGGAACGTATTTGAACACTTAAAATACCGAGATTTTACTCTGATAAGGCAAATTGATATGATCGTTTTCAAAATCAAAGTTATAATATTTAGTATCCAAATGATAATTAGAAAGTGGGAATTCTTCAATAGCCAAAACATTTCTTATTGACCTTAAGGACGACATTGAATGTCATCAGACACCAGACAACTTTAACTCAAAACAATTTTATTTGAAATGTCGATGGGACTTAATTATTCTGAATTTTTCGAATAGAAAAGAAGTTCAGTTGAGGAAAATTAGGATCTGAACGCTTTATGTCATTTTATGTAATTTTTTCTAAGCCATCCTATTCATGATTTCTATTTAAATCTTTCCACTCTCTTCTATTTCTTTATTTTATTTTTTTATGACGTTCCAAAAGCTCATGGATACCACTGACATATACATATACAGGGTGATTCTGATCAAGATACCTTCCGGTATACCACTCGATTCTTGAGGTAAGCTGATCAAAAAATTGTTCCACATACCCCAACCCCCCCCCCCCCCCCAAAACTTCCTTTAGGAGTTGTGGCCAGTTGAAGATTTCGCCAATATTCGTGAACCCCGATGGGAATAAATGAGTATAACTTTTGAACCACCCTATAGATTTTGGTTATTGTTGGCTTATTAAATAGCCAAGAATAGTAGCTGTCGAAAAGTGTATTCCTCTGTATTTGTTAATTAAGCATCTTTAAATTATTCTCAAATATTTCCAAAATTTTGCTTTTTTTTACACACACATTTCATAAATACCGTTATTTATTTCAAACCTTCTTCCATATAACCCAAATTTATAGCTTTTTATTAATGCCCCTACTACCCTCTATCACTGGAGAAAAAAACCGCATGGCAATATATGAATCAGTCTTAGCACTAGAGGTTTATTGGCAGATTCAAGCGAGATCATAAAATTGCATTAAACCAATAATCACAGGTAGGTACGTAGGGTCTTTTATGACTGGACCCACAATTTTTTGATCAGCTTGCCTCAAGGAATCGCGTGGTATACCGGAAGGTATGTTGATCAGAATCACCCAGTATATTCTACTGCTTAATTTCTATTTCACGTGGACGCAATTTTTTGTGTAAAAAAGAGCTCTTACGTCGGTGCCAACAGTGAAAAAGTCATTGGCTGGAAAAAGTGAGCATGCAGCTCGAAAATTGATTTTAATAAAACCTTTGGAATTTCTTCTGCGTATCTAATGAATAGACCGAAAGAGTGGGGAGTCCCTATGATGCCGTAGCATAGTCTTGACTGGAAAGGAAGAAGGGTTAGAGAATTGAGGATTATTGGTTCGTCCCTATTCATATTATGATTTGTAATTTTCCCATCCCACACTTCGTTTCCCCTATAGATTCCATTCTAATGCCTGTTATATGATTGCTTATTGTATAGATCTTTTAAGTATCTGTATGGTCTATCCATTTCCGTTTTCTAATCAAGTATCCAAGCCAATAGCAATGCATATAGAGATTGGATTTGGACACGTGATTAGCCACAGTTCTGTCCTCGTGATTCGTCTGGGTAAAAGTATCTTGGATGCTATTTTAAGGAACTTGTTCAAGACTTTTTTGACAAAACCATACTTCAATTATCCACAATGGGATAAATTTTATCCAGGAGTTAACTATTATTTCCAAATGCCATTCTTGCTTTTCTGAGCACTTCGCCTATAACTTTATTTACTCCTCCGTTTATTCATAGTATTAATGACCATCAAGATAGTTGAATTCTAATTAATTGCGATTTAGCTTTAGAGGCTTTTTTCTAAAGAGCAATCACTGGCTCCATTCAAAACGTTGTCCATTTCCACAACGTATTAAGATCTTGACATCAAGACCTGTACATCCTCTTTATACAGATATTTAAATATTGAGATCACGCATATACTACTTAAGGCAAGTAATTTATGTATTACAAGGAAAACACAATGGGATTAAAGTAGATTCCTGATGAACTCCACAATACATAAAAATAAAAGTATGAACTATATTTTGTAACATAAAATTTGCTCTGTAATCTAAATCCACCGCTACAAAATTACAGACTCTGATGAAATAATTCTAAATTGTGGACTGACTTCTATTTTTCAATTTTTAACATTTCTACTTACATAATTAGAAAAATAATATGTAGACTAAATTAGGCCAACACTATCTATAGAAAAATATTTAAGGCAGCAAAAGTGGTCAGTCAGAGATGTTTTTAAGATTCTTTGAAATTTTTTTATAATTATATAATAGGAAAAAACACTTTTACAAACGAAAATTTTTAGAAAAAAAGGAATTTTTATGATAAAGCAGGCATTTCATATCAGCAGGAACCGTATACTCATCAGTACGGTGTATACGATGGGCAGGAACCAAGCCGTACTGATGAGTATACTGTTACTGATGATACGAAACGTCGGCTTTTGCATAGAAATTTCTTCTTTTTGCAAAAGACTTTTCGTTTGTAAAATAGTTTTTTTCCCGCTCAATTCTGGAGCTGTGACTCGGTCAGTTAAATTCGCTATGAATTTATTTCATAGCAAAACTCTCGATCTAACAGGCAACTGCTGTATGAAAGCCCCAAACTTTTACTAGAATTTGGAAGGGTTAAGTGCGTTTGGTAGCTAATTTTTTGCGAATATAACAAACAAAGAGAAGGTATCTAGATGAAATTTTCGAAGTTCATTAGCTCTTCTATAGGTGGTTTAAATTAAACAATAATTTTCAAGTCCGGTCGCTATAACGTGATATCACAATGGACTATCGACGTCTAAAGTCTGGCTGATCGTAAGCATTCCGATAGCCGTCATTCTAACCTAATTTTATCTAAGAAGAGTCTAGACTTTTTACAATAACTTGTTAATGTAAGTTTCACTTTTTTTTATAAATCTTTTTAAATCTTCATCATATTTCGTAGTAATATAGGAAATTTTTACGAATTTCTTCTAAATCTTTTTTTCAAAATAAATTGTTCACTTAATATCAAGCGAAACCGATTACGTGTTTAAAAACTATAAATTCTCTTACCAGAAAATTGTGTTGAGTAATAAATTATATATATATATATATATTTTGTTTAATTTATAAAAAGAAAAAGAAATCATCCAAAGATTCATAACTTAAAAATTTCAAGATTTCTATAGTTCTGGCGGTATAGCATAGAGTAAAAACCTCAACATTTCTCTCTGTTCGAATCACGTTCGTGCAGTAATTAATTTCCGTGAGCAGTAGAAGAAACTCATATTTCTGTCTGCCTTATCAGTGAAATTTATTAATAACTCGATTTCTTGTACAGACCTTCTATAAATATAAGCAAGGTATATGTAAGTATGTAAGCCATCGTGTGCTATATTGCGATTAAAAGCGATACTTCAGTTGCAGGTTTCAAATTACATGTGTATTTACATAGTATCGAGACAGGGAGAAGTTTTGACCAAAATGAAACTATACCATGAAGAATATAACACCCGCAGGGGGTCTTGTATTTAAGTCCAGTTTTCATATTCGATGCATTCACTCCCTTTTCTTATCGCCTTCCGAAACGACTCAGCAATATTCAAGAATGAATAACAACAGCAACAAAAAAAAAACAACATCTTTGAGATTGGTCCATTCAAGCATAGTGGATTTAATCAGCAGCACCAGTACCAGAAGCAGCAGCATCAGCATGGATATATTATGGATAGAAGACTAACTAGGAGAGGGGAAGTACTTGCTTAGGGGGGAGGTAGTGCTTAGTAATTCCATCGAAAGGAAAATCACGCACGATTTGCACGGTTGAAAATCAACTACAATCAACCAAGTGATTCTTAAGTAGCCTGGGAATGCTATTCACTATCATTAGTCGCATGTTTATTTTGTCCAATCGAAACGTTGACATTATTCACAGAGGAATTATATTTTGTTGCATTCATAGAGCCCACATATGCGCGGATGTTACCAAGCATATATAAAATCATGTTGAAGTTTCGTTTCTTGCGTTTTTTTTTCTTCAATTTTTTTATCAAGACCACTACCGGAGTGAAAAAAAAAATTCATCACAGATGATGTTTGAAGACTCAGCGACTTTAAATCTTATCAACTTTAGATTTTTGCATATACCTACCTATCTACATACATACGTTTTGAGAAACAGAAATTTGTTTTTTAATTTGAAACGTGATATTTTCGCCATATTTTTCTTTGTTGACTTTTTTATTTTACATTTTGCTTTTTGCATACCTCTCATCATTTGAATTGTTTACATAAGTGTGGAATTGTAATTGAATACCTACTAAAAAATATATCGAGAATTTTAAAATAATATTCACACGGGACAGTTGGATATCAATTTTAAATGAATTTTATTTATAGACATATTGTTTATATTTTGATGGCGTAATTTGATTAAGTTCTAATTAAATATAAGCAAATATTATAGCGCAGGTAACGTATCCATGGGAAAGTTTTGGTGTGAAAACTGATTGAAATTCGTCAAACAGAAAAGTTTTGCATTTTCTCTCGGTTATAAGATTACAGAATTCAGTCGGTTCTTTAATTTCAACTAAATTTTCAATTGTTTTGCAAAAGTCAGTATTTTACAAGGAAACTCAAATAAATAATGAGAAAAATATATTTTATATTGTAAGTTAATCTATAACAAAAAAAAAATTTGTATATATCTAATAAAACTTTGGGAGATGTTCTGGAATAAGCAAAATCTTTCAAAACTAGGGGAACCTGTTGTACCTCGGCCACTTTTCCAGTTACGCTTTTTTTTTAATTTTGTGATCCTCTTATCGTTACTTGATATACCATTGAAAACTTACACTATCCCGTAAGAAAATGTATTTTTTTCCACAACCTCACTAAACACCTTTTTTCTGCTATTATAAAAAAAATGGATTTTTGTCCAAGGTACAACCTACCTGATGTACCTTGGACACATTCTGTTGTACCTCGGACAGTAGAGTAATTAACTAAATATTTGAGATAAATAAGGCATTTCTAGGGTTATTTGAAGACATTAAATTAAAGTAGATGAAGTGAAGAGAATGGAATATTTGTTTATTTGGGAGAGATACTACAAGATTTACATATCTTTTTCTTAGCACCAATTAGAGCGGAAATATTGAATAGAAATGAGTAAACTAAATTAAATATTAATACTACAACAATGATAATATATGGGAGAAAAAAAATATAAACAATAATAACAAATAAATTATACAAAAATTAATTACCAAAAACAACTATAGCAAATGACAATAAAATAAGACAAAACCAAATTAGATAGCTTCGATAACAAAAATATAATCTGCGCGTGTGGGTCACAACAGCAAAACTACTTACGTCAAAAAATTTACAACAAGACGTCTGAAAGTGCCGATCGAGTTAGCCTTCTGGATATTGTGTGGTAATGAATTCCACATTCGAGTGATTTGAACAACGTAGGATCCATCAAGTACAGAGGACTGAAAACGAGGTATTTGCAGTTTATAGCCTCTGGCAGAGTTCAAGGGTTGAAACATGGTCCTCAAGTAAGCGGGCTGAGAGTTATGCAACAGATTGAAAAGGAAGAATAATGCTCTAAGCTTTAGATATACTTCAATAGAGCAAACTAGCAGTGCAAAATTCATGGTGAGAAACGTGATCGAATCTTCGTAGGCCGAAAACAAACCTTACACAATCGTTAAATGCAACATGTAATTTTCTGGAGCAGTGCGAAGCTAGCTTCGGGAAAACAAGTAAACCGTGTGTGAAATGCTGTAATATTAGGGACTTGACTAGATGACAGCGCATTTTAGGGGTGAGCATTTTAGTAGACAACCGTAGACGACGGAGGATGGCGTAGATCTTAGATAGGTTTGAGTTGACGAGATCACAGCACTTCATATTGGAGTTAAGGGTGACCCCAAGGTTACGGACTTTATCCACATAGGGGATTGAAGATCCATTCAAAAGAATCGGAGGAAGGGATGAAGAGTCAAGAGTGCCGAAGGAAAGGGCGATACACTGTGACTTGCCTGGATTAAGTTCAAGTTTATTGGTAATCGACCAGGTGTATATATTATGTAAATCGTCGTTCATCCGAGCCGCACAGTCTTCGATAAGACCAGGTGGGCGACTGAAATAAACTTGAACGTCGTCAGCATAAATGTGAATGTTGACATCTTGAATTATATCCGACAGATCGTTAATATATAGACTGAAGAGTAGAGGACCAAGAATGGAGCCTTGTGGTACTTCAGAAGACAGAGGAAGGAAATTTGAGTGCTTACAGTCCCCAAGAGTAACCTTTTGTGATCGCCCGATTAAGAACTCCTTGATTAAGTGGACAGATCGACACGAAAAATGGAATTTATTAAATAATTTTTTTTGCAGGCTTACATGGCAAACACTGTCAAAAGCTTTGGAGAAGTCTAAAAGCGTCAGAACGCAAATCTCTCTTCTATCAACTGCAGCGCGTATGTCTGTGGTGACTTTAACGAGAGCACTTTCGCAACTATGCTTGGGTCGAAACCCAGATTGGCTGCCACTTATAAGATTGTTTTGCAGTGTGTACTGTTGAAACTGCCAGTACAGTAGCTTCTCCAAAGCTTTCGACAGGAAGCAGAGGATGCTGATGGGTCTATAATCAGCAAGAGCTGTAGCCGCAGCCGCAGCCGCAGTTAGGCGTTAGTCATATATGTAGTTCCACAGTAACTCTATTACCTTACCTTGATAATGAATGCCTATCTACCTACAATTTAAAATAAAAGGCTTGTACAGCTGTTTATTAGTAAATCGACAATTTCATATAGGTAGGTATTATTAATGAAATACAAAAGAACAGAAACTGTGCTTCTTCATAAAATAATGACTCTATTAGGAAATTATTAAAAAAAAATTTTCCCAATATTTTAGCAATTCCTTCACTTGAAAAATATCTCTTTTTGCTTGAAATTTTTGGGACGGTTTTATTTTGTGAACAATTTCGGACCAGCGAGCGGTACAACATACAATCAGTTTTATCAGGTCAGTTCCAGTCTTTTAGAGACTTGTGCATGGAACATATTGAGGTACCCTTTTCATTAGTCAACAATATGCGTCCAGGAAAATATTCGCCTATCACAAAATGTCCAATTCTATACCTGTCGTCCCTATGATGTGAGTTTGTTGCAGGATCCAAATGGTTAAAAAATCAGCTGAAAGTCTGAAAGACCCGTTAGAGTTCAAAGAGTCTTAAAGGTACAGCCATCACATTCATCTGCAGAGATGCTAGAGTTATTGTTCGAAAAAACCGTTCTTGTGGCACGACTTTTGACGTTTTTTTGTTTTTCTATTCTTTAGTCTGGACGCTCTCATATGTATTTATTGAGAGTTTTGCTATGAAAATTCATAGCGAAGTAAGTCAATCTGAAATTGACTCAGTTTACTGCTAAGTCTGCAGTTCGAGAATTGAGTTGAAAAAACTCTTTATGCAAACGAAAAATCTTTGCAAAAAGAAATTTCATTGCGAAAAGAGGGCGTTTCATATAAGCAGGAACCATATAATCGTCAGTATGGATTGGTTCCCGCCTGCCGTATACGCCAAAGGGAACAGCCAAGCTGACCTCATATATAGACTTAAAATGGAATTACCTATACAGTAAAAAATTCGCACAATTGTTGCCACAAAGTTTTAATATTTTTCCCTAAAATGTAGGGAATATTCCCTACAGTGTAGGAAATATTCCTCTAAATTTCCCTACATTTTAGGAAATATTCCCTACATTTTAGCGAAAAATACCTATAAGCTTTGTGGCAACAGTGTACACAGTAAAAAATAATTCCCTAAAGTGAATGGCAACAATTTGTGCTACAATTGTTAGGTCGATAAGATTAGACAAAGCTCCACCTTGGAAAACGTAAATTAGGTTTGTATTCCTAAAATGTAAGGAAGTTTTGTTTTTCCCCTAAAATTTAGGAAATATTCCCTAAATGTACGAATTTTCAATTTTTTTTTTTCTAAAATGTAAGGATTTAAAATTTTTTGTTTGTTTGTTTTTTTCTAATCCCTAAAATGTAGGGGACACTCCGCCATATGTCATAGAACACCAGTCCCTTAAAAAACATAAGAATGACCTGAATAGCTCATTTGTTATAGCCCATACTTCTAAGTAGTACGCAAGTTAATTCGGTACGCGGGGCACGATGAAACAAAATATTAAAAACAATTAATGACTTGATTTCAAAAACAATGTGTGAATTATATAATCGAAAATACCTTTCGATAAAAAATGTTGAATGTTCTCTTCCTTATATCCAAGAGAGCTTAACATTTTGGAAATTTTACGTTCTTTATAGGTTTTCTGGTGCCAAATACCTAAATTCATTGAATATTCCATTGATTTGGGGGTAATTAAACTGATTTTCTCCTTATATCAGAGAAAATTACATTTCTTAAATTTAGGGAATAGTCCTGTTATATTTTACAGTGTATTCATATTGAGGTTTATCTCAAAGGAAACGATTAGATTTGAAAGTCGTGGGATTATTAAGTATACAAAAATTAAAACATTTTACCCGCATCCTTTGAAGTCACAATTTGATGAAGAGCTATAATTCGTTTGGTTTTTGTTTTTACTTTTGAATATCTTCTATTTAATTTATTTGACATATTTAATCCATTTTCCTATTATTTTTCGCCCACTACACTTTCCACTAACTCTAACCCGACTCGGAAGAATAAAATAGTCGGAGTGGTGGGAAAAGCACTTCAATGATTATTTTATCATTTAAATGTTTATATAATTTTTTTGACCTTGTTCCTGTTTTTTTTTTTATTACATCTAAAGAGCTAGTCATCCTGGTATACAGGGTATAGATAATATAGGTAGGTAAGCCAGATCATATATTCTTCTTTTTTTCATTGTAAATTAATCCCTATGTTACCAAATGTCTAAAAACATATTACGGTTATAATTGAATAACCTTTCCGTCCTATTTTCCCCTATATTTCAAATATTTATAGTATAAAAATTATAGTATACTGATTGCCAGCATCTGCACTTTCATTAAACTATTTTCGTAAACAGGTCTCAACAGTATTTAGTACGAATGTACGTTTTAAGAATATTTTCCTGACTTTGCAATTACCTTAATAACACTTGATTCCCTTAAACTAATGCTTTTCCTCTAAATTTCCATTTCCCAGCCTATTACCGTACTACACATCTTATATGAAGAAAGAGAATTTACATTACCATCTCGTCTACGTAGGCAGTATGTATATATGTACATAAAGTATACTTATATGAGTATAATATTGTATACAGAATGCATTGTACCAAAATCCTTTGATGCTTACATAATATATATTGTAAGAGCATGCATAGCATAAAATTTAATTGCGAACAGCGCAACACAAGTGCATTCTGATGTAATCAAAAGGAATGAGAACTATGTATATGCGCTAAGGAGAACACCGAATGCAACTCCCCACATAAAATATTTGGGGCACACCTTGAGATGCAATAGGGAATTTACAGAAACCACACACACACACACACACACGCGCACACACATTTCATGTATTCATAGTGTGGAAAATGCGCACTTAACATAATTGTCCTAATTTTTCCTTTACTTTAGTGCTGATTTTTATTTTTTTTATTTTTTATTTTTTTATTTTGGTAAAACCTTGGCGATAGGTTTAAGTAACTCTCTAACGAAAGTATTGCATTGTAGACACTATATACATACATAGAGACAGGTACGAATACCGAGGTCTGGTGCTCTGAATTATATACCTTTGGGGAGGAGGTGTAGCAAAAAGGAAACACAGATTACATTGCATGCCACATAAACTAGGTTTTTAGCAACAATGTGTACCAACCAAGGAAAAAAAAATAATGTAAGAAAACTTGGGAAAAGGAGTTTATTCAGTTTGCAGAAAATCGATCGTCATTAAATGAGTGAAATCAACAAAGCCTATATATGTATGTATATATATATATAGCGTGGTATATGGGGGATCCAGTTTCAATTTCGTTAGAAAGCACTCAAAAGTTTTACTACATGAAAGCAAAACTTACCCAGTTTTACCACGGTCGGCGTAGGAGATCTACATATGTAGGTATATTCTTGCACAGGATATTTTAACACACAAATACAGACACACACACACACACACATAAATTCATACATACTTTGATGAAACTTTTAACTTTGAAGTTAAGTGTAATAGTTAAGTTCTTACATTTTCTTTGTAACCCAGTCAATACTTGTCGTCGTAACTCACATGCGATTGATGACGTAACATTTTTGTTTTCTTAATGCAATTTTAAGTTTTCAAGATGATTGAGAAATTGAGTATGAATCACAGTATTGATGGCGTCATAGATTTATGGATTGATAACTATCTCTGGAACAGTAACTTCCAGCTTGGATATTTTATGAAATATTAAGTTTTATAGAAAGTAATAAAAAATAATAATAATAATGAATAAAATAAAAATTATTGGTTTCATGCTGATGACATTACTAAAGTTATAATTGTGATAGTCCCAAAATTTATGCCGTCTTGAATTTTTACTTAACTACCTGCAGGAGCCCCGCAATCTTGATGTACTTGCGCAAAAATAGTACTAATTCTTAATTATGTACCTTACAATAAGAACACAGTTTCTTAATTTTTTTTTATTTTTTTTAAATGATACCTATAATAAAAGTTAAGTTAATTCTATAGTTGCTTTCTGACTATTTCTAACCAGAGCTGTAAAATTCCAAATATACAAGTACCAGTGCCAGTATCAGTCACAGAACTTGTATTTGCACCAAATACAACGTAATTACAAATACCTACCAGTGTTGGACGTAATCAACTACATTTGTAATCTTATTAATAATCATGATTAAATCAATCATTAATAATGATTACATCGAGTAATCTTAAAGAAATGTTACCGTAATAATTTTAAATGATTACATTTTTTTTATTACAAATGAATCTTTTCAAGACATTTTAAAATTCAGTTCTAAGAAAAAAAATAATCTGTGATCATAAGAATTTTTATTATAGAAAACTCCAAGACACTTTTATGTATTATGTATTAATTGGAGTCAGTTTATGAAATGTATGTGCTGCTGTTGATAGAGACTCGCACATATCTGATCATCTCAAAAACTTATATTTGAGGATTTTACTGAATAGGTTTGCGAAAAGTTAGCGAAAAGAATTAGATTTAGGAAAATTCAATAATGATTTTTAACGTTTGGATTTTGCCACACTTTTCATATTGCTCCACATTGTTATAATGCTTGTTCGAATGAATCCATCGAGAGACTGTAACTGTTGTAGAATAAAGCAATATGAGTTATTCTGAAATGCAGCGTATATATTTATACCAGTTAGAAGCTGCAATGGTTAAATTTTACTAACATAACAGCAAGAGAGAAGATGAAAGATAAGATTCCTTAATTATATTATATTAAAACATATTACTGTATTGCTTTTGATACGATAAAATGGATTCTGACTCTGATAGCGAGACCGTAAATATAATTTTCACTTTCTAAATTGCTAATATAGTACGGTGGCTTACCAATACATAGATTACAGATATTCAATTATCATTCCACTACAGATATGTGTGTTCAATCATTAATCGCCAAAAAAGAATACTTTTCTTATTACTACTATTAATTTGTAATTATGATTACAGATTGTAATCGTAATCATTAATCATCAATCAGATTACATTTTGCCACAACACTTCTCCGCAATTTTAATTTAGAAAATTGAAGTGAGGAAAAGAATATTTCGGGTGCGCAAATAATTAATAATACTATTTCAAAAATGTTTTATTAACATTATTTTTGATTCACAGTTTTTAAAAATACCAATTTTGCTTTTAATAAAACTAATTTCTGAAATTTTAGATCTGTAAGTCAATGATAGGTACCTTGGAGAATTCACCAAACCAGCGAATCAGAAATTTCTTTCTATAGTTCTAGACGAAGTCAGTGGCCAAATTGTAGAACTCAAGACCATGGTCCCTGTTCTTGAATAATAATGTGCATGTGGTATTCTTGAAATCCGGTACCTAGTCGTTATTTTCGTACGAAAACCATTCGTTATATAACGAATGGAGTTCAACCATTCGTTATTTAACGAATTCGTAAAAACCATTTGTAATTAAAGAATAGCCCCTATCTATCAACGTTTTTTCCGACAACCGCGCTCAACCGCTCTAGTGTCCCGGATAAACGTTCCCGCGATCTACTGCCCTAATACTTGCTTACCCCAGTTCTTGAAAATGTACTGATACTTTAGGTACAAGTACCACTACCAATATCTAGTACTTATACTTGAGAAGAATGAAGTCCTGAATTACTTAAGTAGCTTTCAGCTCTATTGTAACAATTTTTCACAAACTGTTTGGTGACAAGTATAATTTTTACAATCAATTTTAAATTATCTCTACATTGCCCTACCGCGCTTGCAAGAATTCATCAACGGAATTAGATTTGTAACTATCTCAACAATTAAATAACAAAAAACGCATTGTAGTACTAGAATAAAATTCAGACCTGAATTTTTGATAAGATACACCACATCACAATCTAAATCAGTGAGATAATAAATGTTATGAATACTCATTCGGAGTACATTGAGTCCAGGACATTTCTCGTAAATACCACTATGTCGACATTATACAGGGTGTTACGTTTCAATTTGATAACGGATTAATAGCTGATCAAAATTATTTATTTTTCCCGGACGGGACAACGAACAATTGTTAGAATGGGTCAAATATAGAGAATAGTAGAATTTTAAGAACATTTATTTTTAACGATTTTAAATCAAATCAAAAATACAAGAGGAAAAACAACCGCCTCGTCATTTTTTCTTCTTGTATTTATGATTTAATTTAGAATCATTACAAATAAAAGTTCTTAAAATTCTGCTATTCTCCATTTGATCAAAATTGATCGACAAAAACATTAACAAGATTGGATTGATTTTTCGTAGTACAGGGAGTTGAAAATTTTTTTCGTCAAAATTTTAATTTTCCTACTAAACTGCAAAGAGAATTTTTACAAACTTGATGTTGATGACTAAACAAAGCGTAAAAGCTGCATTTAAATAACTAAACTCTTAAAATGAAATCTACTAATAATTGAAAGAGGGAAGGAAACTTCAAAAACTAGAAAAGAAAAATATTATTTTGTTTTTTTAATCTTTTTATCCCAATTTGAAAGCCAGGTAGAGTAACATAGGATTTTTAGTATTTCTAAAAAATCCTATTGCGTTCTAGCAATTTGTTGAAAATTGCAAACGTCTAAGTCCTTCACTTCCTCTGTCATATCCGTTTAATGGGTTATAACCCACCTAAGCAGTCGAGAAAAATTGTTTTTTCAAAAAAAGTCCCAAAAGTTTGGGAAAAAATTGCTTTTAAGTGGATATAACCCCTTAAAATAACTTCGTTTTCCTATTTGATTTTCCTTCACATTATTAGCTGGCATGCATTAAAATTATAGTTTGGTGAGTTTGCATCTTTAAAATTTCCGTAGACCAGGGGTTGCAGAAAAAAAAACTTGTTTTATAAAATTTGGAATAGATCTACAAACCTATATTTTGAACTGTTAAAGCGTCTTTCACTAATTACAACACTTGGTGCGTAGAAAACTCTCATCTAAATCCCATTCCGGCTCAATGTAACATTTAGTGGAGTTTAGATACCAGAAAGTCATAGCATAACTCCAGTATTCACTAGTAGCCTTGACTTGACTCAGAGAGATGTGTGTCATGATTAGCTGTAGCGGAAGCCTTCGTTATTTCTTAATTAACTGGAGGTAGCGAGTTAATGTTGATGTATAGTTGTAGTCTAATTGGACTACACTGTGATATCTTGAGGTAGTTTTCCAAACGTGCGTGAGAGTCACAACACAGTTGTGAGTACAAAAATAGGGTCAAGAGGTCTTGTTTATAATGGTACTGCGAGGATCGTTACCGTCTGTATAACAGCAGGTTAGGAGGATCTTAATGGAGTGAGTATGACGAGTGTCAACGGCTATCTTGTTCAAAATGGTATACCCAAAAGAAAGAAAAATTATGCTATTCATAAAGGGCGGAAATGATCAGTCGACCCTATGTCAAACTGGTTAAGCCAAGTGGAACACTTCTACCGTGGCGATAGATCTAATCAACCTCAGTAGCCAGGTACAAGGTATCGTGGACTTCGGTTAATATTCCTCATTACCGATCAGTTAAGAGAAACGTTACTAGCATTGACATTTGAGAACTGCTACCACAATTGCAAAGGATGAAAACTAACAACGACACTAACGTCGGCTGGTCCAGCTAGATTATCAACTTCTACCGACGTGATAGGCTGACGCAATCCTGTTACACTGTTATCGGGTATTTCTGGCTCCTTTATATATTCTCCACGGATATCAGTTAACTGTAGCGTTGTGGACTTTGTTCGTTCGACAAGCGTGGACAACCGTTAACTGCGATTTTGAACAAGCACACCAGGAATCCAGTCTGTTCTAAAAGGATGAATCTAGCAAGAATAAAATTCAAGGGTCCGCTATTGGAGCGGGCATCAGCATAATTCTCCTGGCTTATAGAGTAAAGTGGGAAGTCTCTTGTTGCTGCGTTTGAATCCTTATAGTTTTATTAAGTTTTAATCAAGCAAAATTACATACAACGTTATAATATTTAACTTATTAATAAAACAACTTTATCGCGTTAAGTCTGACATCAGAATAAATTTTCTTATATTTAATCAATTTTCATTGTCAATAAACGCCTACCTAACTACAACTTTCCACGTATTAGCAAAATATTAATAGCTGACAATATAGAAAAAGAATTGCCCGATTTACACGTGGTTGGTCACGCGTTCAGAAAGAAAAATGGTGAAGAAACACAGACGCGTCGTCACAAATATAAATTCACAGTAAACGTAAGGACTGAAATGATCGGCGATCTTCTAATTGGATCACTGCGGTGCTAACCTTTTGCAGTTATTATCAAAATACATGGCCGCTCTTTCAAAAGACATCAGTAGACATAGGCTAACTAGTTGGTGCTTCCGAGCTCTGAAATAAAACAAATGTTTGAATAGTCTCTATCAAAATTGCATCGGGCGAGAAAGACGTGTGAATTGATCAGGAAGATCTCCAGGTAAAACACCATTATCAAATTATCTTAGCTTTGTACATACATGCGCATTCATACATACCTATACCAGAATGATCTACACCCTCATATCCCAGTAATTTTCGATCAATTAGATTTTATTCCGCTTCCTATCCAAGGTATTCGAAAAATTAATATATTCATTTACAACTCAGGACCAGACATTGACAAGAATCTTCCATTGATATCTGTTACTCTAGGGTTTTTTGAGTGCTTGTACTGGTCTGTTAAAAGCGTGGTTTCCAGCAGGTCTTTTAGGTCAAGTGCTAGGAGATAATAGAAATTGCTTTGTGTGTCAGTAAAAGTCTTTCAAAGGAATTTTTTTATTGAGCCTGTAGCTCCCAACATAGCGCAAAGCAAACGAAACAAATGAAAGTATTTATTTATTATATTATATATTAATTAAATAAATACTAAATAAATATATATATATCCATATACAAGGTGTGTCCGCTATATTGTATTGCATAACGCAGCAGGTGGTAGTACTCTCCATTTTGGAGTGATAGGGTGATTAAGAAAATATGCTGTCAACTCTTGCACTTAGAACCACTATGACGCAAACACCTTGTATAATACTCAAATTAAAAAAAAAAAAGCAGTTCAGAGCTTTTGGTTGTCTGTATGTACTTATTGCCATGCTAGTTAACTCCCACCTACATATTTAATTCATAGTTCCCTCCCTTTCACTACTTCTTGGGGCCCAGTGGACTTGGCCGCTTATCCAGGATACCTTGCGCAACGCTTGGCCATGTCTGAAATCCATACATACTTAAAAAAAAAATTAGGTTGCTCGAAGATGTATTCTTCTTATTTATGATGTACCTCAAGGTTCTTTTGTTGAACCAATACTGTTTAGTTTATAAATTAATCATCTGCCAGAAGTAAATCCATAAATTTGAATTACCTACCTATCAATTGAGTTTGATATTTCGAAAGTGTTAAATAAAATAAAATTTGTATTTTCCTTTCGTTGATAAAATTAATAAAAATTTTAATATTTAAATTAGTTGATATTTTGTATTCGACTACCAACATCCAACCTGTACTAAATATAATTAAATATCTTTCATTCCATCCTTTTTATTCCTCATTTTATATATAACTGAGGCTTTCTAAGCCCAAAGACTTTTATAGCGTTATTTTAAGAAAAGTTTTTATGCCTCAAAATGTTTTTTTTTTTTTATGAACACTTCCTTCTATTGTTCCCTTATGCAAGCAAGCAACATTGTTGTCCTTTCTCTCCTCAAGTTATTCCTATCATAATTACTGCAATAACTTTTATATAACCAAAAAGTTTCTCTATAGCCTTGTTGTCTACCTGCTGCCATTGGGGTATAGTGACGAATCTGGAAAAGTTTGGTGCTCTATAAAAACCCAGGTTTAATTGCTTACACACGTAAAAAGGAATCATGCCTTTCCAGATTTTTCGTATTTACGTATATTTTCGTAATTTCCCTAGCTCTTTACGTCCTAAAAACACATACATTTCCTGCGGGGGCATTTTGATTAACTTTTTGTGGTGTGAAAAATGCACCATTGAAACTGAGCCCATTTGTTGGACAATATAAGATGAGACTACGGGGAAATACGAAATGAATTCCTTTTTTGTTTTTTTTTTGTTTTCTGTTTTCCGGGAAAACACTAAAGAAAATAAGCAAAAAAAAATGAAACGAAAAAAATTTTAACACAACGTCGTTAAGTGTTTGTTTTGTATAAGAAGCAAGGGAAAAAAATAATTTTCTTTATTATCCCCAAGAAGATCATAAAAATTTAATAAAAACCGAGAGAGTCTGCCAATTTTGGTCGCCTTGGTGTTTTTAGTTATTTTCATGCCGTTTAAGGGAATTTGGCTAGGATAAGGATATGATCCTTGTGATGTTGTATATATATATATATATATATAGGTACACACGGAATTGTGGCTTTTTCAAGGTTTTTCGTTTTCCCAAAATATTAGTAGGATGGGAGCAATTTTATGGATTTTCCTCTATGGATTTGAGAGATAGAATCAAGTTTAAGGATTTTTTTTTTCAGGTGCACTTTTTTTTTTTGGGTATAACGTTTGTTATTACTGTTGTGGGGAGGGAAAATTTTATGATCGAGTTAGAAAAATAAAAACATTTTTTGTTTTTGAGAGAGCGACTTTGTTTTTTGACTCATAATTTAATTTCATTAAAGGCTCTAAAATGGTTACATCATATCAGGTTTTATGAAAAGTTCAATTTTTCGAAATGGTAGGAGTAGGTATAATATACCACACAAGGTACGATTTGGTATACACTTATTACTTTCGGCAGAGCTAATGAGCCGGCTCTTCAAACGTATGGGAAAAAAAGTGATTCATGCTGAGATTCTAAGATTTTAATTTCGCACTCACCGAGGTCGTAGAAAGAGAAATCAACTTTGAATCAATTTGCTCATAGTAATCCTAATATGGGCTGAGACTATTGATGAACTCTAGGATTTTTCAGGGATAAGTATTGCACACAAGACATGAGGAAGGAAATTCATTTACAGAATTGCTAGGATGAGTTTTCAGTCATCATAGATACGAATCTTGTACAGGTGATAGAATAAAGGGTACCTAGTGACCCGAGAATAGCCCTGCTTTTATTTTTAATTGTAGTTTTCTGAAAAGTTTCAGATTTTTGAATTTTTCGTCAGGGGAGGTAATAAGTTTTTTTGCTTGCTTGGCATAAGTTTTGCAGTTTTTTTTTATCTTTCACATATTATTTTAGACTGGCATTGAAGTGGCATTTGTTAGTGCCAACAAATGGATCTGGTTAAATTAATGGAGTTTCTGCTCATCTCTTCTCTATAAGTCGTCAGTAATGTCACTGTGACCCCTTTATATTCGTTACTCTCATCAGAAAAATGATTTTATTCTCCGATCCAATATCTTGAAGATTTGTAGACAATGACAGACTATTCGTGACTTAATGGTGAAGGACTTCAGATTCCTTAGAGTTGATTAGCTATATGAAGGTGTAATATTAATTTATCCATTTATAGCTTTGTTCGGAAATATATTGATCGAATCTTCTATAGCTAATTCCTTTATTTGGAATACAGTTTAAGTAGAGCAAAGGATGTTGACGATGAGGCATTTGGAGTCGTTGACTTCAAGTTTTTCTATTGTTTTTCTTACTTAAAGGTGATAATATATTAGATATTTTAGTCAATTGACCGAAACATATCTATTTTAAGATACTTACATGATCAGCCATATTTAACCCGTTTTTTTCTTAGTAACCTAAACGCACTAGAGATCGCATTATATTTCACTTATATGTAAGTATAGAGCTAGAAGAGCAAATTAAGAGTATTCAAGACTGATGTAGGTCCGTGTGTAGATATAAAACCAATTATTTTTGACAGGTCAATTATTGAATTTTGCAAAAATTAGCCTCAGCTTTCCTTTTGTTGATTTGGTCACGATACGTAGGCTGCTTAAATAACCGTGGGTCTAATAGCCGTCATTCATAGTCAATACATATTTTTAAATAACTTTTATCAAATCCCAAACCCCTGACTAAATAACTTTGTGTCTGACCGCCTGAACGCCTGAGAGTGCCGTTCCGCACGAAAGTGATTTAGGGTAGTAAACGTGTGACATGAGTCGAGAATGGAGGTTGGAGAGTCGAGCATTAAGAGTCGATAGCCGAGCGTTGAGAGTCGAGAGGGGAGTTCAGAGTCGAAATTTGACAGCCGAGAGCCGAGATTCGAGAGCCGAAAGTCAAGATTCGAGAGTCGAAATCGGAGAGTCGAGAGACGAGTGTCGAGATACGAGAGTCGAGAGTCGATAGTCGATAGTGGAGAGACGAGAGTGGAGAGTGTATAGCATTTATGACTTAAGTTAGAAAATAAAATATATTATGAAAACTTTTAAGACCAAAATTTTCGTAAATAAATTGCCCTAAAAAGTAAAAAAAAATATTTTCTTTCTCGGGAATATACACAAGACAAATTGGCTCAGATTAAATCTTAACAGTTTGGGCTTGAGTTGGAGTTGTGCAATTGTGACTATAGTTATGGGTGCCCAAACTTTTAAGATTTAATCTGAGTTTTAGCATTTATTATTTTGCAATGAAACTTTTCTTGTGTATATCATAGAGAAAGAAAAAAATATATTTTTTACTTTTTAGTTCAATTTATTTACGAAAGTTATTTATTTTAAAAGTTTTTTAATATATTTTATTTGGTTTCAAGCTCTTTGATAAAGACGAAATAAAAGAGCAGGTCGAATTTATTTGTCTATGGTACTAAACATTTTCCCCGCCTTGTGTATAAGAACCGCTCTGATATCTCTTCAATTTTGGGTTTTGTAACCTAGAGCATAACTAATTGGTATTATTTTTTTTAGTGAATAGTGCTTTAATGGGGGGTGAAAAATGTTATCTTCTCAAAAGAATTTGAAAGGATTGCATATGTACATATGCCAAAGGTTCTGCTTTACATGCAAACCTAGTCGTTCATTGTTGTGATCCTCCATGAAGATACCACTCCAACACATTGCATCTTGTGTCCGAAAATTTCTGAACTAGCACTGTTCTATAAGAAAAAATTAAATTCAGTCACTACTCCCCATATTAAGACCAAATTATGGTCTGCAAAAATCCTCTACACATATGCAAAGAGAAATTTAATTTTTGTAGCTGTTTAAATAAAAAATTTATCACTTTATTCCGTTTTTTATTAACTATCTAATTTGTGTTATTATCTATAATTCATGAACTACATTTTCTATTATGAGTTTTGCTTGGGAAATATGTAAGAAAATAAATTTTGTATTATCTTCAATATCAAACAAAATATGACTCAACAATTTCTCTTTAACATACAAATAACTGTACCTTACATAATTAATTCATTTTAGCCATCATAAAAGCCTGAGAATTTTTAAATCACTCCCCAAAAACTACATAATTGCATGCATCTTCTCTTGCATATTATAAATCTCCAGACCTAATCCAAAATATCCGGCGCACTTTTGCTCTTAATCAAATTAATAAGGGCCTACGAAAAGTATAAAAATATAGTAAACAAGTCTAAAACTGTTATTTCCACCTACCAATTTATAACCTTCATTACAAACAAGAAGACCTATGAAAACCAGCTTAGTCTTATGCAAATCCAACTACATAATTGCAAAATTATTTTGAAGTTTCTTCCATCATTGTGATGGTGAGTCTTTTATTTTCCCATAATTTCTGGGTCAGTCAGTGTTCAACTCTGTTTACTTGGTTTTGATAATGGTCCGCTTATAATTCGCCATTCTCTCGTTTATTTATTTTTGCATTCAGTATTCTCACGTTCCACTCATAAACTTGACTGAGTCTGACACATAAAATCTGGAATTATACAATTCGCTACAATGCTGGTTCAATGCACCGCGAAAAAGAAAAAAAGGAAACGCGGACTTGTGCTTCTGCTTCTAGACTCTTTGGATCTAGCTATATAGACTAAGACTGGATGGAGCTGGTTGGCATTTTAAGATTTTCCTGCCCCATAATGTGTTGCTTCTATTTAGTTCTCAAATATGTAGTCAGTGCCTCACCTCAGGTCTGGGGTTTTTTTTTTTTTTTAAAGAATGTCAACATAATGTAGGTAGTTATGTTGGACTGAGAAAAGCAAAGTCAATGGAGCCATACATTATAAAGTGCACTAAAGAAACGCTAAAAGTCGCAATTACCAAGAGCCTATGTAGTATGCAAAAGTTGCTCTCGTTATTGTCGCCTGTTCTATTTTTTTTTCCTTAGTTTTCTTTGATGTTAAGATTTCACCAAGATGCTGCTGATGTTGGGCTGGAACTATATTTTATATTTTATGTGTGCTGTGTGTGAAATCGTCATTGAAAATTTGTGTAAAGTGTTTCTTTTATTTGTCAGCACTTAAAATGTGATTGTTGGAATGTTTTGAATTGTGGATAATGCATTTTATATAGCTGAGGCCTTCTTAAATTAAAGAAAGACAAAAATTCAACGTAATTGTTATTGAAAAAAATAATGTCATATAAAAAAAGCACAATATTTCCATGGATGATGAAATTGATACATTTATAAATAAGAAAAAAAAAATTATGTGAGAAATTTCGGAAAATACAGAGCGCCCGATCTTGGGTGTTACGAATAATATCCTAGCACCAAACCAATACGGATTTAAGGCGAGCACTAACACTTCTGATATGCTTTATGGCATTACTAACTATATAACCCATGCCACTGATAACAATGAATGTTCTGTTCAGATATTCTTAGATTTGAAGAAATCGTTTGGCACAGTAAACCATAAACTTCTGATTCAGAAGTTTTGGAAAGTTGGCTTTCGTGGTAAAACCCTGGATCTATTAATTTCTTATCTTGAGAACAGAACACAGCAACAATACCACAAGGCATTGTATTGGGTCCACCGCTATACCTTCTTTATGTAAACGATTTGTCGCCGGTGATACTGTACTGCTTTTCAAAGTAAAAGGTTGAGCAGAGTAGTGCTTTTAGTAAACAAGGGGTTTGAAAAGATCTACGATTGGTTGTGTAATAGTAAGCTGGGTTTAAACCTAAATAAGACATATTATATGACTATTGGTAACAAACGAATTTATAACATACAGCAATATAGTGTCTTACTAAATTAATTTCAAATAAACCACACTAATGAATTTAAATACTTTTCTAAAAAGGAAAAAACACATTTTACACGTATGCAATAGAATACAGAAAACCACATATAAATTTTAGAGCTGTAAAATACTCATTATTTAATGGACTTAATACCTCTTAATTATCAATACCGAGTATTTAGGAATTGGAAATTCCCAGTACTAATCCTCCTGTACTGGAATTGAAATTTTACAATCCCAATCCCGGACTGGCAAGTAATACTTTAAAATACCGGAAAGTAATTGAATTTGCGATTCCATTACAAAAATACCTACAAATTCCTAAAAGTATTTAAAACGTAATTAATTAATTAATTACTTTGACAACTTCAGTATTAAACATGAGTTATGAAATGAACTAGATCAATTGTCTTTTTAATTTTATTGTAGAAAAAACTTTTCCCTGTTTTCCATGTTCTCAAAGTGCAATAAAATTAAGTTGTTTGGAGAAGTACGTTTGCTCTAAAAACATTGTAGGCCAGAGGTCAAAAGATACAAAGTCACACTCTAGAAAAAATATTTACTGTTTGCTATTTTTTCATACTTAAATTCGCAATGACATAAAAAACAATAGTTAAACTTAGTTAAATGCACTTTATTTAACCTTTTTTCTCAATTAATTTTTAATTTTCCAATAATTCTAGTTTTCCTTAGTTTAGACAAATTTTTCAAAAGAAAAATCACTAAGAGTCTGGCTTTTAGGATGAAGGAAATGGTGTATTGTACTTCAGTGCAGGTTGTTTAAGTCGCAGATACTTGTTCCACTTCAGTGTCAGGATATATATGGGTAATTTTATCTCATATGTGTTACTTCAATCAGGACTGAGAAATCGGTACCTATGTCGACGTCCCCATCCACACTCTTAGAGAATTAATTAAATTAATTAATCAATCAAATTTTAATCGTCTTAGAAGCTGCAAGGGATTTAAAAAATACAAAACTACAAAAACAATTTCAGTTAATATTTTATTTTTGCAATATCTTCACATTTAATTTATTATTTCTTTTTTCCGCATATTTATAGTTCCAGTTTCCAGTTCGTTTTCTTTTGTATCCGTCTCTGCTCTCTTATAATTTTTATCGTTTTGTTTTACAATATTAGCTCCGTTCATGCTGTGATCGTCGAATTCACTTCAACCTTCATTTAATTGTTGATTTCATTCATCGTCATTTAGATAATTATGCAATTATTAAATATTTAATTTCTAATTCGTTTTTATATATAGTACTTACCACTTTCGGTTAAATGTATAGTTTCTATAGGTTCTTTTAAAGCAAATACTTCTCAAAACTACTTAATTTTATTGCACCTTGAGAACATGGAAAACAGGGAAAAGATTCTTTTACAATAAAAATAAAAAGACAATTGATCTAGTTCATTTCATAACTCATGTTTAATACTGAAGTTGTCAAAGTAATTAAAAGTAATTGAAAATATTTGAAAAGAATTGAAAGGAATTATATAGTAATAGCCAAATACTTTTTAAATACTTTTGGGAATTTGCAGGTATTTTTGTAATGGAATCCCAAATTCAATTACTTTCCGGTATTTTAAAATGTTACTTGTTTGGGAATGGGACTATAAAATTTCAATTCCAGTACATTGAATGGAATTTTGAACCAAACACATATTAAAATATTTCTATTGGAATAGCTTATATTATGTATGGAGATGGCACGGTATGATAAAATAGATATATTACACTTTTCTCTGCAGGTCTGCCTCACCCACGGGCATATGTATATGTGAGAGGCTTAGCTTAGATGGTTTTTTATTATATTTTATATCTGTAGGTATTTTTTTTTAAATGAACATCAGCACTCTCTCCTAAACACCCGAAAGCTTAGTCAAGGGGGGGGGGGGGGGGGGGGATCCTAACTGTTTATTTCCATGAGAAAGAAACCTAAAGATGTATGTTTTTATAGATCACCCTGTAATTTTCGAACGTTGCACGATGATTTGTTCGATAGATAATTGTTGGATCTGTCCAATGGTATATACTCTGACCCTCGATTTACACGGTGGATTCGTTCTCCAGAAGTACCGTGTAAACCGGAACCGTGTAAAATAAAATCATGTAAATGGAAATCGTGCAATTAAATTCATGTTATATATTGAAAAAGTATAGATCTAAGGTAAAACAATATTACACATATATTAACATATTTTGATATTATAAGTATGTAGTTTTTCATAAATTCAGGCGAACATACATATTAAATCGAGAACGAGTGAGCCGGTCCCTAAAATACTGGATTGCACACATGTTGAGTAATAGAACCACTCTCTTTGCCGAACTGGGAGGGGTAAGCAGAGTACAAACAGTCCAGAGAGGCACCCTCAAAGCGCTATTTTATCACCTTTGTTGTGGGTGCTAATTATGGATGATCTCTAACACTCTAACACTTTCCGGATGGGTACGAAGCAGTGTTACGCCGATGACCTGGTGGTCTTGGTCACTGGTAGCTACGAATCTGAGCTGAAGCGGATTTGTGTAAAAAGTGATCCAAAGGGACTGGACTACGGATTTCGGACTTTGCCTCTTTACTAAGAAAGGGAACACTACCAGATTGAATCTGCCCTCTATCGTTTGAAACTCAAGGAAAGAGTAAAATTTCTTGCTATCATATTAGATAGAAAATTAAGCTGGAAGCCCCACAGAGCGAATCACGCTCTTCAAGTCTTCACGATCTGCTGCAGATCTATAGAGAAAAATTGTCGACTTAAACCACGGACGATGCTTTGGAGAAGATTCAAAGATTATCTCTCCTTCGTGTAAGTGGTGCTCTCAAGTCAACCAGCACGAGGGCTCTTGAGGTCATCCCCAACACACCCCGCTGCGCTGAGGCTGCATCTCAATCGGATCTGGAATCCGTCTTTGTGTTGGTGTAGTCCGTCGTACCTCCTCGAGACTATGCTGAGGAGCAACTTTAATTCGAAAATTCCAGATAGGGCAGAATGAGAATCATATTATGTGCTTCAACCATTGACAAACTCTATCATATGTATATACAGATGGCTCCAAATTGGAAGAGAACACCTGCGCAGGTGTTTTCTTCGAGGAGACTAACATGGAAATTTCCATTCACCTTGAAAGACATATATCGGTTTTCCAGGCGGAAGTGAAGGCCATTCTTGAAGCGGGAAGGTATCTTCTAGACTCAGAGACCTACTAAGAACAAAGAGATTGCAATCTGCTCGGATAACCAGGCAGCTGTCAAGGCTTTTTTAAAACCTTTTATAACCGCCAAACTTGTATTTGAATGTAAAACTACCCTGAATTCCCTTTCTCGGAACAACGGGGTACTGGTACTTTGGGCGCCGGGTCACAGCGGCATTAGCTGGAATAAAAGGTGGACGAACTTGCTCGTCTTGGTGCAACCTAGGAAGGAAATCTGCAATAAAAATACCCGTATATCTTTGAGTTCTGTTATCTCCGAAACCGTTCGGATTCCAACAAAGATTATTTTGCTAAGCTTGATCTATACACAACCTTCGAGTGTATAGTTACATTACCATAATTCAAAATTATTAGCGACTTTCCTTTCAAGTCCCTATATTGCAGTTTTTATATTTCTCAGATTTTCTATAATAATTTTCGAAGCAGATAGAAAGCAACATGGTCTCCCCCTTTTTGAACTATTCTTCGGTGATATAGTGTTATAGGGGGATTGTGTTGTGGGACTCGTTACTTCGGCAATTACAAGGACTTACAAATTCAGGTCAAACATTTGACATATTGAATCCTTGCTAACATTACGGTCCGAAATCGGAGCTAATTCAAAAGAGGTAGATTGGAATTGACGAAGCCTGAAGCCTACAATTGGAAACTGTTCAGATAAAATTTTTAGTATAATTGAAAAATTTGCACTTTCACCTGAAATGGAAAAAAAAAGTATAAATTTCGTCCGTCGCTTTGGAATATTTTCGAATAATTTAGAGGTTAGGTATGGTTTTTCGTGTCAATAGTTTGATTACAATCCGAAATTATGACATCGTCCTGGCTTAAGTTCTTTCGCTGAGGATTTTTTTTTACATGTGGTTGCTTTTATTATGAATATTTTTTTGGAATACATCTCTTCACGAATTAATCTTGTGACTGTTTTGGACAATTTACCTGTTTTTTTTTTGTACTTCGAAAGAGAATTTGTGTCTAGGATTACTTGTAGGTACTAGTTAGCTCATAATAAACTTACGTGCAATGGTACTAAAATTTTTATAAAATCATGAAAATCACTAGAGGACCGGGCAACTAATTCGCAATATTTTCATTTGTAAATTAACTCTTCTCGAAGCGATAAAATATTCAACATAATTTTTCCTAAAAGAAGTTTTAACACATAAAATTATTTCATAAAAAGTAAATATTAAAATAAATGTAAATATTAATTAAAAGTTAATTAAAAAACATTCAATTCAAATGCCCCTAATTAAATTTCGAAAAGATTATAATTTACAAAAAAAATTCTTTAGCTCTTATCAAAATATATTTAATTCATTCACAACAAAAATTGTAAGCATTTACAAAACCAAAAAGCTTACATACACATACAAACAGATAGCTCTAAATATAGGAAAAAGTTCAAAACGTCCTCGAATCGAATTTTTTTTTATGGCTTTTACATGGATAGCACTTGAAACAATCTATGCAAAAGTCAATCAAATATCTCTCGAAAATAACCCAATCCATCTCGATTAAGCATCAATACAGCCATAGCCGCAGCCACCGCCCGTACCGGCCTCACCATTCGATTTAATACAATTTCAGAGATTTATAAAACAAAGTTCACATTTTACTCTATCGCATAACGACAGAGGACATTTATTGTACGCGACAAAAAAAAAATCCTCGGAATGTACATATTTTGCAATGCAAATAAATAATTATTTTGTACTAAAAGTATAATCCCATCACTTTTAATCGATGGCCGAATGTTATATCCGCTGCTGACATAGATTTGCATTTCGGGGAGTCCCCTTTTGTGAAATAAAATCACTGAGGGTAGTGTATGAATGGTAGGTAGGTAGGTACTGGTCGATGCTTGCTTTTTCCTTTTATTGATTCATTTCGGAGGTTTTCTTTTTTTCTTCTAGTCTCAGGTCCTTTTTTTTTGTCTTTGTTATTGTTCTAGTTGTTGTTGTATTTGTTGTTGCTATTTTATTCCATCATGTGCTTTTTGCTTCCATTTTCATTCCAATAACAAATTTTCATTCTCGTTTGTTGTTCTATATTGGTCGTGATTTGCTTTCTGTGTTCTCTGAATCTGGATGAATATACAGGAAAAAAGCATAAACACAAAAAAAAATGAAGCAAAGAAAAGGGGAACATTTTTTCCAGCAATAAAAACGCAAAAATCTGTGAGCATCCAAACGTATCATGATGAGATGTATTCAACTGAAAAATTTATTTGGTTCGGTGTTCTTTGTGTCGTGACTAGCCTCATTGCTTTTATTTTCCTTTGGTATATTGTTGTATGTATGTACATTACAAAGGTACCTTCTGATGGAATGAAAAAAAATATACATATATAATTGTTTTATTATTGTCGATATAGATTGATGTTTCGATGTTAAGAAAATATCGGAAAAAATACGTAAGAGATATGCATAATTTTGCCATGCAATATTTTTTTCTTAATTATATTTTATGCGATCATATTTGAGTGAATTTTTATTGGATTTATGCTTAAAAATTTTGAAATTCGCGTTTTCGATCTCAGTTGTGGTAACCATTTGATCCTTTTTTATTCGATTCCTAATTAAGACGTCACGTCGCTTGCATTCTTCAAAGCTAAAAATGTGAAATTTGTGAAAAATTTTCGAAAATTATAAAATATTTAATAATTTATGTACATACAGGGTGTTCAATAAATAAGTAGTGTGGAGTATACCTTGAAAAATTCTGATCACACTTTTATTCAAGATCACCTCCTCCCCCTAAAAACACTCATCTCTACCTCCATATCAACTTCAATTTAAAAGTTAATCAAATTTGTACCTATATTATAAGAAAAGTTTAATTTCCACAGCTGAAATATGCATCTTGCAAAAGAAAGAGCTGATGTTATAAGGAATAGTATAAAATGTCATTGCATTGCATACTATAAGAAACTTCTAGATGAATGTATTATGGCCGGTTTCACAGTCCAGGCTTAAGCCAGATCAAAGCTGAGCCACGGTTGTGGCTTAAGCCCAGAACTTAAGCCTACTCGGTTTCACAGTACTCAGTAAGCTAAGGCTTAGTTAAGCCGCAGATGAAAATTTTTTAAGTTGGCAGCACTGCTTTAATTGTGAATTATTTATAAGGAAAATTGCCATCGTGGATTTAAAATCAAGCGAAAAGAAGAACTTTTTATTTATCAACGGTTTTTTTATTAATCGGATTTGAATGGGTCGGGAAAGGATGACTCTAAAATTATTATATACACATTAGTCATCACAAATTCGGCAGAATGTTGTGAGTATGGCCAAACAAAGCTTATTTCTACAATATCGATAAGACGCTGAAATTATCAAAACATGTTACTTAAGTTATTCAAATATTATAACCAAATTACCAAAAACGGGTTGACTTATTTATTAAAGACTGCTTGCGGAAATTTTTTCATCCAAAGGTGCTTATTTCCATACCTTTCCATATCTATCTTAAAATTATCTATACAACTGTAGTAGATTAGTGGCCTCACATTTCTTACGCAGAAACGTATTTTATTAAAAGCTATCAAGTTATAAGAAATTTTTCTTTTCTTTTTCCAGAACATTTGTCTTCTTCCGATAACGGAACATAATCCGATGAGTGTTGACTGTTTAAGACGTTCAAAGGTAAGTCTGTTTGTCTGTCCAGAATATAATTTTGAAAAGTTTGTATGCTAAATTTACTTAGGGTTAAGTTTCAATATCATCTTTGAAAACTACTTGCAATTTGCTTCTGGGCGCAAAACATTATGATCTTTGACGTCTTTTCGATTCCCGATTTCTTTTATGTAGGTATGTTAAATCATTTTGGAGTAATTTTCTATCAAAAATTAACAATTTTCAAAAATATATCATTTTTGTAGTTGCCTAGTGTTTGTTTCATTAATGTAATACACCAAAAAGTAAGAAAACAAAAGAATAATGTTTTTCACTCAATTAATAGATTTGTTTTAAAATAAGGATCACCAAAAACCCCTAAGTTGCTTACCAAAACTCTTTCCTAATCAAAGTTCATGCGCACGCGCTGCCCGATAAAGAAAACAACTAAAAAAAAATCTCCATGTGCATAGGCAAATAGCATATATTTATGCACTATAATTGATGTGTGTAAAATGGTTGCAGAGTTTTAGGCGCCACATTAAAAATAATTAGGAATCTTCGGGATAAATGAATTAAACTTTACTAAGTACAATTACTGTGTAGGCATAGTATGAGACAGAATCTTCCATTTTTTTTTTTTATAAATTTTCTATCAAAAGAATTCAAAAATTTCGCCATTATTGGCAGTAAGCCTCTGGTCTAAATCTGGAGACTTTCAGATGTAAAACTTCTGTAATTTCCTTGACGAACAGATTCTTATGCATAGTTACGTTTGACTAACATATGTGAAGAAATATTTTTATATATAATATTTTTTAATACTTTTGTGATTTTTGTTTTACTGGGATGTTTTTATTGTAATCTACTTTTAATTATTAACTAAGAATTATTGAAATATCGAGGCAGACGAGGAAAAGAATCTATTCGGCCGACAGTGATCTTCGAATATTACTTAACGATAAATTCGAAAATAACAGCTTACATATATGACGAAAACCAGTTCAAAAGTTTTGTATCCAAAGTCACCATGATAGTCGATCTGAAATTTCTCAAGATAACAGCTCAACAAGTACCCGTAAACAATTTGAGTGAGTTATTCAAGAATACACTGAAGAGCACATCGAATCTCGTGCTGGTAGCAGTATATTATTATGGATAAAATTATCATCAGTAGGTCCAACTCTATAGATAAGAAGAGAACTACAATATAGTTAGATTACCGAGCTACCACCTAACAGTACTGTTTTTGTTGATATAATATTTGCTATGATATGATCAGGCGTGTTAATTCAACAGTCCGATGAACATGTCCTGTGTGGCTGTGCCTCATAAGGCTAAGATAGCTAGGAAAGGCCTTCCCACTGCCAGAGATTGTCGGCAAAAGGTCCATAAGAACAACATAGGCCTAATAAAAGACCTTAAGTTGGAATGGGCGCCCTAGAGCATTTAGGGGTCATGTCACAAAAATCTTATAAGTCGCTGTGACTAGATGAGAGGCAGAAGTCCTGTCTAAATCCCACACTAATAATGATAATATTCAAACCTATTGCTCTGAAGGATCCTGACTGATACCTCTTTAGTAGATCCATATGTTTTTTTCATCAGCGGCGTAAGGAAGGTACTTAGCGAACGAAAAATAGGTGACTTTCTTAGTAAATAAAATGAACATAAGAGGACCAAAACGACAACATTGAGGTACTCCGAACTCACAAAAATCATTAGGGATTCTACATTTTCATAATTTTACTACTAGGGTAATCCTAGGAGAGATGGGACAGGAGGTGAGATGGGACAGCTTAATTTCTCTTAACTTGCAACTTGTCGAAACACGAAACAACATGCATTGTCTAATGCTCCACTGAACTGATGATTGTCAGTCGTTAATGAGTGCTTGTGTTATGCGGTTTAGTTCTTATCCCTTGTGAAAGTTTTTAATATCTAGAAAGTAAAACCTTACAATTTCTAAGAATCCATAAAAATCTAAGTGACCAATATCTTTTTAAGAAATTGGCGACTGGAACACATATAAATAATGCTCCTTGATTTTTTGTGTTTGATAAACAAAGTCAGTTAGAGATTAACATTCTAAAAAAATTATGTGTTTTATGAAGTAACTTGAATAGGAGAGATGGGACATTTTTCCAAAGGAGAGATGGGACAACTTGTTTCTTAAAAATTTCTTTTATTAAAGTTTTCAGTTCTTTGTATTTAAGAAAATAACTAACTTTTCGACTTCAGATTATACTCTTGTTCTATAAGCACTTAATTAATATAGGTTTTACGGTAGCAATGCCGACAAAGTACATTCGAAAGTCTGCTTTGAGGGGAAATTGGAGCGAGTCTAATTTGTTGGAGGCTATTGCTCAAGTCCCTTGTTTGAAAATTTTGGTACCACGAATTTTGCTCTAAATATGCAAACACTTGTGAAAGCTGCGCCAAAGCAAGCATTTAGGATTACAAATGACATCATTTTGACGTGTCCCATCACACCTCTTTCACTGTACCAACTCACCTCAAGAAGCTAGGTGAGATGGGACATTTGCATTTTTTTTATTTTTTTTTTATTTTTGCAACTGAATTATGTATTTTTTATTTTTGTTATGAATTAAAGTTAAGTTTCGTTCGTTATTTAATTTGCAAAGTAGTTTCAATTTGTAAGATATTTTTGTCAAAAGTTATTCGGACTTAAAAAATAACGTACCATCTCACCTCGAATTACCCTAAATGTTGACGGATATTAACAATTTTGCCATATTCCATCAACAGCTTTAACTTCATGTAAATATCTCCTAATGATATTCAGATTCATAACCTATGTAAACTAGCTCGCTTTGCTGAATTTCACTCTATATAAAAATTAAGTGGATCGCAGCATAAATAAAAGAATAAATTGTATCGATGTACTAATTAAAATAATGATGTATTGTCTCTAAACCTCTTTCCCACCCATTTCGCTAACACAACAAAACATTTTAACGCTAAAATAAATTTATAATTTTTTATTATTCCTAAATAATTGGTCACCAACGAGGAGGAAGTCCTTAAAAGAATAATAAATATGAGAAAGGCCCAGACCCTATCTGTAACGTTTAAATTCCAGAAAGCATTTAATTTTAATGAATAACATATTAATATTTAAAACATAACGCGTTCGAATCCTTTTAATAAAAAAAAAAATAAAAATTTAAAGGAAATGAAAAAAAATAAATAAAAAACAAAAAAATTACAAACGTAAGACAGAATCCGGTTCTAAGATCGCGCAACTTAACCTAATATCAAATAACAAAGAAGAAGTAACCTATAGTTATGGGATAGTTACCCTTTTCTCTGACCCTATACTTGGTTTTGTTTGTACGCCTATACTGATTGGAAGTACATAAGCCAATTAAAATAGGTTCTTACAGGAACTATTAATAATGTCCCATTTCTCCTTTCTTCGATAGAAAACTTCTCGAGCTTTACAGCTAAGCTTGGAATAGAAGTCCTTGCTATACATTTTTCCCAAAAACTAAGAGTAATGATACATAGATATATATACTACGCTGTATAGAAAATAGAATTTGTAATAATGGAAATGCAATAGCACTCTATGAGACTTTTAATTTGATACCCTACACACTATATTCGAGGTAAAGGGGTTTGATAAGGCAACAACCCTAACGTACATAATCTCCGACTGAATTTTAACTGAATTTTGTGATCCATCTATATCAGACTGAGTTGTGACCATAGAAACTATATTAAAATATCAGTGAACTTTACCCTTTTAAATTGGCTCAGTGCAACTATACCAGAATGTGATCTCTCTCACGCCCTGCACATGCTGATTACTTTAGTGATTTCAGTTAAATATTTCATATCACAAAGCCTAGAAAAGATTTTTGTATGTATGAAAATCCATACCTCAGAAAATTGCAAGTTTTAATCAGTTTTACCTGAATTTTCGATAAAATTTCATTTCATTCTTTAAAATTGTTTGTCCATACGCATTCCTTACCCTGGTGGCTCGAGAAAACGAAAATTTTGTAAAATTTCGAAATTTCGAAATTTTCGGAAATTTTCGAAAATCAAAAATGTGGAATTAAAAATCTGTCAACTTTGAAAATTCTCTTCGAGTCAGTTTTGTATTTACTTAAATTATGAAACATTAAAAATAAGTGGGGGATATGTATATGAATCTATAGCTCTTCCAGCCTTTTTTGCCTGGCTAGATATTCTTTCAATTAAGACCGTTACAGATTTTATTAACAACACTTGGTGGAATAGATTAATCTTAACTGCCATCTTATAAAAGATAATAAAACACTTCTTGTTACTTCCACAACGTATATAAAAACCAGTAAAAAAGCTAATATTTTTCTAAGACCAATTCTTACCATGCCCTAGATGAATGTCCGTATGAAATTTCCTATGGGCACCCATTTGAGCAATTTTGATTTTTGCAGTGGTTTTTCGCATATATTTCAAGAACAGTTCGTCAGATAGAAAAAATGATTATAACTAATTTTATAGGATTTTATATTCTGAAGAAGTTTTTAGTACAATAGAAATGTTTAGGACTGATCGTTTTCACACTATCTGTAAAAAGCCAAAATTTTTATATGGCAACACCAAGAAGGAGTTGCACGATTTAGTCCATTTTTGAAATTTTATTTGATAGTAGAATGCAAACACCATGTACGAAATTTCAGTTCTCTACGTCGACGGATTCTCATGCAGTGTTCAAATATATAGTGGAAAACGAGATTTTGTACGGCAACCCCACGAACGAGTTGCCCGATTTGGCTCATTTTCGAACTTAATATTACTTTTTTTTTAATCCGTGTACAAAATTTCAACTCTCTAAGTATACGATTTCTCGAGTTATCGTGCGCACAGACGGATGGACGGACAGACATGTAAAAATAAAAATAACTTTTAATGTTATGCGTGGGTGTCCAATCCATGTTGCTCTACCATCATTATTTCGAGGTGTTACAAACGGAATGACAAACTTCGTATACCTACCCTATAGATTTCATCTAGGGTATAAAAACGATCGACTCAACGTTAAAATAGATATTTTCGAAAGTTGGCTTGGAAAAAAATATTATATTGGAAAGACGAATTCGAAAAAACTTATTTTCGAATTCTTATATTGAACTCAATATACTTATATGCTCAATTGAAAGATAGATCCTTTGCCTATCCTTAAAATGCACCAATATTGAGTTCAATATAAGAATTCGAAAATTTCAATTCAAAAATATCTCTTTAAAGTTTCAAATTTGTTGTTTGATTACTAAATACTTAGGTAATTGTTTCTAGGACAGTTAACTACTTACTATAAACTTTTTTCATTTACCTACATATGTTCCTACACACATACATCGTAATGTATGGAATACATGGCTGCAAAGTCCTTTTATAGGATTACTTTTGTATCACGTAGATACATATTATTCACACCACCGCACCGCGCATATAATACACAGAATGCTATAACTATAGGCTTTTGGCATGCGGTAATCTCTCATTTCGCATTTTATTCGAATCCCAAAACGTTTAAGTGTTAGCCATGAGATTACCTCAGTTATAGCATGACAGTTAGGGGAATTTATGTCATCGCACACAACCCCTGTATAGTATAGTTTTCATTTTAAAAATATTCTCATGCATCCCTATATGCACTAACAACGTGTAAGTTATACATATACATATATGAATGTATGTCGGTATGTCCTCTATATCCTGGTACGGCACCCGTACGTATATATATATATGTAGAGTGCTACCAGAGGAAGGATTAATGGGAATATGTGCAGCACGTGCTTCATACTTGCTACACGTTCAGATACTTTTCTATCCGACAAAACTACAAACTAGCAAGTCCTGGATGTCCTAGAATATGAGGCGTGAATAAATCTTCTAAGCCAGGATGTGAGACATTGAAAGCTCTGCAGGAGATATTTCTGGTTTTGTTGGTGTTTTCACTTTAAAATGCAAATAAATAACTCTCTGAGTATGAATTTTTATGGAATTTGTGTTTTTTGTTTCTTTTTTCTGTGGTATTCAAAGTGATGCTTTTCGGGTATACCATCTTTTGTTTATTTTTCTGTTTATGTGTCACAATACAAAGGAGATCAAAGGATAACTATTCGTAGTAAAAAAATAAAAATAAAAAATAAATAAAATAAAAGAGAAAAGCAAATCGTTAAAAAGTTGAAGAGAAAAAACATGTCAAGGAATTTGATCACGATTAATGCTTGCATATCCTTGTGAAGTCTCTCATTATTTACTGAAAATTTTATCTTTTTTTTTTTTCTTTTTTACTAATTATCTCGAGGTGCAGATACACACTTAGATGTATTGCGAAATTGACGCAGTTGAAAATTTGTGGTTGCTTTTTAAAGCCAAACATTTTCTCCCAAGAAATATCTCCAACAAAATACAAACCGAAAGCAAATTATTAATAATTTATAATGAAAGATAAATTTAAATTCTGTTTTACTTTAATAATTAGTCGATTTTGCTCCACTTAAATAACTGAAAAACTTGCCTAAAACATTCAAATAATATTTATACTGAGAACATACCCCCACTTACGCTTGTGTAAAGTAAAAACTTCCAAGTCTCCTCTCGATTCTAAGTGTGTCATTAAAATTTGAAATGCTGCCTTTCATTTGGTGCTGCTGTTAAAATTGCTACCAATGGGGTAATTTAAGGTGGCTTGAAATTTAGGGGTACAAAAGGGGTTGGTTGGTTGGTTGGTTGGTTGGTTATATTACTTACAACTCTTCTCTGCTCATATTTCAAATAAGGGTAAAATAATTTTTGAATAATTAACGTTTCTACTTTCGATTTGTTTGTAGGGGCGCGGGGTTCATATTATAATTTTGTAATTTGCATACTAGATAAAGCCGAGATATCGTCACCCTTTTAAATGTCATTACTTTTTGATTATGTTTTACCTTAATTAGTTGTACCATGGTTCTAGCGCGTTATAATTTATTTCATTTAAGTTGGTATAGTATATGTATTAACAGGACATGTACATAGTTGGGGGATAATGTCTCGAAACGAATTACATGCGAAGGTATAAATATGACTGGTATGTATACAAACATATACATAATTTAGTGGTAATTAGTTGGTCATTACTGTATACCTTTATATGCCGGTATTATTGAGTGAAATATGTACAGAGATACAAGACTAATCTAATTGACATTTTTTCGTGTATATTAAATACAGTTTCAAGATGGGATACATAATTCGAGTGAGTACCAATCTTTACATTAGCTTATTTCTTGGACCGGTGATTATTTGTAGCAAAAAAAAAAATTATATTAGCACAAATTAGGCCTTGAGAGGACAGAATTAAATTGGTATACTATTCAAGTAAATTTCCGAGGAATAAGACAAACGTAAAGAAATTCATAGCATCTAAGTAACACAGATCCCCCCCCCCCCCCCCCCTCAATGTCACAAAGACTTCATATATTCAAATTCAAATTTATTAATCAAAATTTCTCCGCGACACATGATTGACCTCACTCTCATTTTCTCAACAAATTACTCCTGTAAAATTTTATTGCACTTGTTTAGAAGCACTGGAAATTAAAAAAAACTGTTGATATTATTCATTACATTTAGTTTGGACTACATTTTTCACGACTTCTAATCTGAAAAGTTGGCAAAAAATGGTACGACACTTGATTGACCTCAGAGAAAAAAAGGCTGTTTTTAATACAAAAGTTACAGGAGTATTGTAGGGAAATTATCTTCATTGTAAAGAACAACTGGATTCAAATTTTTAAAGATCTACTTAATAATGAGTCTTGCCACCGCTTTTATTTATAAGTTCAAATATTCTTTTTGGTAAGAAGTTATACAAATTGTGTATGATTTCGATCGGTATTTCATTCCAAGCTGAAATTATAGCTGTTGATACGATATCAAATTGACGGTCAGACCCATAGAATCACCTAGTAAGCCATCCCCATAAATTCTCTATAATATTGATGTCGGGAGATATTGATGGCCATTCCAGGACCCATATGTTTTCTTCCGTGAACAATTGATTAATCATCCTAGCTGTGTGGATGCCTGCTTGGTCGTGTTGAAATATCCAATCCTGACCGTCCATCTTTTCTATTATTTTAATTTTCGCGTTAGTGAGAAGAGCTTTGTAATCATTAATCGTTTGTCGACCACTAATAAAAACGATATCAACTGGTCCGTTGTAGGAATGACGGCGGGACAAAAAACTTTTCTTCTCTCAGATCATGGTAGTAGAATGCGTATCCATCGGGTTCATCCAACGTAAAGCGCTTTTCATCAGAAAATATGATCTGTTTCCACTCGTTGTTCCACGTACGTCATGTGATTCCGAGCAAATGCAAGTCTACTTTCCTTATGTCTCTTGGTCAGTACTGTCTTCTTTCTGAGACGACGACGCTGTAGATTTGGAGAGTCTTTCAATTATCGTTGCACTGTACGAATACTCGCACTTGTTCCCGCAGATTCCTTAATTTATATGGGAGTTAAAGACAAATTCGAAGCTATTCTCTTAATCTTTCGTCTCTCTCGTTCTGTTGTTGCCATCTTAGTTCGCCTTTTTTGATTTTTTCCGTATTTCGATGGATCTTTTAAAAAATTATTCACCACCCGATATTTCCCTATTGGAATATCCTTTGTCTTTTAAAGCTTTAATTTTTCCTCCAATTTCTTCTGCCGTCATACTTTTACCGCTGCTCATTTTTTATATTACAACATTTCTATTAAATAAATAACAATTTTTAAAAACTTTTCTTTAAAATACACTAATCTAACCAGCATCGAATACAATTTATTACTGGTGAGGTCAATCAAGTGTCGTAACGTTTGATACCAACTTTTCAAATAAAAAGCCGTTAATAATGTACTCCGTACCAAATACAGCGAAATTAGGAATTTCCAGTGCTTCTAAACAAGTGAAATAAATTTTTACAGTAGTAATTTGTTCCAAGGATACATGAGAAAATGATGGTGAGGTCAATAATGTATCGCTGAGTTTATGAGCTCTTTTACATGCAAAATTACTTCAGAAAGGAAATTACAAAAAAAAAATAATATTAAAGTAAGTGGTACAAGCTAGTGAGTTTCTGTAGCAAATTATAACAGAAATTATTGGACCTGGTGTTCTCGTCTGACTCAAGTGAAACAATTGTTAGAGGATGTTCGACTTCGTTGATTCCTGAATCCTCTCATGATCCGGCTTTTTATGTTTCTATGTGCTTCGACTATGTTAATATAGATTCCTCTAATTTAAGTAGTTATTTTTTTAATTTCAAAAAAGCTGATTTTTCAAAGCTTTACGACTGGTTCCAACATTGTGACTGGACGAATGTTCTGATTGTTGCATACCAGTATCATATAGCAATTAGAAATTTGAGTCTTTGAAGGGGTTTTGATTTATCTCGAAATGTCTTTTCTCAATAATTCATTATGTAGCTTTGAGTTTTAAGTCAGATTATATATTTACCTGCATATGCAGGCTGAATATTAAATAAATATAATAAATAAGTACCGACCAAAATACGTCTAAGGAAGTAGCTATACCATTGTTAAGAGTTTAGGTTTAGTCCATTGCTTTAGCGAGAAATTATTTTATATCTTCATAAAGTTGTCTAAGCTTCATCCTATTGTACAGCACGGAAAATGGTAAGTTTCCAAGTTCAAATTCCTTTCAGAATTTCGCTAACGAATTCGATATTAATATTATTTCTAGATTAGATAGTAAAAAAAAAAATCTATACCTACAAAAAGCATTATTATTTTTTTTTTATCATCGTAGGGTATCAAGTCAAAATCCCCAAAATATTACATTTATTCTGGTAAAAATATGTCCTACTACGAGAATTTCAAATCTCCCTTAGAATAGCATTTGCGATATACTTAAAAAACTTCTGGTTACCAGCATCTTTGCCACCCCCCATTCATTGAAATGATAGGAAAAAAGCGTGAACAGAATTTTCAATTATTATTCCCATCGACTTACTCACTCGCTCTCTCTCCCTCTGTCTCTCTCTCTCTATTAGACATTGTGACCAAGTAAAACCGAAAAGTGCTAAAACGTCAAGAGCTCAGCAACTTTTCCTAGGGGAGCAATCCAACAGAGAAGAAGTTGCGCGTCTAATTCCAAAAATATTGCAATTTATGGTCTGGAAATCCTCCTGTAAATAATGAAGAGATGAATAACGTATCTTCCTTTTGAAGATATGAACATTCCACACAAATGTTATACATTTATATATGTATGTATGTATGTATGGGTTATAGTATTTGAGAGATTAAGAGGTCCTGAAGTATCCTCCGAATGGGTAAAATCTTATATAGTAAAACTTCACTTTATGCGATGAGATATAGCTCTTTACCCGCCGATGCTATGGGATTTAAGTCCTTGAAAAGATGGATTTTGGGCGTATCTTTCTACAGCGATATATTGTTAGTAGACACAAGGGAAGAAGTACTCCAAAGGGGTAAAAAAAAAAAAAAGTACGCTATGAATTTTAAAAGAATCTCATTCAATGCCAGTTCCGGGGTCGACGTTATATTACATATATTTGTATATATATATATGTATATACAACCACTGAGTTGGGGTGTGTGGAGTGCTGTTGCGTGTGTATATCGATTAATAGAATGATTCATCGCTACATTTCACTGGCAAAATTGCTTAGAGTCTGTTCTTGCAATGGCAAAACTTCGCCGTAAATTACATGCTTATCGGTTACGTGCTGCTCAAAGTGTATTATGTTTGGTTGGAACGTTATTAACCAGAGGATTGCGTGAACTAGTTATTTTCAATGAAGGAGTCTACCAAGTAACGCCTTCCTGCTACACACTTTTGGCTCGTTACTAATAATTTTCTTATTAGTATTATTTCCACAGGGTGAATATACACCACATGAAGGTTTGTGCGATTGTTTGTGGTAATGCAGAAACTCATTATAGACTTTTGAAAATTGTTATAAATTGTAGGAACCTTTATATACATATAGTAGGTTAACACCAACGTTCTCCATTCAATCTACTCTTTAGATGCCAATTTTAGACTTCGAGGCGTGTTGAGTTTTGTCAACTCTGTACAACAACAATTACCACCCCCTTCCGGAGTAAATCAATAAAACTAATAGCAACAATGTTATAATGTTTTGCGGTTTCATGTTGTATTGGATCATGCCAACGAGTTTGAATTTCCGGCGGCGCTTTCAAAACTTTATGATGGTGAATTAAGAAAAGATGTCGAAATAAAAAAAAAAAAAAATAAAGGAAGAAGAAGTTATGTAGTTGAATTAACGATGTTGACAGGAGTGGGGGTGGACTGAGATGATGCCAGGGAATAAAAATAGTCGCGACAAGACATCACTTGGGATGCCACAACACTCAATTTTACAACCATAAAATGTACAAGAGTCAGTTTGCTATATATACACACACACACACATGCACTTGAGTGAAATGTTTAAAAAAAAAGAAAAAGAATGAAGGAAAGCGTTTATTGCCCACCGTGAAACTTAAGAAAAATATATAAAAGTAAACGAAATAAGTACTTGACGACGAAGAAAAATGTAATGCGGGTTGGATCCAAATTGTTCCCGGGAGAATTACTTACTACACACAAAAATTCAAATATACTTTCTCGTCTCGACATTTTCCACTTTCAACGCTACTCATTCAGATGGTGGAGGAGTATTTTTGTGATGAATTACTTCGGTCATGTCATTACTTTGGGGAATTGCAATATCTAACGCTTCTGGATGTTTGACGGAATATGTAGGTATCATAAAAATTGCACACTAAAAAGACAAATTTTCAAGACATTTTTCTTAAAGGGAATAATTAAAGAGGATTTGTCTAGACGTTCGAGCCTTTAAAGATTTTCATTTTTCTCTCTTTTGAATATAAAAGATGAAATTAAATTTGTTTGTGTTAGTACGTTAATACTATTTTTTTTATTTTTTTATTTATTCAGCAGTTCATACGATAGTAAATACCTTACACCAATTACTTACTGCCGCATTTAATTGAAAAAAATAGATCTACAATAATAATTTAATTAGAAAAACAAGAACCACAACTAAAGCTAAGGTAATCCACCTAATAGAAAAGATATAAAATAATTAAAAGATATAAAAGAAATAAAAATAAAAATTAGAAGAATTACTAATGAAAAATAAACAAATTAAAAATTGTACTAAAAGCAATCAAATACAATTCAAGTAAAAAAACAATAGAAAATAGTATGAATTTGTAGCGAACCTGTACATAGATAGATATTTAGAAATTTATGAGTGAAGTTTTATATAGAAAATTTTCATTCATGTAATTCGCAATAGCTTTTTGAATTGATGTTATAAGTAGGGCAGTATAGATTCACTAGACACCATGATCCGCCAACCCGAAATTCCTACCAATAATTTATAGCAAGTTGAACTGGTCTGTCCGGGAGACCTAAAAATCCTACTCCACCTCCACCCCTGCCTATAAAGCGAGTACGTAAAAAACGGAGGGTTATCGGTAGTACGTGTAACAGACGGAGACCCATAATCAGTATGTGTCCAACGGAAAGCCATCCCAAAAGTCAGTACGTGAAAAACGGAGAGCTACTGGTAGTACCAGTACGTGTACAAATGGAATCCAATAGTCAGTACGTGTTCAACGGAAAGCCATCCTGTCACCAGTACGTGTACAACGGAGGGCTAGTGGAAGTACGTGAGAAACGGAAGCCACTAGTTAGTACGTGTACAACGGAAGTCTCTCCTGGCCCACACGCAAATTGGATTTAGAACTATTGACAAGAATTTCACTAATATAAATTATTCTGCATTTATAATAGGGACGCAAAAGGAATAAATAATTAATTTGAACTCAACCCAACTGTTGTCATTCGGACCCCTCATTCCACTGACGTTCTGACGTTTTGCTACCGACCGAACTATTGGTGACCGAGCAATCCCGACCGACCAAGCAAACGACGTCACAAACTTTAAATTAAATACTACTTTTAATGAAATAATATCAGGAGAAATAAGAAAAAAAAATACGGAAGAAGGAAGATATATAGAGAACAGGATAAAAGAAACAACAAGAAAAGCAAAATAAAATATCAATAAATATTGTCACATATGTCACATGCCTGCAATATCGCAAAATCGGAGGAGTTCCATTGAACTTTGGACCACAGCTGAGTTCTTCCAGTAGACTCTTCATATTTGGAGGCTGGAGCCTTTTCCAATGTCTTCCGCTAAAATCGGAAAAAGCAATTAGCAAGAATGTAGCGAATGACGCACAATTGGCTTCGTCATCCTATGTCCAACTAGTCCAAATGTACATAATTAGTCGAATAACCTAGAAATTGTTTAGTAAAGATTTTAGTAATAAGAAAACATTCCAAGCAAAACATTTAACTACCATGACTTTTTTTTTATTTTAATTGCCCAAATTGGTTTAGATTTTAAGTAAAAATTATAATAGAATTTTGAGTTCGTTAATTATGCTAGGACTTGCTAAAAAGAAAAATGCCCTAAAAATTCAGAGTTAAGAAAAGTATAAAAATATCGATCGCCATTTTTGTTTTTCTTCTTTTGGTTCCAGTAAGGTAAAGGAGATTAAACAGAAATAATAATAAAAAGAAAAACACATTAAAATAAGCTACAAGCAGAAGTTTCCTAAGTTGAAACTTATAAAATCGACAAAACACAGGAATACACATAAAACCATGACCAAGTTGAGTATTTTTCTTAAAGCCTTACTAGTACAAGAAGTGCGCTTTCATTTCCCTCGGGAGTATCCGTATAGGTTCTAGCCCCATATTCGCAGAAGCCCCGATCCAAGAAGCGTTAACCAGTGAAACATCGAAAGTTCATCTGTACAATTACTGACAAAAAACATTTGTCAAATGTTTGGTAAACAATGGGCGCGTTCACTGCGACTACGACCGAATGTATTCGACTATTTGGTACATTCAAAGTGCGGAGTGAACGATAGTCGTAGTCAAGCGTAGTCGTTTACTGTCAAAATTTGGCGAAGTGAACGCTGGGTAGTGACTCGTAGTCGACAAAAAGTCACTATTTCGGTGCCAGTGAACGCGCCCAATTTATAGGCAGTTGACAAATGTTTGAGAAATATTTGACAAACATTTGACAAACATTTGATAGATTACTTGTATGGAAAATATTTTCCAAATGTTCAGTTTAAATCATGTATTCTCCCAGTGAAGTATCGTGCGTCTTTAGTCGTGCTTTACACAACATTTGAGGAAAATTTTCGAAAAGGAAACAGAAAATGTTCGGTCAGAAAATTACAGTACATGATTTTGGTTGAATTTGAATTGAAACTTTTTTAAAAATCCATAACTATAAAATTTGCTTCCACACCCATCACACATTCGGAAAATGCTCAAATATTTGTCAAACATTTGGAGAATGTTTGTTATGTGGTGTCACGCCTTAAGAAAGTATTTTATCCATAGCATTACGTTTGAGTATGAATGCAAGAACTCAATTTCATTGAAATAATTATGAGATTTTTGAACTCTAACTATAGAAGACTTTAATGTTATATTCAGGAATAAATATGAATAATTCAGGTGTAGGACGAGGTGCCGCATTATGCAAATTTTTGATAGAATATGAGGAGCATAAATTTTATTATTAACCAACTTAAATAAAAATAGCTCGTCAAGATATGAACGGCGATTAAGTAATGTAGTCATAGACAGTCTACTTAATCTATCATTTTATTCATATATGTATATATATGTCGCAGACACCAGTTTATGAAAAGTCTAGATACTTCATGAAATATAAGTAGATAGTGTAACAATTTGCGCTTAATGCCTTTTAGTCACTTTTTAGTCACTTCATGATGTTTCCTTTACACTGATAGTGTAATACCAACTGATATAACCGAATGCTGGGAGAGGGGGATGCGCGCCGAAGGGGAAGGTCGTACCCAGACCTGCGAGACAGCCAGTTTTTTAAAGCAGGTGGTGAGAGATCCCAAACACGGAGGCCAAATCGGCACATTATTCTATCCTGATAGAAATCCCATCACCAAAACCTTCTTGTCCTCTCAATGAAGCGCATCAGGTCTTGATATGGAAGATTTTTCAGGTCATCTACAGATAGAAAGGCAGACCCTGGAGTATCCAGCCTGCTCTGGATGAAGGCCGGACAACCACACAGAAAGTGTTCGGTTGTCTCAGGCTCTCCTTCCAGGCATACCAGACACTAGGGGTTATCATTAACTCACATTCTTGTTAGATGAGTGTGAACCGAGCTGTGGCCGGTGGTGATGTTATCAACTACAGTTCTACATTGTTTCCTTTCGGTCTCCATGAGAAGAGAAGAGAAATTCCTAGTGGGCCCATCACGAAACAGTTTTGTGCACCTACAAGTACTCAGGTTCTTCCATCTTTGCTGATGTTTCCTATGCACTTCCGCTTTGATAAGAGACCCGATACTTGAGGTTGCAACGCCTACGGCGAGTTCCGCAGCTCACAAGACCGGAGAAACAGGTCCAGCTCCAGCTAAATGGACAGACCCATGTGACCAGGATCCCACTGAAGTGACACCTTCTTTTGGATACACAATTTATCCACAGACGACCTGCAATTCCCCAGTAACTTAGATGCGAGGTAGCCACACACGCACACGCACACACACACACGCCCGATTAGAACATGAGATAGGTTAAATTAAAGAGGCAGTTATGAAGGACCCGTTGAGAGGAAAGTAGTTTAGATATATCCTTGCTGAGACAAATCGAGAAAGAGAGTCTCTCCAAGAGCATAAAATAGTCACATATGTATGAGCGTGTTTAAAATCATGTGCTATGACAAGCGAATGACACTGCACAAGATAATAAACAAACATACAATCGGGAAACAACTAAAATAAGTAAGTGAGATAGGATAGCTAGAAAATTAAAAATCTGACAATTATTAATAGAACAGTTTCAACATTGTACACTGAAGATGTACCAACTGATCGTTTGCAAGTTTAGAAAACTGCTGATGAGCTCCGTGGCTGTAGCGAAACTGGTTAAGTAAAGCCAATTCCATTAATTTCCCCTTAATTAAACCCAAAAATTTTTTGTTATACCATATTATCATACAACGTAGTAAAAATTCGTATCAGGACCTATCGAGGTATCCTACTACACAGGCCAGCAGCTCCCCATAAGGATGGATGCAATACCCTAACAAAACTAACAAACTAAACTGGACATGTAACTGCATGAAACACAACACATAAAAACACGGGACACATCATCTACACCACTTAATGGAAGGTTTTTCTAGTACCTCACTTCTACGGTGGCTAATCTAAGTGACTTACGGCGCTGAAGAGGTGGTGCCCCACCTGCCGTACAACGTTTCGTCAGGCTGCTCCAGGTGACATAAAAACCAGTACTTGCATTTTTTTGCAAAATTTAATAATTTGCAAAATTTTAAAAATAACAGAAAAATTTTAAAAACAGACTTTTTGATTTTGAGGTTGCATAACTCTGCAGTGGGGAGTGGTTTATAGTAGATTAAGAGCTGGCGACCAAAATACTTACGTTATTTCATACAAAAAAAATTTCCATCTTATCATGCTCTCTTAACATCGTTGATAACTTATCAACACCAAGAAAAGGTTACCCGATTAATTTAATTTTTGACATTTTATTTCCTATTTTGTGAAAACGGAGTTTTTGAAATTTGAGCTCTCCACGTCGTTGCATTCTCAGGGAAATATATGTTGAAAAATCAAAGTATTGCATGGTAACGTCCGATTTGATCCATTTGGGCGTTTTTCATTTGATTAGAGATCACCTGATCATATTTGACCCTGATTATTATAAACAGTTAGTCCGCATATCCTTGATTATCAGTTCTTGTTAATTCTGGAGATCATCGAAAACTAGAGTTTGTTATGCATGGCATATACCCATCTCACATACATTATAGTCTATACTTCTCGGATCTCATTTACTTCATTACAGCTAGAAACTTTTACTTAAAGTTGATTTTGAGCATTTAAATCTGCGGAACAAAATTTGGCGAACCATATTGTCATACTCTCCCCTTCATTTGTATTACGTGTTCGAATACATAAGAAAATTTTGTTATTTTATCAGCAGTAATTATAGACTTGGTTTAACCTAATGACATTATAACAGATTCCATAATAAACCCATAAAGGTAGCTTATCCTAATATTCCTGCTTTGATGTCCTATATTACACAGGTTGTGTAATAATTGCAACGTTTCCATTGTAACTGAGACACTTAATTATTGAAAGATTGTAAGGCACTTTTTATTTGATATGCGTGTTTAATTTAATCAACAAATCTGCCACCTTCATATATCTACATTATCCGTTACTTATAAATTTCCTTAATCATTTCCCACTAACTAAATACTTTTAGCACACGTTTTTACACTTAGACTTTCCTCCTAATATACAGTTCATTCTTTATATGGCAAGATAAAGTTCAATAAAAATAGCTCTTTCCTGATTCCCGTATCCTACCTAACATAATGATATACGCAACTATATACATATATATACATAGATTCTCTTGTAGGTACTACACACATATATAATCTGGTGCTATATCCATGTCTTATCCACACGGGAGTGGGAGGCAATTAACTGCCGATATAAATCAATTGTAGCTTCCCAAGGAGCATAGTACTTGAAGATATATGTTCAAAGTCCATAACATTCTTCACTATTGATGGCATGTGTATATCCTTTTATGGGCCCATGGAATCCAATCAAACCAACACGAATGTCTAGTATACCGGAGCCGTACTAAACAACATAAATTAAGGATATCAAGTGGCGTAAACTGGATATATCTAGTGTTTGCAATAAACTTAATTTTCTTCAATTATTGTCCAAAGGAAATAGTTTTCCTTTTGCTAGTGGATTACCGCTCGTTATGGGGATTTTCGTGCAAAATATCCTTTATTAAAACGTAAGAAATAAAGGAAAGGTGGAAAATTATAGATGATGCACACAAGTTTTAACAGAGTATGTATGGATTCTAGCTAAGTAAGGGAGGCATTATGAGAATTTTACAAATTGTTTGAATTGAGATTAATTTTGTTCATGGAGATCATTTATAAAATTATTCTGCCCCTATAACCAACACACGCAGTCGTTTACCTTACAAAAACTAATTTTCTTTTCATTCAACCGAAAATATGTATATCATTCCGAGGGGAACCCCCCTACAAGACTAGACATAAGTAAGTCTAATTGAATAATTGTCACGTCGTAATCCTATTATTAGGGACTTAGTATGAAAGCGCAGTCATTGTCCACATCGGATCCTAATAAATCAATTAAAACGAGAGATCCGGCTAACTTTCTTCTCAGTCTCATATTCCAGTAATTGGGGGACATAACCGCACTAATTACATAGGCCCATCTATTCGCTATCTTTATTTTCCCGAGCTGTGTTTTTTTTCTTTGCTTCTTCTCATTGTTTTTTTTTTGCTTTCATTTTTTTTTCTGTTAATTCACTGCAATCAACAATTAGGACGGAAATTTTTCCCCGTTGTTGTTGAGGAGGACCATGAATGTGGGTAGGTACTTTTGGGACAGACCGGACTGAGAAGCAAATTGTTTTCTTGATTTATTCCAATGAGAGAAATTTGTCCCAGGAATCTTGTTTTTTTGTGTTTTTTTTTTTTTTTTTTTGATCCGGTTCTTTGATAACACAGCATTTTTTATGATGATGTTATTGTGGTTTTCCTTTTTTTTTTTTTGTTTACTTGACTTAATTCTTCTGGCAAGTTACATTGGAAACATGAGGGTACCTATTTGGGGTTGGTCAGTATCTACATAATTGAATTATATACTGGAAAGGATGCTGCAAATGATTTTTTGCCTTTTTTTGTGTTTTTTAAGTGGAATAATTAGGGAAAATTTTGTAACCATGAAAATTTCAATTGTTTTTTTATGTTGTTTTTTTTTTGTTTTTTTAAGCGAAGCCTCTTAAACGTTTAAAAACTTTAAAAAAAATAAAATTGTTACTATGGAAAATTTAATCTTTCATATTTCACAGCAGCTGGTTTTATCACAAATTTGTTGTTTTCCCTTCTTCGGGAGGTATGATTTCAAAAAGTGTTGTTTTTAGACAAGAATATCTCCTTGAAATGTATTTTCTTCCAAATACACTGAAAGTTCTGAGAAAGAAAGGAGTTTGGTTTTTCAATATTTTATTGTTTTTGAAAAAAAAGACAATGTTTCATGAATTTTTTTATAATTTTAAGTCAATCCTCAAAGCACTGTGACAATATTTCTAAAGTCTTCTCCGTATATTACAGGCGTCAACAGCTGATTCAGGTATGGAAAGACGTAGACTCCGCATTTTTTTCGTAAGAAGAGAGAAAAAAAATTAATTGTTGTGTGCTGATGTGGGGTCTCGACTATATGGTGCATGAGTGTTGAATTCTACTCTATTTTCCCTTAAAAATCCAGTAGTTCTTTGGGGCTTTAGGGCACATCACCTTACCTTAACTTACATTACCTGACTTTACTTTATCTTACCTTACCTTACCTAACCTTACGTAACACTCCAATACATATTTCACCACTTTCGTTGGACTTTTCTCATTTGAAATTTCTTCATTCGAAATTTGTTTATTCTACGACTTTTGCTCTGATTGTCTAGCTCATATTAGCTAGTACAACCAATTTTCATCACCTGTAACAATTTCATATACTAAGTTTAAAGTTCGTCGTCTAAAGACCTTTAAAATTTCTCTGTACAACTCCACACGAGCGTCTTTTCACTTTTATGTTAATAAGTGCGGAATTGATTGGCAGCAAAATTTTCTCGTAGCCATGGACAGGTGGATAGCCTTCATTTTTTTTAATGTTTTATGTAATATATCCGCAATTATTGGACGGATATCCTTTACGAAATTCATCATGAAGAGCCCTTCGTCTATGTCAAAATATTGGGAGTTTGCTTATTATTAATTTATTTTACCTTGAAAATAAAGCAAGGAGAATTTCGAAGAATTTTGAATATTCCAAAGACTTGGGATAATTTTTAAATATTTCGAGGAAACGGATTTGTAGGCGACGTCGGACAATCTGGCAGATCAAGAACCATTCATGTTTTTGTAGCGGAAAAAGTTGAAGTTAGTCCGGAAACATCAACCAGAAAACGGTTTTTGCTCATTTCAACATAAATCGACATTTATTATGGCAAATTCTCAAACAAGTATAAAAGATGTTTCCATTCAAGATCTAAAACGTTCAGACTACTATACCCGATGCTGACTTATCTATCTATATGGAATATTATTGTATACCATCCTAAATCTAGCAAATGTAAATAATAATTTTTTTGAGTCGATTGATCGATTGAGCGCGTAGGGAGGACCCTACCAAATTAAGGGAAAAAAAAATTAAAAAAAAAATTGCATACCTGGGGTTAAGAAAATTTCCATGGAAGGAGTCATCGGTACGTTTTATTTTCAGTGGAGTTAAAATCACCACTGCGGCAGAATAGCAAAAATAATGAATTTTTAAGTTTCAAAAATTAGTTGAATATAGAGGTAGCCCTTACTGCCAACAACTTTCAGGTCGCGTAATAATATCAAAAAGTTTTGTGATATTTATTGCCATTCCCCTCCCCCTCTCTCGTAATTATCTGTTTTAATTTTTTGCGGTGGAGTATTCTAAAGTAACGTGCTTACAGAAGTAAACCTTATACAGTAGAAGCCCTGAAAAATAGCATCCGGGAAGAAAAAAGCCCAACATAATTTGAAACATTGACTGAAACCTTTAGAAATGTCTTTAAAATAGTTAAAATTTGTTCAGTCTGTTGGAGATGGTAATTTGACCGATATGATATGATTTTATAATTTATTCTAAGAATTTTGATTTTCTACTTCAAAATATAATCATGAAAAAATAAAATGAGTCAAGACAAATGATAAAATTGCCCTAGTCGGATTTGCTACGCACATACACGCACGAAACTTCTTCCAAGGCTCAATATTTTATAATTTTTTTGATCTTTTGATTAAAATGTCCAAGTATCTCGATATAAAAGATGGCCCTGATTACGATCTAGAAATTTTATTAAATTCGATCACCAAAATCTAATATGATCACTAGCCAGGATGGGGAACTTATTGCAAACTTTGCAGGCATACTTCTGCATGAATATAGTCAGCATATAAATTTGAATTTTGAACAGTGCTTCGATTCCACCAGTAATCAGTTGGTCCACTCTTTATAAAAAATTATTCCTGAGCTCCTCAAATAATAAATGGAAAAAATTCTAGTCGCTTATCTATACAACGGAAGGAATTTAATATAATCGATAATACATGAAGAATCTTGTAATAGATCTCATCTACAATCTGTGTGCCATCCAGTAAGCTTGAATCTACACTAGGCTATAAAAACATTAAAATAATCAAAAACTGCAATGAGCTAATTTTAATTTCTTCTATTTTACATTTATTTTTAGGCTTAAGTACTTAAAGTTAATGAAAATTAAAGAATTTGTAATTGAGCAAAATATATTTTCTTTTAACATCATCGCAGGACAAGTAAAATTAAATAGATTACATCCTTAATACACCTCTGAGCCCACATCCTGAATATATAATTTCATTATCTGAATGGCAAAACTTCATCCTGAAAATGATAATTCAAATCACTTAAATCCATGAAATCTTGATGTGAGGGGGGGTGGAGATTGCAACTTAATAGGAACGCAATTTTAGTTTAAACGTTCGTTCATAACGAATGTCCGGGCTCTTTTGTTCCATCCCCATTTAAGGATAAAATTCAGTTCATGGCTAGCTACACAGGAATCTATAGAAAATTAAAAATTCACAGAGTGCCATAATTTACGGGCTACAGTACAATGACTTGACAGAATATACTCTTGGCGAAGAAAAGCAAGTAAAACGGGGACCATAAAAATTAAAAACGTAGATTGGATTTTCAGCTACTCTAGCTATAGTCCCCACCGCGACTGTAGACATTTCAGTAATACCACCATCTCTCTCGTATAGTGATTTATTATTAGTGCCGGATAGACCAGACCAAAAATTCTATATCCTCTCTTATGGGAATGTCGTTCCATTCCGGAAGAGGCTCACTATGCTTACATTTAAACTGTTTCGTATAAATGGTTTATCCTTCTGAATATCCATCTACCTCTCCCCCTCATTTCTAATTCCTTCTAGTAAAGCCTCTAATGTAGACTTCTTCTTCTTCTTCGTCTTTATATAATCCCCATATCGTCGTCCTTTCTACGGTTAAGCTATGGGAACTTTAACAATTGTAACTGTTACTTGCATAATTTTTTCCCATCCATTTGGCACCCTTACTTAGTTACAGTCAAACCATCGCGGCATACCACCACCCCATTAACTAGAATAAACTTTGGTTTCTCCACTTTTAGTCGCAATGCCCAACTAGGTTTGGTGGCTTTTCTTGTGTTTCGTCCCTTTTTCCTTTCAGGTTTTAATATTGAGGTAAAGAATTGGGGAAAAAGTAGGAAAACTGTACTTTCCCGTTTGGCGGTAAAGAATCCTTGTCGTCGTCGTCGTCGTCGTCCGGTATGTGCTGCCGCTCTCCTTTTGGCTACAGCAAAAAATAATTGTCATCGTGTAATTTAAATGAAGTTTTAATGGAAAATAAATTTTCATGCAATGAAAAATGACAACTCAGCAGAATAAAAAAAAAAAGGAAACAGCCAGCCAGCAAGAGAGGGTTGAGTAGGACACCATTTATATTTAATTAGCTCAGGAATAGGAATTAGGTTAGACGCGGTATACTTCGTGGTAAATTATTCGTAAAAAAAAAAATCTCTGCAATTTTTACTCTTTGCATTAATTAGATTTTTTTTTTAAAGGGGTATGTGTGTGACTAAAGTTTTTTTTTCTCCCAGTTTCAAAGGATTTAGAATGATGACTTCTCCGCTTATCCAAAATTGAAAGGGTGTTTGAAAAGTTTAAAAATATTAATTAATAAATCATAGAAATCAACGTTGCGAGATTGTTTTAGTTTTATGTTTAATAGAATGATTAAGTTTGAAAATTTCGTATATAAATAATTTTTTGTGTTTGTTAAAAGTCCAGATCTTTCCTAATATTGTTTTATTATTCCAATATCCGGAAAAGTTCGAGCGACTCCATTGCTCCCATCTAACTTCTAATAGTTTTTTTTTCTTCTTTAAAATCAGTTTCTAGATCATTTACAAGATTATAAATAAACTGTTAAAGGCTATAAGGATCAGTTCCCAGTTGAAGATGCTGTTTTGGTAAGATTTGCTCATTCAAATAACCTAAAACGATGGAGAAAGTTTAGAAATCCTTTTTCCAGGTATACCCGTCTAAGCGTACGTTTTAATAAAAGTAACAAACAATACACCAACTACTACCATGATACGCAATATCAAAAATCTCTCTTTAAAAGCATAAGGGATATTCATAAAGATTTTATTCTTATCTCTAAATTCATAGAAACACGCTTTAAAAGGTTTAATAAATCGCGCAGGTTTATTTTTTTTTTGTTTTTATAAAAAGAATTGTTTACACACTCTTACATACAGGGTGCTCTGGAAATCGTGCACTATGCTTAGGAAGTCTTTTAATGGGATATGCCAAAAATTATATAGTGAAAATTTGAAAGGAACATGCTTAGAGCTTGCACGGGACTTCGAGTCAACGGAAAATACTTTCCCAATAGAGTAGTTTATGAGGCAGCCAACATCACTCCAATCCAGGTTTATCTGTTCGAACTTGCGACCAAGTAAGTTCAAACAAGTAAAAAAGCTAGAATTGGTCTAAGACCAATTCTTATGATACCCTCTAGATGAATCCCCGTATTAAATTTCGTATGGTCACCGAACTATTCAAGTTTGATTTTTGAAGTTGTTTTTCGCATATATTTCTAGAACTGTTTGTCGCACAGAAAAAATGATTATAACCAATTTTATATGATTTCGTATTCTGCAGAAGTTTTTAGTACAATAAAAATGTCTAAAAATGTCTTGGACTGATTGTTTTCAAAGTATACGTAAAAAACCAAAATTTTTATATGGCAACACCAAGAAGGAGTTGCCCGATTTAGTCCATTTTTGACATTTTATTTAGTAATGTAGCAAAAACATCATATACGAAATTTCAGCTCTCTATATCGACGCGTTCTCAGTCAGTGTCCAAATATATAGCGAAAAACGACATTTTTATATGGCAACCCCACGAAGGAGTTGCCCGATTTGTCTCATTTTCGAACTTAATTTTACTTTTTTTTTTAAGTCCGTGTACAGCTCTCTAAGTATACGCATTCTCGAGTTATCGTGCGCACAGACGGACGGACGGACGGACGGACATGCAAAAATCAAAATAACTTTTAATATTATGAGTGGGTGTCCAATCCATTTTGCTCTACCATCATTATTTCGAGGTGTTACAAACGGAATGACAAACTTAGTATACCCCTATAGATTTCATCTATGGTATAAAAATACCAAATCTAGGGTGTAAAAATCCCAAATCTATTACAAACAACCTGCCGGACCTTCTCATACCTGCAAACTTTAAATACCTGTCACCCCTGCTCTTAACAAAAAGCCCGAGGCTAAAAACATCTACTATCTACTAGATGATAGTAGAATAAGTTTACACAGGTGATTAATACCGCGATTAATACCGCGGGTACTCATATTTTAGCCACGATTACTCGGAGAGTGTCTCTGAAGGAAACAAATTTTTTAGGAACCATCGATTCTTAAACTCTCCCAACAATCCATATCCTATCATCTCATATCTCCTCCCCCCACCTAACGTCAACTAACGTCAAAAGGAGAACGAAATCTAGTACGGCTGATATGGCGGCGTATCATCTGTATAGGAAAAGACGACAGCGAAACGGAAAGTTACAAAGTTAGCAAAGGACAACTGTCAAGAAGAAAGCAACAAACGACATAAAACTGAACTGAGGGCTAATGATGAGCCCCAAGGACCAAAAAAACAGCAAAAAGTGAACTTAGGGGGACACAGAAAGAGGAAAATGGCGCAAATCATACTTGAATTATGTTGAAAAGTAATTTGGGGGGGGGGGGCATTTACGACTTTTCGTCTGTCGAGGATTTAATAATAATTTTTTTTTCATATCCTCTATATTTGGTGGCACTTGGGATCTTTTTAAAATTCCTTAACAATAGGCGGCAAAAGGCTCTACAAAGGGTAAAAAGGCACTAGCTAAACTAAAGTTATAAAAGTCAATTGGGACAAGTAAAAAAATTAAACTAAACAAATGACACAAAAAGTAAAACCAATTCAAACAAAATTTTCAAAAGAGTCTAAAAAGGGGTCACAAGAATTTTGAAAAATATCTAAATTATAACAAAAGATTTAAAACCAGTCCCAATTTTGACAATGTAACTGGCAGTTCCAAGTAGTTCCAAAATTCCAAAATAATCTAATAAAAATAATGACCTAAACGAGCGAATTTTCAACATAAAATTTTGTAATTTAGAACCGAGATCGAAACGGAATTAAAATAAAAAGTCGAACGAACGATACCGATACCGTTATAGAGTCCCGCGAGAGTAGCCTGTAGTATCATAGACCTCTACAAACTGCCCTCATCATCCTTCTAGCTTAGCACCCCTAACAGAGTGCTTATCCTTCCCACCGCACTTGCAACGATTCCTAAGCGGAGAGAAGCCCCGTGGACTAGTGTTGCAAATGCTGTGGCCTGCTATCACCAGCGAAAGACAAGAGCTCCATCTTCCACCGACGATAGTGGTTGCCATGTGCAGTTGAATGTGTCTGCGTTGGTTGCCAGATATTCAAGACGTAAACGTCTCTTCAATCTGTCAACGAATTGGCGCTTAAGTGCTTGTGCGTGGTGTTGTGGGTGAGTGTTCTGATTCCCATCTTCGACTCTCATGTAGTACAGGTGAATTGTAGTCCAAATTGTTGACCAAATCAGTGTCAGCACAATGCTAATCAAGCAATTCACCCGACCACAAACCTTTGGTCCCCATAGAAACGATGTCCTAGTAATGCCGAAATTCGGGCGAATCAACTGGCACATATCGCGCACGAGCTCCATTAGATTTTGCAAAGCTCGGCAAGTTAAGAACCTGTGAAACAGGTTACCTTCACCGTCACAAACGTGCAGATCCTCTGAACTAGCCGGTCAATATGTGACAACTGATTAGGATGCACAAGACTGTGATGCAGCAATTTGAATGCTACATCAACGTCTTCGTAATTAGAAGGATAACTGTAGACTACTCTACCCATCACATATTCATATCATATTCACCCCGAGGTGTGTTCACCACCTGTTGCAACCTGTATACTCCGGAGGTCTTATTGACATAAGCACGTCACGCAGCACACGTGTTGTATTGTAAGTGTGCTGAAAGGTATGTGAGGTGATCTGTTCAGAACGAAAGCATCTTCTAACTTAGTGCCAGGGTCACTGGTCCCAAGTTGGCGAAATCTCTCCCGCGCAGAAGTAACCAGGTCGTGTAGTTGTGCAGTGTTAGTGTTTATTCGACAGTTTCCAGAGATATCAATAATATCTCCGAGAACGGTCAGTGTATGCGTGTCAGCTTCAAAATCCCGAGCATTACTGAACACTGAATCTATTAATTCAGGATTAAACCTGATTGGAATTGACGCGAATTGCGTGTACCGTAGAGCATTCCACTTAAGGTGAAATGCTGGCCTGATTCTGGCCAGGGTCTTAATCGTTGAGATTAGATCCTGTTGCCAGTCACGAGGATAGGGTGGTCGAACAGAGAGCAGGTAGTGATACTACTGATAATATATTATGTCCTGGTAAATGACACTACACGATTGCTAATCTCTTGTATTATCTTCTATTTCACAGACGGGTATATGAAAATTCAAATTAAGATGAAAAAAAGACCAAAACCAAGACTATTATCCAAATCGAAACTAAAATTAACATCAAAATAAATAAATAAACAAAAAATTAAAACTAAAATCTAAATTAAGATCAAAATTAAAATCAAAATAATAAAAAAAATTAAAAGAAAGGAAGAGAAAAAATACAAACAATAAAAGATAAAAAATGTGTGTATGTCACAGACAAAAAATACGCGCTACTCTAGGAACCCAACACGAACCCGTCTGAATATTTGAAATAAATTTTCCCCCTGAATACTACTAGGCAGCTCGATCGCAGAACTAATTATCTGAACAATGGTAAGGACCCTCAAAGACTGATATTTGGAATATACATATTAAAAACTTCTCGCAGAGTTAAAAGGCCCGACCAAGTTAGCTAGGTATAGAGGTTTGGCTGTACAGACAAGTTTTCACATAAAAAAAAAACGCTCCGCTTCAGATATATTTCCAGCGGGCAACCAAGCTGGGCAAACCTAAGATGAGTGAAACCTTCGTAATCCAAAAATAAACCGAACGCAGTTAGTGAATGCAACATTTAATTTCCTAGTCCAATTTGAATCCAAATGTGTAAAAACAAGGCAACCATACGTAAAGTGTTGAAGGACTAAAACCTTTATTAAATGACAGCACAGTGGGAGTGACAGAAAACTAGCTGAAAGCCATCGGTGATGAAGAGTTGTGAAAATGTTGGGAAAGCAGACCTTATTCACGTATGGAATCACAACACCTGTCTACAATGACAGCTGATAAATCCGACTTAGATAAATTTGAACATCATCGGCATAAATATGAATATTAACGCTACAAATTACAAGCGGCAAATTGCTGATATATAGGATAAAGAGTAGATATCCGAGAATGGATCCCTGTGGAACTCCACATGTTAAGGGAAAAAAATACGAGGAGTCCCAAAAAGTAGCCATCTTAAAAAAATATAACTATAGTCTACCCGGTAACAAGTCATAGTTATCTTGTTTATGGCTAGTTTCACAGTCGAGTTTAAACCATTCTCCAAACGTAAACGTAGTTTAAACCAAATCGGGTTTCACAGTGCACTCTTTTAGTAACGTTGCCGCCATTGTGAAGCAATTTTTCTATCAATTAATCAATCTGTCAATTGGAAAAAGTAAACAGGCTATAAATGAAAAAATATTTATTTTTTTTTTCTAAATTTTCTATTCAGTGTTGTTGAATTTCAGGTTAACATCAGACTGTTTGAATTTTTGTTTTGTATTTGTCATTTTTACAAAAGAAAAAGCTAACCTAGCTACGCTTTTCTACGTTCAGCTAAGTGTTACTAGACGCGAGATTCGAAATTAATTTTGCTCAATTTACAAAGTGATTGGTTAAATATTCGGAAATGTACAACCCGGCACAGACGCGTCGCCACAAATCAATCCTCCAATTAATCCATTATGGTACGCGCTGATTTCTGATACATACCAGTCAACTAAATAAAAATATAACTACTTCAAGGTGTGTAATGCAAGACTTTTAATCTTACGTATATTCCATAAAAAAAAAAAACAAAAAAAAAAATCTGTCATCATTTAGAACTACTTTAAACTCCCACAGTTCACTACCTTTAACTCTTACTTAAATTAATTATGTTCCACATAAATTAAACGTAAATGAGTTCAGCACAAAAGAAGACATAGAGAAATACCCAGCAGAGCTGATATAATTATTAACAAGACTCATCCTCTTAAATTAACAATTATTATTATCATTTTTATCACCCACCCAAAGAAAGGATATTCCTACCTAAGTTCAAGTTTCTCTTCTTGGGATATTTTCTTGTTCCTGGTAGAGGAATTCAACGAGCCACAAAACTGCTATAAACTAAAGATGTGGGAGAAAAAAACTATCTTTCCTCTTTATGACTGTCTATTACAGTCCCACTCTTTTCTTTCCCCATACCTGCATAATTTCTCTTGGAGGAGCCCTTCAGCAATCCATAGCCCAACAACGTTCTTATGTAGGAGGTCACAGGGAAGTACTTTCCTTCTTCTATCCTACTAACATGATAACATTCCGCCAGTAGTTTTTGATGTAATTAAAGCAAGCCAAGTGGAATCATTGATGATATACGGCAGAGTTGCTATGTATGGACCTGATGATATCCTCCAACAGGATTAAAAGTATCTGCGGAGATATTTCTCTTATGACTTTAAAAAATGTCAAGTATTTTCCAAAGTCCTTTCAGTAGTTGGTGGAAGTGGATGAGGTAGACAGGAGAACGGGGTGGCATACACAACAATTTGAAGCAAAAATAAATCCTTAAAAAAAAAAGGAGAAAATGTCGAAAAATTTCACCGATACACATTTAGTTGAACGAACAGCACAAGTCAGTCAAAATCATAAAGTCAAGCTTATAAAGGTTTCAATTTTACGCATCGGTTGTCAAAAGAATAGAATTCACTTTGAGCTGTGTAGAGGTACCTCCTACCAGAAGGACAATATGATCCTTTTACCATTAACCGACATTTAAATGTTAATGCATTTTTCGATATGCTTGAAATTCCTAGAAGTTGCGTTAAGTAATGAGAGCGGAAATGTTCAGGAATATTTTTTTTAATTTGTATTATGAAGAAATTAGCAATATTAATGGAGATTGAACTGTGAATTGTTATATGAAATGGTAACACAAATATACTTAAAATTTTCTTAACCACCCACCATAAAAGTATTTAAGGCTGGAATGAAGGTCGTTATGGGTTTCGATCGTTATAGCGTTTCTTATAAGTTTCTGTGCAAGTTCAGCATTTAAGCGGAGACTTATAGCTTCCATACACTCTTGGATTTATGGGCAACGTCTACTAAATCTTCAGGGTGAACTATGGGCGTTACAGTGATCTAGGTTCAAGATTCTTGCATGTATGTATGTACATAGAAATTTTGTGACTGCGTGTGCATAAGATAAATCAGTCCAATCAGTTTAGAAAATTCTATTAAAGTTTAATACAAAAAGTAGAGTATGGTAGAAGCTTATAAATTAAGATGTCAAATTCATCTATCACTTTCGAGTTGGCTACTTGGAATTTTTAAGATTTTATTTTAAAAAAAAATTTACAAAATGTGATTAGGAGTAATTTTATGAATTTTGGTGCAATCAGAAATAATTTTTGGGGCATGCACACGATATCAACACTCTTAAAAATTAGTACAAGTTTGCGAATTAAAAATTCTATCCCAATTGAGCAATCTTATTTATTTATCAACTATTTATTTTCTAACATGATGATGGGAAGAGGCTCTCTCAAGGCGGTCAGTTATATTTTTGAGGCCAGCCCGTCCCTTTAACTCGTACACGAATTTGTCTGTCGGTATATTTTTTTTTACTATTTTCGACGCTCTCGTAGACCCACTTTTCGTCAACACAGCGAGGTGAAATTTGGCACACAAGTTCATGTCGCGTGACAATTGATTCTATCAAGATTTGAACCGGAAATTTCCATGGAACACCCGGAAAATCGGGGAAAATCATTTAAAAATTTGGTAGAAATTTGATTAAGTAGTGATAAATCCGTTTCAGGAAAAATGTAGAGTTTTCCGATTTTTCCGAAAAAAAAATTTCCGGAATTTTCCGGCTTTTCCCGTAAAAATGTTTTCTAAATTATGCAGGATCAAGTTCCCTATTAACTGGCATCATTAATTTCTCTCCGACAATGGTGAAAATTTGCAGAAAAAATCGAGGAAAACGCTTTTCCGGAGTTTTTCCGACCAAGGAAACGTTTGACCGTTTTACAACCTAAGACAAAGTTGTAAAGCGAAATGAATTGCACAAAAGTGCTCTTGTGGAAAAATCCATGGAAAACCCGGAAAAGCGGGAAAATCATCGGAAAGATTTTCATCGATATGATTAGTGATAAATCTGTTTCAGAAAAAAAGGCAGAATTTTCAATTTTTCTGGAAAATTTTCCGAAAATTTCCGGAATTTTCCGACTTTTCCGGAAAATTTTCCGACAAAAAAGTTTTATAAGCTATGCGGAATCATTTTTTTCCGTCCTACTGGCATCAATACTTTCTCTTCAACAGTCATGAAAACTTGCATGAAAAATCGAGGAAAATTCATGTAAATTTTTAAAAAATATTCATAGTAATAGGAAAAGTCTGTGGAAAACATTGAAAATCGGGAAAATTCATGTTATATGGGATCAAGTTGGAATACAGCTAAAAAGCGCTGTACACAATCTGCATCGTCCCAACATATCATCTCGAGAGCATCACTAACCGTGGCGAAGTGCGTCGCTGCCGTAAAGAAAACTCAGGCAACAACTAAAATTTAACTTTCGTTGATGTATTTCGCAAGAAAAATTTGCAATTATAAGCTTTTGTTCCTTAGCAATATTTTGAAGCAAAAGTTCTGTAAATAAAACTAATTTTTACACGAATAAATTTTTTGAAAAACTGGTAAATCAGTGTCTTTTCAGCCGTCATAAAATTGTTTTAAAATATCTCCATGCAGCACGTAATAACAATTTAGTTAACGTGAAAAATGCAGAAAATAAAATAAGTAAAAAACGAATTTTCAAACAAAACTGAGGCCAAGCCGCATGAAAAAGTAGAAAATAAACTTTTCATCACACACAGAGGTGGACTCAGATTTTATTCGCTGACAATCATCGATATATTTCAGTTATTTCAATATGATCAATCAGAGGTAATAAGTGATTTGATTCATGAAGAGAAAGAATATTCAAGAGAAATGAACCAATCAAAAAATCTGAGTCCACCTCTGTGTGTGAAGAAAAGTTTATTTTCTACTTTTTCATGCGGCGTGGCATCAGTTTTGTTTGAAAACTCGTTTTTTACTTATTTTATCTGGTTCAGGTTAACTTCATTTGGAGAAGTCGAAAAAGCCGTTGTCATTTATATTCACATCAATATCATTTAGCGGGTTTAAAATTTTTCATATCTAACATAGTATACAGGATAAACTGTACAAATGCTCACCTCTTTAGTTATTCATAGTGAAGAGTAACGAAGTAACATGGTAGCAAAAAAGTATGACAGCACTGTCAAACTCCCGATGACTTAAGTTACGACATGCAAAAAAAACTATTTTTCCTCAATTTTGTCCAACTGATAACACTGACACATCATAGTCCCTGTCCCATACTACAAGTGACTTCTTTCGATATTTCGTCACTAAAATAATTATGGCACGTGTACCCATTTTTACAAATTGTTGGTTACAGGTATGAAAAAAAAAAACAAAAATCGCCACATGTTCAAACAATGATTTTTTCAAGGACAAAAGACACCCCCTATCTCGAATATCCTTTTTTTTACAAAACTTGCAGCCAGAGTATTTTTCCTACAAAGCCCAAAATATATTCTTTCCCAAGCCCTTTATTGGACATTAAAGTCGGCTGGAGATATGAATTTTTGAAGTTAGGTTGAAAAGGAAAAATTTGGTCTTTTTTGCGATTTTTAAAGATCTGTGACTTGCGCAATAAACAAAATTTTGGAAAAATATTTAATTTATATAATTTATATAAGGCAATTGGCTGACAAAATTTCAGCCAAATTAACGACGTCTTTTCAGAAAGTTGGTCGACGCATCATGGAATGGACCTAATCGATTTAGACTTAGTGCTGCTCAAAGCAGAAAAATGAAAAATATAAAAATTAAAAACTACTATAATAAAAAAGTTATAATAATAATAATACGCGTGAAAAAGTATTGTTACGTGCCACAAAGTGAATCAAGCGACATCTCTTAGGAATGGAAACAACTTTAGGTTAGTGTCATCTTAGTACACTTTGGGTTCGGAGAACGGAATATTCAGGAAGGTTCTAGGATAATTCGTAGAGTATAAATACGGCGCTGCTCACATCCAGGAGGCGAGTATTATTTCAGACAGCGAAGTGAACGAAGTAAACTATTTGGATTACGATAATTAGAAGTACAGTACTAGCGATAAATAAAGAGTTGATTTGATAATTATTTGTGAATTTGTGAGAGTAAACAGTAAAGTTAAATAAAGAAAGAACTTTTGAATTATATCTGAAATATTGTGTTTTAAATAACGAACTAAGGCCACGCTCGTAACAACTGGTGTCAGAAGTAAAATAAAATCGCGAAATAAAGTGGTGGCATTTGACTTTGAAATTCAAAGAGTGATTAATTTTGTGAAATCGCGCAAGAATGGGACGCAAACTAGAGGAGCTTCGCATACAGGAATTGAAAGTGGAGTTGGGGAAGCGGTCATTGCAAACGACAGGTCTAAAGAATGTTCTAGTCGAGCGACTTAGACAAGCGTTGATAGAGGAAGAAAAGAATCCTGATACATACGTTTTCGAGGAAGAACCAGAAACTGAAGAAGAGCCTGCGATGAACATAGAACAGCTTTTGGGTACTTTAATGACCAGAATGGAGCTTTCAACCCTGCAAGTGAAGAATGCTCTTGAGGAACAAAAGAATTCTCTAGAAGCCCGTTTGGACGAACAAAAGAATGCTTTTGAGGAACAAAAGAATGCTTTTGAGGAACAAAAGAATTTTCTAGAAGCGCGGTTGGATGAACAAAAGAATTCTCTAGAAGCCCGTTTGGACGAACAAAAGAATTCTATGGAATCCCGTTTAGATGAACAGAAGAAATCACTGGAAACGCGTTTGGATGAACAAAAGAGTTCTCTGGAGAATTGTCTAGAAAATCGCTTAGAGGAACAAAAGAATTTCCTGAAAAACTCGTTAGACGAACAAAATTTAAAAATTGAAGGAATCGAGCAACAAGTGGCGGAAGTTCAACAAAAAGTCACCGAACAGCTTGACAACTTTAAATCAGATTTGGAGAAGATGAAACATCGACAACCACGGCACGAAGGAATTGAAATATCCAATGCAGGCAGAATGAAACCTCCAATATTTGATGGACAAAATTCGTGGCATATTTTCAAGAGACAATTCGAGGCTGCTTCCGAAGTAAACGGATGGAATGATGCAGACAAAGCTACAGCTCTGGTATTAGCACTTCGAGGTCCCGCGTCAGAGCTTTTACAAACTATACCGATAGAAAGGCAACGTGATTACATTTCACTAGTACAGGCGATAGAATTACGTTATGGAGATGAACACATGCAGCAAGTATATCGCCTGCAGTTACGCAACAGGACTCAAAAGCATGGCGAGTCACTACAACAACTGCAGGCTGATGTGGAAAGATTAGCTTATCTTTCGTACTCTAGCGTAAATGCGGATTTCCTTAATGAAGTGGCAACAGAAGCATTTGTGAACGCCATTGCAGATCAAAATTTACAACAAGCGTTAAGGCTAGCAGGAAAGAAATCAACAGCAGAAGCACTAGCCTATGCATTAGCGTATGAATCTGCCAGGCAAGCTTCTCGAAGTGCAGTACGAGTGAGAGAAATTTCGGTGGAGGAATGTACTTGTAATAGAATGCAGCCATCACAGAGCAATTCTTCACGCGGTATTCTGCGATGCTGGAATTGCAATAGACCAGGACACCTCCAAAGGGACTGCAGAAAACGCCGACGAATGGAAGCGCTAGAAGAAGGGCAGAGATATCGAGCTGGGCAAAGATATGGAGTTGGGCAGCAGACTCACAGCAGAATACCGTCATCAGAGACCACTCCTTCGCGTGGTGTCATTCGATGCTGGAAATGTAGTAGACTGGGACACCTGCAAAACGACTGTAGGAAACGAGGACGAATGCAAACAACAGAAGAAGAAGGGAGAAGATGGCGAGCTAGAGAGCAAGCTTTCCGTGAAGAGACTAGACTGCAACCTCATGACTTTGAAATCCCATACCGCAAAGGACGTATCCACGGATATGCAGAAGCTTTTTCACAACGTCCATGCAATCCTGAATGGAATCATTGCGGACGGATGGAAGAAAAAGATGACGATGACTACAATGATGATAAAAGTAAAAAGAAGAAAGGAAAGAAATCCAAGAGCGAGGATAATGAAAGAAAGAAAAAGACGAAAAGTAAAGGGTCTAAAGATGCTGATAATGACGATGATAAGGGTATAATGAAGGTCGGAAAAGGTAAAGATGAAGTTTCTGACGATGATGATAATAAGAAGCGCAAAGGCGGCAATGAAAAGGATGACAACGGCAATCGAAAGGGCAAGAAATTTGAGGACAAAGGAATCAAAGATAAAAGACGAAAGAAAAATCAAAGCATGGAAGAGTGTTTCAACAGAACATTAATCAGACATCTCAGGAAGGTCTTCAACTATAATCAGCGCGATTGGTTTCGACATATTCCTATATTTCTAATGGCTTATATATCAGCTGTTTACAATATGACCAGACAAAGCACATTTAAGGTCATTTTCGGAAAGGAAATGCGCTTACCTAGCGACCTCAAGTTTGGTATACCCAATGGCGAACAAAAGTTACCAGAAGACTACGTAACAAAGCTCAGACAACGATTAGCTAATGTGCACGAGGCCACGAGACGTTCTCCAAAGTTACCACAACACTGGGAGAGACCGTATGCAGTTAAAACTAAAATTAATAACATGCCATACAAGAATCAGCGCGGTACAAGATGCAAAAGAAAAATCGTTCATCTAGATCGCTTGGGTCAATACGGAGAGCACCAAGACCGTGGACCATCTGTTGTTCGGGACGAACAAATTTTAAGAAGGGGGTAGTGTTACGTGCCACAAAGTGAATCAAGCGACATCTCTTAGGAATGGAAACAACTTTAGGTTAGTGTCATCTTAGTACACTTTGGGTTCGGAGAACGGAATATTCAGGAAGGTTCTAGGATAATTCGTAGAGTATAAATACGGCGCTGCTCACATCCAGGAGGCGAGTATTATTTCAGACAGCGAAGTGAACGAAGTAAACTATTTGGATTACGATAATTAGAAGTACAGTACTAGCGATAAATAAAGAGTTGATTTGATAATTATTTGTGAATTTGTGAGAGTAAACAGTAAAGTTAAATAAAGAAAGAACTTTTGAATTATATCTGAAATATTGTGTTTTAAATAACGAACTAAGGCCACGCTCGTAACAGTATTAACTTTCAATATACAATTCAAATACCAGCACGTTTCCCTTAATATGAGATTAGGCAACAATGGATGATTTTCGTAGGCTCATGTATATCCAAGGTTAAACATAATTATTAAAAGAAGACACCAAATCGACTAAATCGTTTTCAAATGACACTATAACTGCCAGACAATTCATCTTGGCAACCAGAATCTCCACAATAAGCAAAAATGGACAACTTAAAGGACTACCCTTCGGTATTGACCATCACCATTGTTAAACTTTAAATTCAACCATATTTTTTTTTTTTTATTTCGTGGCTGGAGAAAGATAGATACCAAGCCTGGGCGCCTATGCGTCCAATTGTGTTAATCTGTTAAGTAATAGAAGCTATAAAGCTATAGAAGTTGACAGGAAACTAGGTATCAGGACAGCGCAGGATCATGTCGGGGGCATGGCCCTGGGATGGTAGTCAGCACACTTACCAACCGAGCTACCGAGTCCTTAAAATAATCAAACCATATAAACTGTATAAGTACAACAGATGGTTGAAGTATCTATAACAAAAAAATACAAATAAAAAATAAAATAAAAGAAATTTCCTCATCCTGTCCGTCAATTTGTCAAATTTATATTTCTACGACATTTATATACATTTGTATGTGCAGGGCCTTGTCCATTGCAATATAGAAAAAACTTTTCATAAAATTAACGAAAATTTACAATCCCCAGAGAAAGAAGCTTCTTAAGTTGAAAATTATTTTCAAAACTTTCGCACACCAATTTAGAACTTTTCAAAGAAAATACTTGTGCCAAATTAAAGAAGAAGTAGAAGAAGAAGAAACATAAACAGTCCGACAAAGTGCAGAAAGGTTCTCCTTTAATCAAACCAAATTAATTTCTACCTATATAGATTATTTCCATCTACGTAAGACCAGGGGTATACACGTGTAAATAATTAAGTGTCGAACTTATAAGTAAATCTTCAAGTCGAATTCACTTTGACCCTCGGCAGATAAATGTTTCTTTATTGACAGATTTTACATTTATTCATCGTCAACTTTTTGCTTCGAGTCCTCCACCCTTTTCGTCTTTCTCGTACCAGCCTTCTAGTTGTTGCTGACAAATTGTTGCAACTCCTTCTACTGTTGAACTTTTAATTAGCAATAGTCTAAATAAACACAACAACAAAAACAGCAACACCAGAAGAAGAAAAAATAGCTCATACTCTTCGTCAACGGATATTAGGAAACACCCCACCGTTTTCAATAGTGTTTTAGTCAAAACTTTTTGTCGCAGTTCATCGAAAGTTGATAACTGGATTTCACAGTTAAGTAAATGTTTGTTTATGTGTCCAGGACTCTTTTTGCAGGACTCTTTCTATAAATAGTAAGTACATAATATAAAATACATTCGACAATTCTGCTACCCTCCCCCGTCACCCAAATAATTTCTAGGAGCTACTTATTCGCATTGCTATACATCCCCCGCACCGACCATCCGTCGTCGTACCGTTTTGTTTGACTAAGAAAACTCCAAAAAGTTTTCCATGGAATTACTTGAATGCACGCCACTAGAGGCCATAGGACTTTCTGACCCCTCCTTACGGATAAAGGATGTAGGTGGCGCATGCATACCCCCAGGGGAGAAAAGTATCACGATAGAAAAGTTGCAAGCGAAACTTCAATCGGGCAACACAGTGTGACTGGTAGGTTAGGTATAGGTAGTAAGTTTTAAATCGTATTTACAGATTTTGTTTGCCATTTGTTTTGGCGACTATACCGGGTGCCGAACCAGTTATTTCGGTTGAAGAAGCTTCATCCTGCTGGTATGGTTTGGTTTGGTTAAATATGCCCCATCGAATGATCTTCGACAGACTTACAAAACTTGATATTTACGTACATTTATATGTATGTATGTGTGTACTGTACATATACTTCGTACATTATACATTCACATGCTGACGTTGGTGCAATTTGCTTTGTAATTAAAGAAGGGACGAAATTGGTTTGTTTTCTGGTTGAATGAAGTTTGAATTCTTTCATGATGGTGAGTCCGGAGAGTCGGAAGGGTTGAAAAGTAAAGGAAGAGTATGTGTCTGTGTGTGTGTATATAATCAGTTCCGGTCACAATAGTCATCTGGAATGAAATGTTAATTATAAATAAACTTTATTTTGGCTAATTATATGTAAATATTTTCTCAACTGGTAATTTGATTACGGATTTTTGTGAATGAATGATGACTTTTAAAATAAATATTGTACACACGCCTAATTTTTATCCATAAATCGAATTGAGGAATCAACTTTGACGGTTGATACCCCATTTATGATATATTCAATGTGCATAATCAGTAGCAACCGAATTGTTGAACCGCAGACATTTGTGATCCTCCAATTACAGGAAATGATTCAACGTTAAGGAGTTGTATGTAAAAATCTGTAACGCTTCGTCTAAAGTAGATCCACTTCATCAAAAAGCTTGCTTGATAAAATATTTTGACAATTTGATGGGAAACTCTTATAGACCAGAATTATACAGAATCATAGTTGATGAGTTCATTGAGTTCCTGGATGTTATACAAATTTATAGAAATTATGCTGCCAAAAGTGGTAGGGTAGAGTTTTAGTGCATAACCTAGTTTTATTGATACACCAGGGCCCACCAGATGTCTTCCTTTATCATGAGTCGGGAGCCACTAAAGCGGATCGTACTGAGTGTGTACGGAAGTTTTGCGTCCTCAATCTTCGGCACACATCAGTTGTTTTGACGTAGGAGTCCTTAGCCGATTATGGATTGACATGCAGTTTTGCGTACAATAGATGTTTTGTGTAGGAGCCAGCTTGGTAGGAAGAACCACAGTCTATCACAGAAAGGTTGAATTGAAGTATAGCTGTGAGAGGGGCTAGCCAGTTTCAAATAGCAGGTTAAATTTGAGTGATAGCCAAAAAACGTCCTTGATGCGCCACCAGTGCAGTTAGTGCCTGTAGTGCACGTAACAATGTCTGAAAATTTAATAAGGCATTGTAACTAAAACGATGTGGAGTATTCTGACGCACGGATGTTTCCTGTAGGAGACCAAAATGACCTCAACTAATGTAGTGTTGTTTCTGATTTCGTTGAGTACTTTTAGCAGATGTTAACAAACCTGAAACCACCTGTAAAAAGTGGAACCGACCAGCTAACTCAATGTCGAGCTGACCAAGGCGAATTGACTAGTTCTATATGTTAAGACAAGTTGAACTCGTCCTATGACCTTTTGTGAGCAGTAAGTTATAGACTGGACTCATTTATCTGGCACATAATTCTATGTTCTTCGTGGGCGGTCTGTGAGTGCTTAAAGTTGCCCGTATCTGGGGCAGATTTGAGGAGTAGTCAGCTCTGTAAATGTACTCAATCGTCCATAAGTTACCTGCAGTAATTCTGTAGCACGACCGACTCGAGTAGAGGCTGTCCTAAAAGGAATCACCTAAAAAGAAAAGGAAGGGACCAATATCTAAGCGGGCATGAACATACGCCTCCTATAAGATTGCGACGGATAAAAAATCCTTTGTTCCGTGATGTTTTAATCTTGTCTTATTTATTATTTTATTTATTGTTTTCTGACTCAATGCAATTTTTTTTTAATGTTATAATTATATGATCTACTAAACAAAGTTAATCTGCTTAAATCTAACGACGTTTTCGTTTGAACAAAGCAAAAATGACATCATAGGTTGTCACCGGAGGCAAGCCAAAAAGCATCAGGGTCGCTCTGAAAATGTTCACTGTAAATGAACTACACAAACAAAAACTATTAGTAATTTGGTATCAATTATACATATACACAAGCAAACATTTTTCAGAGGCAATATGAATCCGTTCGATTGAACGGAGTTGTCTCCAGAGCGAACCCAATTGTTCAAACGAAAACGACATAACATCACAGGGAATTTCTTATATTTACAAAAACTTTTCATGGTCAATTAACGCCTACCTAGCTCCGGCATTCAACGCTCAGCAAGGTATTACTAGCTGAGAGTTTTACAAATAAATTGCCCGATTTACACGTTGGCTGGTCATGCGTTCAGAAAAGTGGTGACAAGACACAGACGCGTCACCACAGAGTTAGCTTACACATAAAATATATTGAAAATTTTATAAATCAGTAAAATGTGGAATAAACCCCACCCCCCGCTCCCTTCTGCACTTTTATTAGTATGTTCATTTCTTAGCGATCTTCTTATTATTAAAAAACAAAAAACAAGAAAATCGTTTCGATATATCCTTTATTTTATGCTCCTTTTATAATTTTTTGTTGATGTTGTAAATTTCTATGTAAACTAAAAACTAAACTATAAAATATAAAATAAATAAATATCGACTTAAACCAAATGAACAAAACATTAATTAAAAAATAATAACAAAAAATAAATAAAAATAAATTTAAAAAAAACAAGGCAAAACCAAAAAAATGGAAATAACAAAAATTAAACCAGAAACAAAAAATACACAAAACAAAATAGAACTATCTTCTTATGACGTCCATGCCGTTGTTTGAAATAATTCAAGATTATTACAAAAACAAAATCATATTAATAATATATAAGCAGTAATCCTATGGGTGCTATCTTTCGAGTTTTCCAGGAAGTACTTACTTGCCACCAGTGCTGCGCAGAAAGGGTGGCAAATACTTCCTGGAAGTCCGAAAAATTGTAATTGTAAATAATATAATTTTGTAATTTTCTAACTTTGGGGATTTCGTGTCTGAGCATTTTATGATTGGGAATTTCGTAGGTAATTACAAAAAAATTATCTTAACTGATTTTTCGGTTAAAAATATTTTTAGACACGCAAAAAAGTCATATAAACAATATAAGATACTCCGGAACAAGTCTATTTTTCTAAACATAAACTTAAATTTTGAAATGTAATTTTTGTTCACAGTTCTAAGGTAACACGTTTTTCACACAAAAAGTCTTCCCTTTTCTAGAGGAAATTCATTTCACATGAAAAATCAAATTGAAAAGTTTCTGCAGTGACAGTTGTGATCATTTTGACAGTTAGAAAAGGTATGGTGCTTAGAATATAGAGAGTACAGGAAGTGTGATAAGCCAAATTTGGTGTAGTCAAATTCTGGTTGTGTTAGTATCTGTTGCCCCTGTAGTGAACGCTCAGTACAGCCGTGTAGTAGAATCAATATAGAGAGCGGGGCAACAAGATATATGGTTGAAAATATTACGTTTGCTCCCATCGAAAACATTCTTATTCACTGTCACTACGCCATCATACTCAGGGAATTTCGCAGCTGTCACAAACGTAAACAAATCTCGGTGGAGGAAGGATTTTTTCGATATTTCATCGCATTTCTTATGTATTTTTAATTTAATTTGACATACACAGGTGTGTAAAGTACACAAAATAATATTTTATAACTATACTTGCCTAAAAAATGATTTCCTACGTCGTTTTTTGGTGTTGTTGTGGCAATTTTTTACCGAACACTTCATTCTGAAATTACATGAAATCACTTAGAAATTTATCACTATAATTTGAACAGATAATTACTTACACTATTTGCTTTGTTTAGCACTATTTTTAACACACTTTTCACAACTTTTAAGTTATATTTGAATAGATTTGAATTGTTGCAAATCTTTCGCTAATTAAACAAACTTCGTTTGACATGCAAACATAGATTTGTCTCTTTCTTGAATATAATGCTGAGCTACTTCAAAATACTCTGAAAAATCCACGCTCATGCATACGAATTTTACAGGTATCAACACTTCCTGTTGTCTCTATATTCTAAGGTATGGTGTTACAAAATGATTTTCAAAATGATTTTCAAAATTTTTAAATTTCCTTAATGAACGTAAGATGCTATATTAGAAAAAAGATTGTTAAAATGAGTAGGTATGCTATTGGGGGTGTATGCGATTTCACTCAATACAGAAAACTCCTTGGGTTCACAACTTCAAAGATGTGCGATTTCAATAAAAAAAAAACTTCTTGATTTTACAACTTTAAACTATTTTTATTATTCTTATATTATTTTAAAGAAAAACTTTTTTTTCTCACAAATTGAGCGCCACTTGATTGATTATTTCATAGACAGTTAAACAAAGGCTAACTCATTTAATTTATCAATATACAGAATTTTGTAAAGGCACTACTCAACTGGGGAAATAGATAAAAAATGGCAAAAACTGAAATTTTAGTTTCATATCAACAATTTGATTGAGATCTTATTAAATTGACAAAATCGAATCCTCTATAGAGATTTTACAAATTTACAAATCGTAAGCTTAGTTTACACTTAGATTTGTATGAGGCACAATTATGTTCGACAAATTGCCATACAACTACTCATATAAATGCATATATAAATACAGTTTGTTTAGCCTCACACAAATAAATGCTCATAAATTTGATTTGACTTGTCGCGATACTTCTGTGTTTAAATCGAAAGTGCAGTTTTGTAGTGCGGGCGTTTGAATTAAATTAAAAATCATGTCATCGTGGTCAAACGAAAAGACCTTACTTCTAATAGAAAAAATAAGAAAATGATGTCAGGTAGAAAGCATTTAAAAACAAATAAAAAATCTAAAATTGCTCTAAGAGCAATTCTTATGATACCCTAGATGAATGTCCGTATAAAATTTTGTATGTTCACCAATCTATGCAAGTTTGATTTTTGAAGTGGTTTTTCGCAACTAATTTCATAGGATTTCGTATTCTAAAGAAGTTTTTAGTACAATAAAAATGTGTAGGACTAATCGTTTTCACAATATATGTAAAAAACATAAATTTTTATACGGCAACAGCAAGAAGGGTTGCCCGATTTAGTCCATTTTTAAAATTTTACTTAGTATTTTTATGAAAACGCCGTGTACCAAATATCAGCTCTCTATGTCGACGCGTTCTCATCACGTAGTGTCCAAATATATAGTGGAAACCGAAATTTTTGTATGGCAACCACACAAATGGGTTTCCAGATTTGTCTCATTTTCAAATCAATAACTTTTAATATTATGCGTGGATGTCCAATCCATTTTGCTCTATTCTATCATCATTATTTCCAGGTGTAACAAACGGAGTGACTAGCTTAATATACCCTTTAGATTTCATCTAGGGTATAAAAATTATAATTTAGAAAAAATCGCTCAGGAATTTATTTGCACTTTTAGAAACTCGATTGATATAAATCAAAGATGCAAAAGATTTTTAATGTAACCGGTAGCTGATCGGCTGGTGATTTGGAATTTCTAAATCTTGTATCTTTCTTTACTATAAGTTGTGCCACTAAATTCAAAATCAAACGTATTCATTCTCTGTTTTTGAAATAACATATTACATGCGTCATAAATTCACGTTGCCATCACTTACGTTTCCTTTAACCACTTTTTATTTTGTCTAAAACGACTAATGATGCATTGAAAATAAGGAAATCTTCAGTATCTGATAACATTTCATTACTACGCGGAAAAGAACGACAAGTGCCCCTCTAATGTGAAAATTTTTCCGAATATACCCAAGTCGAAAAATGTGGCAATACCCAATGTAGGCGCAAGTGCCGTTACAAATCCCGATACCTATATCTAAGTGTAAACGTATCTTAAGAAATATTATGGAAAAATTATTTTTTTATTTATTTTAACTAGGTACTTGAAAAATCTCAGCCATGAAAGGGCCATTGGAGGAACAGGACAGTATGCTGTAAGAATGAGAAATGTCTGGTCACTTTATTTACAAATGTATTTTAGTGGAACAGATATATTACACTTGGGCTTCTACTATAATCCAACAAATTTTACACATTTTAGGATATTATTTAGGGACAAACAGTTTTGATTAACTATGTATACAAGGGAAAAAAATCTTTCCCGATTAAAGCTCAGAGAAACGTAAAAAAGAATGAGTGTAACAAATGCGATGCAGCCCATAAAATCCAATTGACTCAGTTCTTTCTAAAATTATAAATAAATTTATAAACCAGCACCACCAAATTAAGGAAATTAACATCATTTTCAATATTATACATAAAATTACAGAAAAATTATTACCAATTATTTTTTCATAAATAATTTTCGTCATAAGAAGAAATATAAAATTTTACACTGTTAAAATATTTTGAGAATCAACATGTTTCACTAAAAATGCAATCCAAAATACTCGAAAAATAAAAAAAAAAAACTACCATAAAAATGGCACTCTTAATGAGAGCAGTCAAGCTCTTAGCTTATCACGACCATTCAATCTCTCTGCGGCTGAATTCTGTTATCAGTTCAATCAATCTGCTGAATTTTTCCAAAATTGTGTGCATTTTATCGCTTTCTGGGCTCAATGTTGATTTTGCTTTTCACTGAACAAGACGTGTTGAAATAAATTCGTGAAAATACGGAACATATGTTAGTTCCGTTATTGTGTTTTAATAAAAGTAAAATTTTTGAATCCGTGCAAATTTTCCTTTGTTTTGATCCTCATAAATGTTTTTAAAAGTAAATTTGTGTCGAGTTTTCTTGTTTTTTGTATTTTGATGAAATTTGTTTTGGCTTTACGTTGGTAAAGGAACATTTTCGAAGTCTAAATCGTTTAGGAAAAAGTAAATAAAGTGCTTGTGTGTCGTATAATGAACAAATTTCCAGTTAAATTACACACTTTTTGCTCTTTTGTGAGATGAGAACAAGTGAAATTGAAACAAGTCAATACGTGATCACAAATTGATAGTTGGGGACTGCCATATATGCCTGGTGGTGAATTTTAATTAAATGCATTTAAAAAGAAAAGTAGGTAAACGAAAAAAATTACGTGTGTGTGGTGAAAATTTTTAGTGCTCATATTTCATAATTTTCGAGTTGTTAATTGGAAATTTCCAAATTAATTTAACACAGAGATTTGAATACAACCTTTATGTTTTCGGTAAGTTGGCACCAATTTATATAGAAAATATATATATATATATATTAATATGTGCTTAAACATTTATTACCTTGCTATTTCTTATAAGGATTCATTAATATTAAATTGACAAACATATTCATGCAGCCCTTGACATTTCCATGTACAACATAAATTTATGTTTCAAATAATATGATGGAAATTATGAAATTTTTTATGTTTTCTTATTATTAATGTTTTCTGATGTTCAACCCACGCATAATATTAAAAGTTATTTTGATTTTTGCATGCCCGTCTGTGCGCACGATAACTCTAGAACGCGTATACTTAGAGATCTGAAATTTTGTACATAGACTTGAAAAAAAAAGTAAAATTAAGTTCGTGAGATTGCCATACAAAAATTTCGTTTTCCACTATATATTTGGGAACTTTTCGACGTCGAGAGCTGTAATTTGGTACATGGTGTTTTTATAGTAATAACAAATAAAATTTCAAAAATCGAATACATCGAGCAACCCCTTCTTGGTGTTGCCATATAAAAATTAAGGTTTTTGACATATACTGTGAAAACGATTAGTCCTAGGCTTTCTTATTGTATTAAAAACTTCTTCAGAATACGAAATCCTGTAAAATTGGTTATACTCATTTTCTCTGGCCGACGAACCGTTTCAGAAATATATGTGAAAAACCACTTCAGAAATTAAACCTGCATAGATCAGTGACCATACGAAATTTTATACGGACATTCATCTAGTATATCATAAGAATTGGTCTTAGACCAGTTTTAGCTTTTTTACTTGTTTAACTTAATTAAAGGTATATTTCTGCCAACTGTTTGGAATGCTCCTTTTCAATGTAGGAAGACGGCTACAACTTTTTTCCTACTTTCAAGTTAAACTTTCCACAAAATTAATGCCCAATTTAATGCAGTTTTACACGAATACCCTTTTCGAAAACCGGACTGCTTTTCTATCAGTACGTGGTTGAACTCGAGATATTTTCCTAATTGAATTTGTGCTACCTTCTCTATTATTTTTTTATGTATCGGGAGAGCATTTGCACTGCGCGGAAATCCTCAGCGCTAACGGAATTTTTAAAACTTCTCAACAGGAACTATTAATGATTCTCTCAATGATTTTGCAAAAAAACCCACACTAAGCGATTGATTTATTATCTTCAATAGTGGTTCGCCAAACACAATCCAATTATCCAAAATTATTATTTTTGTACTCATATGATTGTAGTCTATTTTATTGTTCATACATTTAACGATACGTTTCAGCTCCGATAAATCAATGTTTCTAAAAATCAAAATTACTATTTAAATTAGGAAAATTACACTTATATGTTAAAATTTCTGTTCAAAAGCGTTATTATAATTTTTACCTCTTACGAATGATTTTAATTCGTCAAAATTTAAAACCACTGTTCATTTTGAAGTTTTATTTAATATCCGCCCATACTGAATAAAAGTAAGTTACCAGAACAGAAGATAGGTATACGACTGCCAGGTTATACAGCTCAAAGGTAAATATATTCTCATCGCATCTCAGTTATTAATATAAGAATGATAATAAAATTCAAAATAAAGTACACAATTTCCATTGAATGAAAATATATGGAATATCAGCTAAAAGTAGCAACATTCGATAAAAATGAATTTTTATGGCGGAAGGACTATATTCCTTTGAGTGAATATTATTATTCAATTTTCTTCCCATTCCAGTCATCCATAATACACCTTACACTTACTATACAGCAACAATCAGCCACCTAGGTGTACATACATACATACATACATACATACATATAGGTAGATTGATAGAAAAGGGATAATATGTGAATCATAATAATTTACGCTTCAACTTTCTCAGAACCGTCTCAAAGCCCATCCTAAGTCGAATATACTAACATGAGTGATCCCATGTAACAAATAAGCTTTCATCCACTCGCAATAGCTTCCAGAAAAAAAATGTTTTTTTTTTCCGTGGTTATAAAAAAAAAGACCTTGTTCACTGTAGATAGGTACATACGTATGTATATAAAAAAAAAAAAAAAAACGCTTTTGAATGTAAGCCCAGGCTTTAGGCATGGAGTAAATTGTCAACCATAAATTTAAAAACGACGAAATAAGCCGCCTCGGTTTTACTTTACTTTATTTTTTTGAATACATAATTCAAAGTGGTCCCATGATGGTGGTAACTACCTATACTTTATATATGCAATTACTTGTCGTGAACGCATGTTATATTCCAACCATGCATAAAGTCTTTGCCATATTTATTTTATGATCCGAGTATACCTTGAAAAAAATTTTCTTTCACCCTCCTCTAACAATATGCAGTACCACCTACCTATCTACTACATGCCACAAGCTAACCATTATCCTTTTATAACCTGCAGCCTAAAAAAAAAATATACATATTTTTTTTTTGTATCTGTGCGAAAAGTCTCAGCTGGTTGACATTATATTTTGTCAGGAGTAAATGTAAAAACACGTGCCAATTGGTAAGATATAGTGCTAATGATGATTATGTTGTAGTTAGTAAAAATAAAAATAAAATAAAATAAGATAAAGAAATAAATATAAAAATAACAGAAAAATTATTTCATGCTTTTATTACTAGCAATTTTTCTACTATAAACTCTGCATAATATACAAAATAAAGAAAGAAAGAAAATTAAGAGAGAAAATTTCGTGCTTTGCAGCGCAAACTGTTGTTATGGAACTTGCTGATTTGCATAAAACTACTCGGGCACGCACACTTGGTACTGAACATGAACCCTGCCACTGAATAATATAAGAAAAGGGGTGGAAAGAGCCTTTGAATTATTTTAAGTTTTTTTTTTTTTTTTTACTGATTTTCTCGTAAAACTATTTTTACCTTATCACGTTAAAGGATCCTTTAAAGTGTAGGGTGCACATAGTAACGTGCATGTGCATTTGCATTTTCTGCTATAGTTGAGACTATAGTAGTACACGCTCTGGCGCAGGTCACAGGCAAATTGTTATGCACTTTTTTTTTAATTTCATTACTTATCTTGAATTTTTATGGTATAATTAGTAGAGAATAAGAATTAATCTGTGAATTTTTTGTCTTTAACTACATAAGAAAAATCGAAGACTCGAACCTTTTAAATCTTTTAAGCCGATGCACTGATTATTTTTAAAGTGTTCATAGAGAACAAACCAAATTTTCTTTATAGAGCTCTATGTAGGGTAATTATACGAAATCAGCTTTCTAATGAAAAAATTCTATGAGTGACCGTGTTATTTATTTTATCATAGATACCTTAATAAGGGATTTTATCTTCAAGACTGTCTGAAATTATTTCATATTTGTCAAGGCCAATAGATCAACACTAAGTGTGCAGAAATTGGCGGACTGAATTATCGCATGATCCCAATCTTACATAACCACACTGTAAAAAAAGTAGGACAATTCCATAAAGGGCAATGCCCAATTTTTTGTACGACTTTAGGCTCGACACCTCCAGACATGAGAGATGTTTTAAACGATTAATTATAATACCATGAACATATTTTATTAACAATGCTTATTTCAATAAACCGGGGGAAAGCTTTGGCGATTGCGGGGAATTGGTGAGTCAAGGAAAATCAATACCTATTAGAAAAGTATTCAGAACAGGGCACTTACATAGTATGTTAGGAGACCGATCAGGTCTTAGAAATTCGAATCCCACTAATTTCTTCTACCAGTATTCATTAGATTGGAACTGAACATAAAACTTGAAGGTTAGTTTGTACTGTTACCAAGTGGGCAATATGAGAGGAGTATCACATGCGATATATTTACCAAGTTGTGAGCCGTAAAAAAAGAAAAACCAGTGTCAGCGAATAAGAAAGCCTTTGGGAGTTTATGTCCTATTGGGCCCACTAACGACAAATTCACTTTACAGCCTTGCAAATAACTAGTCAACCACCTCCAGGGATTTTATTTATGTATGCTAGAGTATCACTATATTTCAGACCTGTAAAATTACAAGTACAAGTACCAGTACCTGGACTTGAAATATTTTAAGTACAAGTACAAGTCCCGGTACTTGTACTTTAAAATTTTTCAAGTACAAGTCCCGGTACTGGTACTTAAAAAAATTTCAAGTACAAGTCTCGGTACTGGTACTTTACAATTTTTCAAGTACAAGTCCCGGTACTGGTAATGTTACTAGTACTTAAGTACCAATGTACTTAAGTACTTTACAGGTCTGCTATATTTATACCGTCCGATTAATATATTATACGGGCAAACACGTCCCGAGAAAGTTTTCTGAATTGGAAAAAGTACACCACCTGATAATAAGATGCGATTAATCTAGTACCTCAGTTCGAAAAAAAGAAGGAAATACTAAAAAAGTGAGTGCAATCTTTACGCAAGAGCTCGCTGGGCCTGGACCCAGAGCCCCGGAATCCATGGGAGCTCTAGTCCCTGGGCTAGTAGACCAACCGAGGATCAATTTTTTCAACCAGTAAAATAACTATTTCAAATTAGTATAGCGTTGAGCAGTTAGAGTTTGGCTACAAAAAGCAGGCCATGGAAATTATTTCAAATGCTATACATGGCGACAAAAGTTACATATAAAAACATAGTCATTGTCATTATATAGTGTGAGTGTTTCCTGCCTTTTTTCATGGTTTACATTCCAGTAACAAAATTTTATTTGGTAAACAGAGCAAATTTTCATATTGCTGGTTCCTATTAACATAATCCTGGGAACTCTGCCTGGCTATGGTTATTACCCTAAATCATTTGATTACAAAACAAATAAACCGATTTGCACGATCGGCATTTTCAATTTACTTGAAATACGACATTCGAACAAGAGCTGTGGCAGGACGACGCACATATCGATATTTGTAAGGGTTGGAAATTATATAATGTCGAAAATACTTTGCAGGATATCCAAAGAAGGTAGGATGATAACCAATTCAATAACCAAATTAGAAAACCTAAAGATCTCAATTTGAATAAAAATATAGTGAGGAAGGTTAGCAAAAGCCTTACTCAAGTCTCTATACATACAGTGAGTTTTGCAAATACGCTCAAACGATTCGATATTGGTAGATGTAAATACGGTCGCAGAATTGTTGTTGTTGACTTTTCCTTCATAAAACCATGTTGATGAGGAATAAGAGCTCCACTACAATGAAAATACATGAATTCAAATAAAAAAGCTTCAAACAGTTTGCGAACAAAAGACAATTTAACAATAGGAAGATAGTTGGTAACAAGCTCCCTTTAACCGGACTTAAAAATTGGGACGACAATAAATGAATCTTTTAATAACTTAGAAAATTTACCGAGCCACAGTGATCGATTAAATAAAAATGTAAAAAAGTGTTCCACTGCAGTTCTTTAGGTGAATAGGGGGTATCCCATCAGGTCTAGCAAAAAACCCAGGATATAGCTTGAGCATGGAGTCCTCAACAGATTTCTTTTCAATAGTGAAGCATGGGATGTCAACTTTGGAAGTCTCGTTAAGAAATCAAAATAAACAAAATCTGTTTGAGCAACATAAGCTAAAATCGATTCAATTCACTAAAATAATCAGAAAAGTAATTAGAAATCACAAATGGATTATTCTTAGAATTATCAATAAATACTAACGTAGGACGAAAATTATTGGGTCTTTCATTGTGACATTTACAAAACGCCAAAAATGTTTAGGTTACGATCTGATTATATTTCTTATCTTACTTAGGTACGTATCAGACATGCAAACGAACATTATGAAATTTGGTACTCAAAAACAGAAATTGTGCTAAGTCATCATTAGACTGTGAGAGGTGAAACTTTCGCCAAGCGTAAAGCGCTTGGCGGAACTGAAAATCAGTTTACTCGCCTATATGAACTTGCATTCGGTGTGTTTGTGATTGTAATTGTATTTTATGTTATTATTCCTATTGGTAACCTAAAGTAGTTTAGAAAATAATTTCTGTTAGGGTGCCCCCATATTCTAATGTGCTATGAGCCCCCACTTGGCTAAAGACGGCCCTGGCTATAAATAGTTATTTAAGCCTACAAGTATAGAAGTGTGGGTACTCAAACTCCTTCTCAGGACATAAGGAATTCAATTCTGTACTAGATTTTACAAAATGTGCTAGATCAAACTTTGACTCCCCCCCCCCCCTCCCCAGGCCTCCCCCGCTTAATCGAAAAAAACATTGTTAATTTCCCCAAGTCAATGAATCTAGGTAGGTATTAGCATAGATGGCACAAGAACTAGATGTCGCAGGCAGTACCAAAAAAGTATACAAAATTTATATGGCTAGGTGGTCCATTCCGGAATGGACCACAACATTTGAAATGATATATATGTACGTCGAGCGATTCATATTTTTTCGTATCTGAAGTGTTGAGGAGGTTGATCAAATTAATATAAAACTGTTTTTAAATCAATATTTGCTCTCGACACGCGCTAAAATATGTTCTGGTCCATTCCGGAATGCACTACTCATTCCCAATCTGTATACTCTGCTTTGGTATGCAATGCGACATCTAGTTTTTGTGCCATCTATGGTATTAGCCACCAGCAGGTTTATATAGTATGTAAAATTCCCGAAATGTTAAATTTTTCATAGAACTTATAAAACGTTTTGCGTGTGGAGCAGGGAAGGGACAAACGAAATGTGTTCCCTCTGTGCTGTTGGTCAGACACATTTCCTTGTAATTTGTCTGGCTTCATTTATTGCTTGAGTAAATTTTATTTTACTGAAACCGCTCATCAAATAAAACTCTTCCGAGAACTCTGAGTTGTAATGTTTCATATAATTTTGGCAATGTTCACACCATTTTATTAACTAGATAACCAAAGAACTACTTTAAAGAGTTAGATTTGACTTTACCAACAACCATTTTCTCCTTATTGCGGCTTCACTAAAACCCATTAGGAATTAAGATCCATACAATAAAATAGAAAATATCGGGACTCCGCATTTTGAGATATTCAAGGATATCAGAAATATCCATTATCCTTGAAACATAAATATCCTTTATCTTTGAAAGCAAATTTTCAGAAAAATGATTTTTGATCAATTTTTCTCGGAAACCTCAAAGCTTCCAAAAATAAATAACGTTTATTTCATGGAGATATAATGATAACATTACATCAACTAAGCAAAATTTCCCACATTTTTCAAATTTCAAAAGACCGAATCGCGGTCATATATGGATCGCAAAATTCATTAAAATCAAAAAAAATTACCAAAATTGGTCGATTTTCTGTGTAACGACTTATAGGATTATATATTTCATATACACAAATTTACATACCGAGAAAATTTCAGTTTTCTCTTCTTTATTCCATAATTATTGGACTGCATTTTACTAACACGTTCCATGATTAAATAATAGTTACTCACCATCAGAAACAAATAGATTATAAATAGAACTGCCAAAATAATTTCTCACCTCCCGAGCAAAAATAAGAAATTACCAATGATAAAATTTAAAATATTCCTCGAAATCTACACTCATATACGTACCGAATACAGAAAATGGCGGCATACACTTTCCTAGCCTGCACACTACAGCCCGTCGCAGAGCTTTCAAAACAAGTAAATGCTTTCCGAAAGCTCCTCATTCCATCTGACGGTGATGAAATGAACTAAAAACGCCAAATTGTATGCAAAATATATAAAAACAAGAAATTTTTGTCGTTACCACAGTTAACAATATTGACTTTATTTCCTTTATGAAAATAAACAGAAAAAGATTCGATCTTTGTTACAAATTGAACTTTCTTTCCAATAATATCATAATTGTGATTGTTATTCGTCTTTGAAAATAGCAACTTTCCAACCAAAATATATTAGTAACCAAAGCTTTTTACTACTTTTCTCTCCATCACTTCCTCTTACACTTCAAGATCTTCCATACTCAAGTACAAATTTATCTACTTGATGTACCATTATTACGTTATTATGTACCAAACTTTGCAAATTTCATGAATTTGAGTATTTTCTAAAGCTAATTACATACATATAAAACACAGAAATCTTTATTTTTGACACGTCATTACCTAAGTTTATGCTTTTTCTCAAACTATGTGGAATTTGGATCATGATAATATGCACAGACTTGACGCAAAGTCGTATTATCTTTTCGTGTTCTTTAAGATTTCAGTAATAACCCCCCTTAAGCTCTCTCGGATATGAGGAAGAGAAAATTTAATAAATTAGGTATTATTCTATATTTTTTATGGAACACTTACAAAGATTTTCGTTAATATAATTCACACATAGTTTGTGAAGTATCTCCATTTCAGGTACAAAAACTTATCCCTATTTCTGAAATGGGGCAATCCCTTTATTTTATTTGAATTTTTTACTGTGCAAAGTGATTTAAATTTTAGAATTTGTACTTAATATCGTCGCACATTCTAGCATTACTTTTCAAATTGTACGTATCTGACTATAGAAAAAAAAAACGCAAAATTCAAATCAGACGTTAAGTGTCTGAACTGTCCGGGTTCATTAGTGAAGGCAACACAAAAATGAAAAATCGTGTTTTATTAAACAATGATGGGCTTACAATTCGAAATGAAAGTCACTTAAGTATATTACAAAGGAAATTGAACAAAACAAAAATTAATTTTTGAATTTGTTTTTATTAATTACAAAAATGTTTGGCAACAGCCTTATCAATTTCCAGTCCCTTTTGAACTCTACTAATGATCTTGTCCTGGCCGGTCCACTTCCAAATTTTTTTTTTTTTTTTTGGAGTTACTTAAGGATTCACAGCCATGGGATTCTGTCTTAAGTTTATAAAAAAAAATATGTTTTTTATTTTATTATTTCTTATATTTTTAATTTCTTCCAATTTTCTTAATATTTTGAATTTTTTTAGCTTGTTTTATAATTTTTTTAAATTTTTTTATCTATTTTTTATTTTCTATTTTATTTATTATTAATTTCTTTTTCATTTTAAAAAAAACCAAAATAATAGCCATGCGCATTCGTCCGCGGACGAACAAGAAAAAACAAATTAACACTATTCATCTGGCGACAGATTGAACCTTCTAATTTGGCTGCAGTCTTAGAGAATAATCACAATTAAAAAAAAAGTGATTGGAAGAATGATGAAAGCTACGAAACTCTATGAAAAGATCGTGGTTACTGGTAACAATTGCTTAAGTCTAGTGTTGGGACAAAAATTTCAAGGCATAGTCTAGCCTAGCCTAATCCAATCATTCATATCATTCATGAACAAGATAATGTATACTCCTGAAGAAAGCGACACACCTGAAAAGTCTTACCAAAATACAGATAGCTACCTGTCTAGGTATATTAGAGGTGCTCTTCGAGCAAAACAAACGGTAGCAATGGAGATATCTATGGTAAACGTATAGCTACAAAAAGTATACTAAAACTTAGAGAGTAAGGCTGCTGGATAACAGCGGAAGGTCACAGCATAATTCTTAGGATCTGTCTTTAGGACCGTATATTGGGATCTACGAATTACATTGTCCTAGGGTAGACTTTGAGAAAGTATTCACAACTAGAATTTCTAGTAGAGAGGAGTGGAATGATAATCGCTTGGCAAATGACTCTGATATATGTTTCTTTACAGATGATCCGAAAATGGATGTGAGAGTGAGAGCTGAGGTGTACTCAGAATTCCCTCAAATACAAGAATCATATCGCCTACCGGACCACTGCAGTTTATTCCAAGCGGTGGCTATTAGCAAAGTAGTAAGGCTGGTGGAAACAATTTCTGATGCATCTAGCGATCGAGCAATCAGGATTTATATTGATAGCCATGCTGCAATCAAAGTTCTGGTTTCAAGCACCATTAGATTAAGTTTAGTGCAACGGTGTCGGTGTGAGCTCGGAAAACTGGGTGCTAACTACAGAATTATTCTGCGCTGTGTGCTTGGTGACATTCCTGGAAATGAGGTTGCTGATGCACTGGCCAGAAAGGGTTCCACTATGAATATATGCCTAGCGGAGAAATCCATTGGTCGGTCCATTGAATTAGCGAAGAGGATTTTAGATTTACAGGCCTGTAAGCTAGGAAATCTCAGATGAGGCGAACTTACCATATGCACTATTTCAAGACAGCTATGGTCCGAGATATATCCTGGGAAGACTGAATCTTTTCTAAGGAGGAACTAGAATGACTTGCGAAATCTAACTGCAGTTTATCATGGAACACATATTTGGTAAACATGCTGAGCGCATGCAAACTCCATACAATAATTTCTTCAGAAGATGTGTAGATGAGGAGGAGGAGGAGGTTGATAGCATTCAGCACCTACTGCGTGACTGGCGTAGGAGAAATGCGCTTGTTAGCTACTTTTTCTTCGAATTATGATAATAAGTAGACTAGTAGTTCGAGGATCTGGGGAGGTTCATTAACTCTTATGGCTGGTTTCAACGCGCTCCCTTAATCTGAGGATACTTTTCCAGGTATGGCACCAATAAGTTGACATCACAATGGACCATAGCCTAAGTCTGGCTGATCGCATATTTTCCCATGATGACCGCCAATCCAACCTAACTTAACCGAACTTAGTTATGATCAACTTTAGTCTTGGACCTAAATCTGAAACGCAAGGGCAATTTAGTAATGCTCTCACAAAATCGTGATTAGCTAATGTGGTTGGATTTTGCATTTCTTTTTTCTTTTTATTAGTACGTTTGATTTTTATCAAACTGTAAAAAATAGTTTGTTACTGATAGTCCGAGCTTACCCTAAAACAAATCGAAATAGGTTTTGAGTTTTTGGCAGAAGGAAAAAAAAACTATTTGGACAGGTTTTCATGAAAATCAGTAGATGGTAAGATAGTTGAAATCCTCCAGCTAGATCCTTTGAGTTTCGGGGATGGCATGGCTGGTTGACTGATCAGAAAAAAGATTACTGTACAAAATGGTGAGCAATGGAAAACTGATAAGCTGGATCCGATTTACGAAAGACTTACCAATAATGGTGAGATGGCTATTATTATTTATTTGTCGTTGCAAATTAATTGTAGCAAATTTATATACAACCTATGTGTAGCTATAGTACCTTCTTTTTAATGAAATGAATTTACATATTGCAATCGTTATTGCATTCCAAATTGAATTTTTATAACTATGCCTTTGGGCTTATTTTAAAAATGTGTAAAAGGAATCTGCATACCTTTTTTTTATCTTTATCCTAAATAAATGTGGTATGCCAACGCTATGTGGATGCATATTTCATATGCAATATGAAAATATGTACACCGTGTTTCAATTTTTTTTTTTTTTTTTTAATATATATTGGTTGATAACATCCCGATAATAATTATTTCCAAACAAGCCTTGCTATTTTATCATTCATTTTCAGAACGAATAATTTCCAGTTGACTAAATCTAGAGATCCGGTTATATGTACATAGGTATGGTGAAATTTTCATATTTATTTCGGGCAAGGAAGCATAAAGCGGTATAATAGGCGTGTGTCATTTCCTTTAATTAAAAAACCATTTATGGAAAAAAAAAACGACAAAAACCCAAACAAAGGTAATTAAGTATATTTCAAAAACATACGCGCTTTTTTTAAGTACAGCTATACATAAATGCACCGAAAATATTTGCTTCAAAGAGCATGTAATTTGCAATTAGTAATAAAAAAGTTCGCATGGCTCTCTCTGATGTTAAATTAAAATCAAATCAAATCAAATGGAACGAAGGCTCTATACATTGCCTGGCAAATTTTCCAACTTCTCGAAATATGCCAATTTTCCCTGTTTCAGTTTATATAGTCCTCCTAAAATCCTTAGCACCCTCAGTACTGACCCTGATGAATTAGTGAGTGTTGTGCGTGATTCTAGCTTAGGGCCTTTCGTTTTTATATCGCAAAACCCCTTTTCGATGGACGATCGATGGACGATATACTGTGGGAGGTGGAACATTGACTTTTAACCCCACACAGATAGTTTAACTCTTATTTTACCTCGAATATTTACGAAATGTTCGACTAATGAAAAAAGTTTTTTCAAGCATTCTCAGCCTGTCGTCGTTCGTCGGTTCGATAACTCCTTCAACTTTTCGATTTTTTGTATGCCGTTTTTATTCGAATTCCTTTTTTTTGTTGCTCCTCCCTGGGCTAAGTCTTCAAAGACCTTTGGGTTTTTATGGATTTGCTATGGTGCAATTTTCCAACTCATTACGACTTTCAAGAGTGTTAGTCGAAGATTTAGGGTATGGATGGCTTGGCTGGCTGGCTGGGCCTGCTACTTCCTATAACTGCTGTGCTGAGCTATACCTACCTACCTACCTGTACCGGTTGCTACCTACTGCTCATTTACCGCCAGTGAAGAGGAATTGTTTTGTGCGGTAATTAATTTTCAAGGGTAATTTCTGTAGGGATTTATTGCTACCTCTTAACGAAAAAGAATTTTTTAGTTTCGAGGACTTTCACGATAATGCTTCAGGTGCTCGAGGGTTAGGAATATTCAAGTATAGAAGAGCCATGGAATAAATTTTGATGGCTTTTGTAAAGGAATAATTAAATATAGTAATTCCATTAACGGGGGGGGGGGGGGGCGGTTAGTCTCAGAGAATGTTCATAGTAAGATTAGCTCGTAACCCATTATTAGCTTTTAAACAATTTTTTTGTTCTTTTCTTTTTTTTCATATAAGTACGGTTGCGTGTTTTACTAATTAGTTAATCCCACCTATATTAAAATTCTTCTGTTGCATGTGTTCATTCACATCTAAAATTTGCATCTTTGCTTCATCATTATGAGAGCTTTCATCCTGTTATAAAGTGTATGTGGCTGTGGTCATCATTATGCGGTTCAACGAATAAAATTATACAGCTCAGCTCCTCCTTTCTAGCGTAAAACATCTCAGGGTTTAGTATGTAGAGTCCTTCAGCACGAACCGGCAACGATGATGATGACGACGACGACGACGACGACTTGTCAGAGAATTGTGGTAGCGTGTCTGGGGTCCATTAAAAGGCGTTGTTGCAAGCGGAACATGTCGGCTCCATAAAGTGGGTTAACAGGAGATTCTGAGATATTCATCTGAGGTGACATGTTTACAACACCAGTGCTATCACTAAATGCCACCCACTAACCTCGAAGAATACCGAATACAAAGTGGCGAAATACCATCATAGTCCTCGTTGACATTGTGTTGTTGTTGTTGTTGCTGCTGCTGCTAGTGTTTTGCTATTGCGACTCCTGCAGACTGTTGATTAAAAAACTTTAAGCCCTACGGGAATTCTACTATCTTGTGAAGAAGAGGAGGGTGGTAGAGGGTTTGAAGTTGTGTTTCAAAAAACGTCCGACATTTTCCTTTCCCGTATATATAACTCGGTGGTATGCTGACACACTAAGGGCTCCTGCTACTACTGCTGCCTGCCACAACATGTCCATTTTCAGCTGCAGCTGCACGGGTTTCTCTTTCTCTGTTCTCCCCTATCTATTAAAGATCGGAAGAACAAGCATCTTCTCGAAACATTATGCTATAGAGAAAAGCATCTTTGCTATTGTATTCTCTGTTTAATTTTTATATATGTATAAAAAAAAAAAGTTTTTAAAAATAAATTAGACACCCACTGGGATTCTAGACTCATTCACAAAGGTTGGGGAAAACACATTTTCGAACATGTTTATATCGACCCCAGTGTTGTTTGCTTGAGTTCCCTGAAGACAAGACCACCTGCACTACTACTACAACTACTATAACCATTCAATGCTCAGTTAGTAGGTAGAGGTGGTATAAAATCAACATGCTATGGGAGCAGTAAATTCACCACTTTATTTACATTATTTTTTAATTTCTCTTTTTTTATGCTCTAAGGTTTTTGTTATTTTGTTGTCATTCCCCATACATTGGGCTAATATTAGTCTTTAATTATAATGGGATTTACTTAGACCATTGCATTGAGCCTTTTAGCAATTATATGCTAGAGGGCTTCAAGAAGCCCATGTTAATTATTACACAATTTATGAACTTTGAATTGTAATTGAAGCATTTAATTGAGAAATTGGGTACATGTTTTTAAGGGTTAGGAAATTAAATTTAAAAAAATATTATTTTAAAAGGATTTGGTAATTTGCAAATTGATGAAGTATTGATGCTAGTTTTTTATGCGAGCAGTGAGATTATCGAAAATGTCCCCAGATATGTATAAAATTTATTGTTCTAACAATTGGACGACTCATTAGAAGATCTTCCAATGAGAAAAAAAAATAAGTGATTTTCAATCTATGAGGTAAACGATAGCGCCATCACATTTCTCAACAACAAACATAGAAAATAACAGGTGCCCAAGAATGGATACCTGAGGTACACCAAATACAACTGGTATAGAAAGGAGGAATGAAAATTATTTGCGAAAACTGCTTGTGATCTGTTGCTCAAGTAGGTATAAATTAATTTTGCAGAATGAGAAGAGAAATTAAAGTTAATTTTCAGTTTCGTGTGAAGAAGTCATTGATTAACGATATCAAAGGCCTTGAAGTAATCAACAGCAACGATAACGATAATAAGAAGATATGACACAGCCGAACAAAATTGGAAATTTTTCGCGTTTTTTAGAATGAAACAAGCAATGTCATATACTTTCGTCTTTTGCATTAATGGGGGAAAAGAACTTGGCTATGCGATATTGTAGTGCAACTGAGACAACAAGTTAAAAACAAAAATCAAGAGAACGTAGCATTACCCGAACTACAAAATCTTATTGAATAATATACATTGGTTAGCTCTACCTAATTTTTTTAAGGAAAAAAAAAATTTCCGTTTCGCCAAGATGCTGAAAGGAAATGTAAAATTCCTCTCAAATAAAATTCTCATTTTTCCCGAAAATATCAAAGAATCCAGGATGTGTTTCTCCCACTTAATTTCTTCACAGCAAACGAATGTAAACAAAAGCACATGCTATTCAAAAAATATCATAGTATTACAGGAATAACATGTGTCCATTACAGCAACAACATTGGACCAAACTCTGTTAATATGTCAGCAAAAACCGGTTTTCACAAAAGCGCAGGAACATTTTATGAGAGTAAACCGTGAAAACTCCGCCCCTTTTCATTTATTGATTGATTCAAGTGCAAAACATGATTCAAATATAAATAATGAAAAATTTGTAAAAGCATTATTTTCTCAATTACTTTACAGAGAAATGGTATTACACTTATAGGCCGAAACTCACTTCCACTGCCTTCCATGGCATAGGAAAGCTACAAGTAGTAAAACACAAGTTGCAAATATGTGGGAAGAATATAGAGCAAGAACATCTTAATGAAACGAGGGTTGGAATTATCAGCAACAATTGCACAGATCATTAAGGTATTTGTTGCAGCAAAAATATTTTCATTTGTGAATCGTGAGAAATTAAAAATTGGGGCTGAAAAAAAATTATTATCAGCTTCATAAGATTGAGATATAGATGCATCAACTCGTTCTACTCCATCTTTCCTTCATTCTGGTGTTCCTCAAGGATCAGTCCTTGGTCCACTCTTATTCAGCCTATATATAATGAGCTTAGGCATTCAATTTATCTCAAAGTTCAGCTGCTTTAACTATATCATTCAAATATTGGCGAAAATATATTGCAGTCTGCGCCAGTTGTGGATTAGCGCTAGCTGTCTACCAACATGCCTTCGTAATAAACTAGGCCTAACGCTTGTATGCCTCATTTTACCCATGGTAGTCTCGTTTACAGTGGCCCTAATTCTGTATGTCGAAGAAAACTGGTAGTGGCTTTTAATGATATGGTGCGGTACATTTACAAGCTTCCGCGGTATGCTCATGTATCTGAGAATACGCAACATCACTACTTGGATCCTCGATTTTGAGACTTATCTTGATCATCGTAGACTAATATTCTTACATAAGCTAATTATAGGGAAAAACCCCAATGTATTTGCATGAGAAAGTGCACTTCCTGCAGTCGGCAAGAAATCTTCAACTTTTTGCTCCGAGGTGCGCCTCTCGATATGGTGAGCGTTCTTACTTTGTCCAGACTAACCGAAAATGGAACTTTCTTCCTAGTACTGTTCAGCGCATTGGATCCAGCAGGGAATTTGCCAAGTTATTAGAGGACTTATATGTAGTTTAGAAATGGTTTTCATATTTTAGAATAGTTGTAATATTTCTTCAATCTTAATACAAATAGTTTAGTTAAGTATATTTAAGAACTGATTTGAATTTAAGTTTCTTTATTTTTATTTATATTTGATTTTATTTTGTTACTTTTACTACATATTTTATTCAGTAGTACTAACATAAGATGATGTCAGGACTGAAGAAATTAATTGTTAACACTGAATCAGAATCAATAGAATTATTAGTTTTACAAGATAAACTTATACCACTCATCCTCCAGATTTTCCATAGGATTTTGAAGGAAGTTTAGAATTCTGCTTTTTAACTTTACGAATAGCTGAATTTATCTAGACTTGTCCGGAAAAACACATAAAATTGAGCTTACGACATAATTATTTTATGCAAATCTATTAATGAAATAAACTCAATCATCTTGAACCAAAAATCTCTGATCATTTATAAGCAAATATCATCAGAATATAAATAAATTAAGACATACCTAATTATGTCTGCGAGATTATTGTTATAAAGATTAAATAAGAAAGGCCCAAGAATCGATTGCTAGGGAACACGAATCAAAATCAATATGTTGGATTTCTAGGCAACCATAGTAATGTATAATATGACATAGGAGAAAGACACCATCATAATTCGCCTAGTCCCCAGGAAAATATAGGTCAAAAACAGGATACCGACCTCACCTTACGGTGTATTCGGAATTGGCTGGCTACGGGTCAACGGCCGGATAAAGAGAGCATCAAAGACCTTAGCCCTAAATTTAAAGCGTATTGGTCAATGTGGTCTGTTCCGAAATTAGATAATAACATCGCCGTTCGAGTCATCAGTCAAGGAACAGAAATTATCAAGCAAATCTTAGTTCCAAAGTCTCTTCGAAAACTGGTCCTCAATTAGGTACACGATTCTCTAGGCGGTGGACACTTCGGCATTGACAAAACTTTAGGTAAGCTTCGACAGAAATATTATTGGGTGGGTAGTAGTACGGATGTAAAGGATTGGTGTGCTGGATATCTACAATGTCAAGCACGGAAAGGGCCGCGGCCAAGACGGCGAGCTCCTCTACAGGTGGTATGCAACGTTGGTGCACCTTTCGAGAAAGTTGCGGTAGACATATTGGGACCACTTCCCAAGACCAATGAAGGTAACCGCTACTTGGTAGTCTGTATGGACTATTTCACCAAATGGCCCGAAGCAATTCCAGTACCAGATCAGACAGCCGAGACTGTATCGGATGCACTCATCTCAGCCGTATTCATCCGATATGTGGCCCCACTACACCTCCATTCAGATCAAGGCAGAAATTTCAAGAGTGCCGTTTTTCAAGAGGTATTGCAGAAGTTCCGAGTAGAGAAAACACGCACAACATCCTTACACCCACAGTCAGATGGTTTAGTCGAAAGATTTAACCGAACAATCCTAGACTATCTGGCGAAATTTCTAAATTCACACCAAAGAGACTGGGACCAATACATTCCGTACCTACTACTATCATATCGCGCAACTGTGCAAGATAGCACTAAACAGACACCAGCTAAGCTCCTCTTTGGGCGAGAAGTCCGCTTGCCACTGGAGATGCTCTTAGGAAGCCCACCTACTGAAGTTACGTCAATCAATGAGTACCTTGATAAAATGACCACGACACTGAATGAGATCCACGAGAATAATCGATCTATGTTGAACACTGCGAGCCGGCGTATAAAGACATACTATGACCTGCGGTCGAAGAAACCCAGCTTCCAAGTAGATCAACTTGTTTGGTTATAATTTCCAAGACGCGTAATCGGGCGGTGCCCAAAACTTCAGTGCGACTGGGATGGGCCCTACAAGATCACCGAGGCTGTAGCTGAAGTGGTGTTCAAGATAAAAAAAAGTGTCACGGTGGAAAGATGCGAACTGTCCACATCGATAGACTAGCCCCATACCGCGAAAGAAACGACCTCCCCCCATAACCACTAATACGTCCTGGTAGCCCTAAGAAGGCATCCAGCCAGCTTAACTGGTAACTACAGGATACCAAGGTGCCGCTTACGACCTACCCAACCTAGCAGCCCGTACACCTCTTGTAAATTAGTCCACTTTTCACACTCCCTCGCTTGACAATGAGTCAAAACCCCTCCCACATGGTACTACTTAGGCCGCGCTACTGTAGGAATTCCACATTAAAGACTGCCTTCGAAATTTTAACCCCTGCTAATGGTAGCTTTTAAGGAAGTATGATGTCTAGACTTCCACTACCATTACATTCAATCCTAAAAATCAAGGAACTTGGAATGGATACCACTTTGAAAGGTAGATGAGATTAAAACATCTCGTTTAAATGAAAAATATTTTTAGCAAAAATTTCGCTCTATTCAAATTTTTTACCCATCAGAGCAAGGACATACGAGCTCCAGCAGAAATTAATTGAAGCCATAAATTAGTGAATGCAAAACATAGCTAACAAAATGGAAGATATCTAAAAAATTCATGGAAAATTAACTCAATTATAAGCTAAAATGGAATATAAGCTAAAATTACTGTAAACTAGTAAGAAAGTGAAGTTAATTAACTGATCCAATTCTAAATAGTAGGTACACACCAGAGTAACCAATTACAAATCACTTATGTCTCACGACCATTTAATTCTTTCAGTTAATTCAGATTAGAGACTGGCAGTATTTTCCTTCATTGAATATGTGGAATTATATGGAAAAATATGAAACTCTAATCGCTGTGACTCATCATCATCTCTAAAGTATATAATGAAGGAATCTGTTGTCCTTGACGGAATCTGTGGTCCTTGACGGAATCTGTTGTCCTTGAAAGCCAGACTTGCATAAATTTTCTAAATGAATAATTTCCATTAAGGAAAATCAAGCGTTTTTTCCTCTCAGTTGACCAACAAAAAAAAAGAGAATCCTTAAATATGACTCATACCCAATGGTTTATATTATTCCTTGAATAAATTTTAAATGAAATTTTTATACAGACAGGCATTAAATGATTTCTTACAGCAGCATATAGTAGATATGATAAATTTAATTTTAATAAAAATCTTAGCATTAGTATGTTATTACCTGCTATGTACATAGATATCGTATATGACAGTTCATCTATTTTCATAGAAACGCTGCTGAAAAACTAAAGAGTAGAATAAGATATTGGCAAAAGTCTGAGAAAAAAGGAATGTGGTTCCGGATGACTTTGGCTAATTTTAAATTCATCTAACTCTCGAATGGCATAAAAGTTAGAATACACAACTTTAATGTAAACATTCCAGATAGTATGTAGAAAATTGTAATTATCACAGGTGAGGCTATGAAAATGGACCTGAATAGTTTACATATTCATTGAAAGTCCGAATAGACAATCATTCAACAGATGTTACAGTGAAACCTAAAAAATTAGTGTAGAAATGGTAAGAATCGCGTAACCAATGACAATCAAAATTAAAAAGAAAGTATAAGGTGTAAAATCATAGGTGGAATTGGAAATCTATAAATAGGGGGAAATTTTCAAAATATTTATGAGATGCAATGTTAGCAGAAAATTGACGAGAAACTCAAAAATAAGAATTAAATTCATGCAAGGCAATATACTATTTGGGACATACGTCAAAAGGTATGTATATCGTGACTCTTCCTCACAAGTCAGCCATCTGAGTAATCTACGACAGTGGAACTCGTAGACAATCGAAATCAGCTATCTATGTACATATATATGTAAGGCGCTAGCTGGCAACGATAAAATTGCGTGGTAACATTCCACTCAAAACTGCAATGGCGCTCTGCTCATTCTAAAAAAAAAGAAACGAAACCTATGAAATATGAAAAACTTATTTCATATAGAGATCTTCAACTAAAAGCAAAGGCCAGTAACACCAGTGGTGCTTAACAAGGATTACTGATCAGCAAAGAAGATTGTCACCGCAGCAAAGGTGAGATGGACTGTCAAGTCCTTCAAACCTTTTAAAGCTCCTGGCAGTGATGGCATATTTTCGGCATTACTGCAAGAATCGCTGGATGATATTAAGCCCATTATTAACGAGATATTTGGATCCAGCCTGTGCACGGGATATATCCCCAAGGCATGGAGACTAACTAAGATTGTTTTTATTCCGAAATCGGGTAAAAAACCACTCAGCGAGGCAAAATCATACAGGCCTATTAGTCTGACATCATTTCACCTGAAAACTCTAGAGAAAATAATAGACAGCTGTCCACTCAATGCCAATCAATATGCCTACCAATCCGGAAAATCCACCCAAGATGCTCTCAGCAGTCTGGTAGAGAATATAGAGAAAGCCTCACAGGAAAAGGATGTCCTTATATATGCCTTTATGGACATACAACGCGCATTCGAAAATACTCTCTTTGACTCGATCAAGAAGATAGAGGCATAGAAACCTGCATCCTCAGATGGATTGGCAACATGCTCGAGAAACGCTGCATAATAGCTACCATGAACGACGAATCCACAACAATCATGGCCACTAGAGGCTGCCTGCAGGGCGAGGTTTTTCTCACCACTCCTATGGCTCCTATTTGTGGATGAGCTATTAAATTTACTTCAAGAGGCCGGCTTTAAGGCCCAAGGATACGCTGATGACATTGTCATCTGTGTTAAAGGAAAGTTTGAATCAGTTCTACTCGAGCTTATACAAACTGCTTATAACATTGTTAGCAGATGGTGCCAGAACACGGGACTATCAATAAATCCAGGTATAACAGTGCTAGTTCCTTTTATTAGGAAAAGAAGTCTTCAGATCCCATCTCCTAAGTTAAATGTAATTGTAATAGAATATTCCAAAGAGGAGAAAAATATCTGGGAATAATCCTAGACAGCAAGCTTACCTGGAATCGCCGCCAGGAGATAATAAATAACAAAGCCATGTGGGCATTCAGCTCTTGCCACAGGCTTTTCGGGATAAAGTGTGGTTAGTCCAGATATGGAACTATCCATTCCGCTTGGTCCCTCACCTTCCATTTTTCAGGCGGAAGTCTATGCTATAGAGGTTGGAGCTCAGGAAAGCCTAAATAAGGGCTGCAAGAACTCCAATATCTACATTTGCTCAGACAGCCAAGCTGCGCTCCTAGCTCTTTCCTCTCAAGTTTTTGAGCCGAAATTTGTCTGGAGCTGCTACTCGAAACTCCAACTACTGTCTAGGGACAACCAAGTAACCTTGATCTGGGTCCCTAGATATAAAGGACTGGACGGTAATGAAAAAGCGGACAAACTAGCTAAAACCGGAACTGAATATCCGTAGACTGGACCCTACCCGACATTTAGCCTACCAAAAAGCCACTTTAGTGGGGAACTGCTTAGGTGGGAAAACAGGCAACTGGACCTTCTTTGGCGTAGCGCCCCTGGTATGAGGCAGGCGAAGATATTCGTCAACCCCTCTCATTTCTAGGCGCGCCAACTTATTGGCCTTAGCCGACAGTCACGCAGACTATTTGCTAACGCAGTCACTGGTCATGGCCCCTTCCGTCACTTCCTGAAGAAGATGGGCAAATCCGATAGTGAACTGTGTGTACTGTGCGAAGAGGATGACGAAACCTCGACGCACGTCTAAGGCTGCAAATCACTCGAGGAACAATTATCTCTCCAGATAATGTCTCCAATCTTATACCAAAAGCAATAATCGACCTCGTCAAAAGACTCGATTTTGTCACTATGTCAACTATGGTCGAGGTGTCCGCAAGGTCCTGGAGGCCTAGTCGCCCCTACTCTTAACATTAACATTAAAATCAAAGACCTCCACCGTTGGCGAATCTCACTCTCCTCACTACGATCATAAAATATCATCTACAAGCTACTGCAAACTGATTTCCATTTAACTTAATTTTCAACTTAAACCAGTGGCGGAGAATTCTTTTTTATTTTGATTTCAGAATTTATTTTATTTACTTCAGTTCCTCTTTCTTTGATTTTTTCTTAATTTTTACTTTTATAATATTTTGAAGTTTTCATTTTAATCTTAATTTTGTTCGGATTGAAAACTACTTTTCGATTTTATTAAAATTTTATTGCAAAAAAAAAAGCAACAAAAGTTAGTCGTAAAGTAAATTTTTACATTCTGCATATATAAACCCGAATTCAATCATTTATTGATTCCAACCCTCACCTCATGGCGCGAACAGTAATACCAGATTTTATTCGGAAAGTAGCAGCAAATAGGCCAGTCTTATACCCTAGGAACACGACGCGCTAGAATGATCATTAATCCAATTACGTAATTGATCGAATGATCCTTGCTTGGTAAGGCAAGCACACGATATCTTGACGGTAATTCTATTTGACAGATGACAGTTCTCAATTTTGTAAATTAAAAACTGTGAATTGTGAAGTAATTTGTGAAAAATTTATTCGAGCCTTGTATTAAATATATAATGTGAGAAATTTTTTTCAATAATTCGTTTTGGAAAATATTCAAAATTTACCTTGAAAAATGTATCAGCAAATTTCACAAATGATATTTGACAGTGATGTCTGGAAAATCAGCTGATTTTTCCAATAACTTTCAGTTTCTCACCACTGAAGGCGCATTTATCGACAAAAGGAATGTCAAGTAATGGGTAATTTCAAACGAATGAGTTTATGGAAGCGTAATTGGTACAATGACGAAACGAATGATCATTGTGCCAGTTATGCAATAACACTCGAGCTATGCAATGATCATTGCTCCGCCAATGATCATTGATATGTTCCGTGTGTCTAGGGTATTACTTCGATCATATTAGACGTTACCTCTGCAGATTATCCAGATGTTCCATAGAACGCAGTTTTGTCATTGTTAACTATTAGCAGTGATATATCTTCGAACTGTCATAATGCATTCCTTTAATAAAAAAACATTTCCAATATTTTCAAAATCAAATATTGGTTTCAAACATGCTTTCATTTAACATCTCCGAATCTCAGGTTGTATGAACACTTTTTCCAAAATGGTGGAGTTAATACATATATTGCAGAGCCGTTTTTCAAAAACTAGGAAGGAAGCCTCAATTATATGAAGTGGTGTTGCATGCTGATGGGCAGTATGTCGAGGTAGTTAATAAGTTCTTCAACGTCGGCATGATCCGTGCGGATTTGAAAACGATAGCCAAAAGAGGAAGATTTTTATGCTATGATCTATAAAACGCAAGGTCTTTTTATTTTCTGATATATATCTGCGCTTAGAAGAACAAAAATAATTATGAAATAGCTAAACTGCAATATTATGGTAATGAAATTCTTGATCAGTGCGCCTTGTGATTTTCGACCCCAAATCTTCTTAAATTAGTACCTGCACTGACCTTTGCTTATTTGGCAGTTTGCAATCGTATCCTAAATATGGTGTGATATAGATAGAACTATGTCTGTATCACACGCCAATCAGTTGGATGAACATCTCAAAAGTTGCAAAAAGAAAATATTTGGTAGTTGCCAAGGCTTACTGTGGCAAATCGTCCCAATTACTACGCCCTCAAAAGGAAGTTTTGCTCCAATTAAATTGTCTAAAGTGGTAGCTGCTGCGCTGTAGTTTCTTGAAGTGGTAACTATTTTGCAAAGGCGGCAGAATTGTTTGTCACAGGAAACTGAAGCATTGAAAATCTGAATCCGTTGAATGGATTAACTAAGATTGGATGACGCAGGAAACCGTGATGTCTTGAAAGCTCAATTTCGGAAACTGATTCGCCCAGATCATTTGACCTAGTAACGGTCCAGATTCTGACTATCAGCCTGCCTGGGGCTGGACGAATACCTCACCTAGAATCTAGTCGTCCTTATGATGACTTGTATGCTGCAAGAGTTCTAAGACTGAATGTTCCTTTTCAGCCCAGGCTGTCACTATGACAGCCTGAATTGGAACTATTCCGAGGGGAAACAATTTGACCCTATGTCAACTTAGCGACCGTAAGGAGTGTAGCTGTAATACTAGTACTACTTGCGCGATTGGCCTATTCGGCATTTGCTAGCCCGTTTACGGTAGGCCTAAGTTGCCTGGACGCTGAAAAAGCTTATTCAAAACAAAAAGCATCTGATACATGGTTCCTTTAGTTTATAATGTTTTTTCTCTTGCTTTGTAGACGCTACTATTTATTTTCCTTATTTTTTTACTTTTTTTTATGTTATTTGATTAAGCGTTGACATCAAACTACTAACATTTTTGTTGTTTTATTATTTTCACAAAATCAAAAGTCTATCTAGCTTTCTGCGTTCACCAAGTGTTATTAGATGCGAAATTCGAAATTATCTTTGTTAGGTTTACAAAGTGGTTAATCAAGTGCTCGGAAATGTACAACCCGGCGTCTCCAAAAATATGTGGAAGGTAATAGAATATATACAACTCTACACTCGACATGGTATGAACTGGAATGGAATGCCAGATCAGAGTTAGATGGAGTATTCATATTGAAGCTTATTTTTATTATGGGAACCTTATAACTGACTGTAATGCTCTATGGGCCTTTCTACAATTAGATCTCTAATTAAAGTGGATATTTTCTGAAAATATCAATATCGTTGTGTGCAGCTATCTAAGAGCTTGTCGGTATAAACAACCGTTTTCGTTGACCTACCAAACCATACAAAGGCTCATTACTTTTTGTATTTTTTATATTTATTTTTATTTTTTGTGGATCGACAGCTGTAGTCCAAATTGTGGAAATTGTTGATTAATTCAGAATGTCTATTCTAAATGGAAGGAATAACTTACAGAAATGAATACTCTTACTGATCGCTAAAGTTTAGACTTGTAAAAATTTAAGTTGGACATTTGTGAACTTGGAACTGACTTAATATGACTATATACCATCGTAAAACCTATTGTGATTCATTAGGTGGTCTTTTCCTAATTTTACGCACATGGTTCCGACTATATTCCTTTCTGGTTCAAGAAGAATAAAAAAAACTTTTGGTGACATTTTGTGGTTTAAAAAGTTTAAAAAGTTTAAAAATTAATAGATTCAACGATCCGACCTCAAAGCAGCTTAGCGTAGATTAAAATTATTTAAGATTAAACAAAACATAAGTCAACAACCGAAAATGTTCCCGTTTTAGGTTGTCGCCGTAAGTAACTTCAGAATGTGAGTTGTGAAAATATCATTACCTACATCTGCAATCACTTCCAATTCTTTCAAATGTTTTTTTTAATCTAAACTTAATGAAATATCTAGAAACAAATCAGCTCATTAATCAACGATCGCCGATATGTCTTCCGGACTGGACGCTCATCTGGCTTGCTGACTTTTGTTATGGAACGTTGGAACCGTAGTCTTCATAATTCTGATGAATCTAAGCCCGTTGCTCTGGATAATTAATTCAAAGGCCTTTGATAGAGTCTGGCATTCATCCGGTTTATCCAAACTTGAATGACTTGGTGTCTTCCTCCTCTTCCATTATGGATTGAAAGTTATTTATTCGGTCACCTAATACGGGTTGTACTAGATGGCGTTTTAATAGAACGCCACCCTTTAAATTCCGGTGTACCGCAGGGCTCTGTTATCTCTCCGTCATTTGTCTTAATTTTTTTTAATGATCTGCTTTCCTTTACTGTCAATTAGATCCATAGTTTTTTCGATGATAGTATACCCTTGATTTCGCTTACTCTTTTGACAGTCCTGCAGACTAAAGAGAGAATGCCACATCTGTCAAACGAGATTGCATGACTAGAAATGACCTTGATAATATCCTCGTTTGTGGCAAAGAGAATCGCGTCGAATTCAATGCATCTAAGTCCCAAAGGTGTGTCATCTCATTAAAACAAAATCATAATTTTTCCACTCCTTTTTGATTTACGATACGCCGTTTTTATGCAGTTTTGGCATTAATATTTCTAGTAAGTTAGGCTGAGCAGATAACACCTTCTCTGTTACCAAAGAAGCATCGAACTTCTCTGTTACCAAAGAAGCATCGAAATGTGTTGGATTTCTGAAAAGGTGTAAGAAATATGTCAACCCATCGAGTCTAGCACTCCTCTACAAGTCCTACATCAGGCCTAGAATGGAATACAATTCCCATATTTCGGCCGGGACTGATCGCACAGCCTTAGATTCATTAAATATTGCCCAAAAGAGAGCCTTCAAGCTCATTGGCGAATTGGTAATAACATGTCATATCGCGTCACTCGAACACCGCCCAAATTTTGGATGTCCTTCGCTACCTTATCGCTACATGCATGGTCAATGTTTTGATGATCCCTTGTATAATAGAATAATTCCTGCACGAAACACTTGCGCTGCAAACCGCATACATCCTTTTATCCTTCAAATTATTTTCGGCCGTACAGTAAAATTCCGTAATGGCAAAGACCGTTCCATCTTCTGCCTTTCCCAAAATATTACAATATTCGAAGGCTTAAAAGTGACATACATCAGCACTTCCGTTGATCTCCTCATGTTCACTAATTGCTTTCTCTATCTCCTTCCTGCCATGCTGTGTAAGTCATAGGGTAGCCCTGAGCTGGGCTTATTAATAATAATATAAAAAAAATACATCTTTGATATCTCGGAAGAAGAAGGACCTTATGTGAATAATCGTCATGTTTACCTTCAAATCAAATGAAAATTTTATCTATGTATTTAAATCTAATTTCATTCCAGTTCTGTAAACCTCGTTCATATTCACAAACTCAATATATGCATATATATACCACACGCAATTTACAAGGATAATATTCTTATTCCATATAAACAAATATTACTCCATCAGGTGAATAATTGTAAAAAAAAAACCAACCCCCATTTACTTAATGCTAACCCAGCATACTCTTACTTAACTTTTATAGTTAAATCACGAGAATTTTTCCACTAATGCAAACACACAATTTTCTCCTTCTTTTTCTGGACGTAAAGGAGGAAACAGGAGTTCAAAAAAAAAAAGGAATTTTTCTGCTGTAAAAAAAATTTTTTTTTTTAATTTTTCACTTCAGTAAATATTGCAATATCCTTGCGGGCTATTCCCACATCAACCTTGTGCTTCAATCCTTGGCATATTCCTGCGCTAACACGAGAGGTAATCCATAAGTTTTTTTTTATATATTTTTTTTATTCTTCAATATTGGAAAATTATTTAATTTGTTTTGATAACTGAGTGCACTTTAGTTGTACACACACATTTGAGGTACAGCAGCTGCATAATCGATTTGATCTGCAAAAGTTTGGAGAGAATTTTTTTTTTTTTATATTTTAATTTTCATTTTTTTTTTATTTGAGGTGGTAAAAATTTTTGCATGGTAAGAAGATTTAAATTTGATTTTTCTTTTTACCCTCTAATAAAATAAAAAGACTTGATTTAACAGAGATTTTGATTTCACAAATATCCAAACAGCTTTGGATTTACAATTATGTTGCCTATTAATTGATCTTTACCTCTCTCTCTATCTCTTGTTTAAATTATTTACCTTAAGCTTAAGGTAACTTTTAAACGCTCCTATACATATATAGTAATTTAACAAAGAATTTAACTTCAAATAGCCAGTGGCAATAAGCAAAAAGTAATTCCTTCGCTTATAAACAAGACTCGAAATGCCCTTGTAATGTTCACTGAACACTTAAACTTTGCTATGTTTCCTTTTACCGACAGTGCACTGCAGTGAGTGGAAAACTCAGTTCACTTAACTAAACTCCAATTATCGGCCTCAATTATAGTCCATTCTTGAAGTTGCTTTCAACTCTGTTATCCAATTCCTCCAGAATCTTAGTGCCGCCGCTCGCCGTCTTGTTCACTTTGTTGCACTGCTGCAATAGCAACAGCGACCGGGATAGTACATAGTAGCTCTACTGCAATTACACAATGAACAGCTGAACTAAGTGAAATATTTCCCAGGATGGCGTCTCCTAATAAACCATGACAGAAAGTACACGATGACAACAATACGAAAAGAATTGCATCGTCAACACCCCAAATGCCCGCGGGTCTTATACAACCGCAAGGCGACAATAGTGAGACAATGATTCCCCCGTAAGTCAGTGAAGAAATGCTCCACAATCATCGTCTCGTCTCGACTTCTTATAGTAAGCGCTATAACAAGGACGTTGCTGTCCTATATATATATATAAGTATAGTGAGGTGGATGCTGGATGCTGGATGGTATATGGTGGAGGTAATAGATGGAGGCGATATGGATATAAGTATGAGGTAGAAGATGAGAAACAATTCCACCAGACTAAAAGCTATAAGAGGAGTGAAAGAAATTAACAAGAAAAGTTTGTTTTGTTTTTTTGCTCTTCACAAAAGATTGCTGGAGTCTCGGACTAGATATATGTATGAATGTATGCATATGTATGTATATACTACGTAAAATAAGCTGGACATGGATGCTGGGCTCTAGAGATAGATGTTAGATTTTGGGGACTGAGAATGGCGACAGGATAAAATGTTACGTGCTCTTCGTTATTCGTGTTGGGCAATGCTGCTCCTATAGCCGCTATTAATGCTCACGAATGGGCTCTAATTAAATGAAACAGACTGTGCAATCATTCGGTGATGTATCATTGGCTGTGCTTGGCGTAAAATACAAGAATAATTTAGATAAAGTATAGTTGTTGAGGATGAAACTTACAGGACAAACAGACAGAGAGACAGAGGGAAAGGAAAGAGAAAAAGCTCCCGGTGATGTATGGTGGTGGTGGTGGTGGTGGAGTAAACAATAAAATTGATTTAAGAAGTTTTTCGAGCAGCACAAGCATTAAATTATTTTCACTCTCTTGTTGCTTATTACATAAATTGATCTTGAGATGTCTTTTTTTTTTTAAGTTTTTGGTTAAACTGTCACACTTTTAAGGCATTTTGTTAATATTAAATGAAATTTAACTCAATGTAAAAAGTTATTCCTTCTCATGATTAATTGGAGGAAAAATGACGATAGATGTCGCGTGTGTTGAATTTTCAGCCCTCTAGTGTATTTATGATAGAATTATTAGTAATTAATTTAGGTTAAAAAGTGATAAAAACTTTGTGTTTAGCATAATTACCAAGAAACGGAGAAGAAAAAAAAAAGAATGCAAATGGAGAACTTATAGTATATTCGGAATGGTTTCTCTACAGTGAGTACCTAGGCACATCAGGAATGAGAAGGAGGACTTACTAGCAAAACCCGGTTCTAGTTCTTCCATTCTTGGATCAGAACTTATTCGTACCAACCAAGAGCAGCGATGGGTGAAACTGAGCACTTGCAGGTGTGTGGTGACGCGTTTGTGCGGGGTCATACATTTCTGAACACTTGACTAAATCCCAACAAAATTAATTTCGAAATACGCTTCTTGCAACACTTTGCTTTTGTAAGAAGTAAGAAAAACTACAAATATTTTATCAGATTAAGATTATCACAGCTCCAGAGCTTCGACTGATCGGAGTTCAAGCCAAGCTGTTATAGGGGTAGTCCACCAGAATTCCAAATTTCCTATCTAGTGGAGCTTCCAGGCTAAACGCCTTATTAATAACCAAACTTAAAGAAAGCATTTCCTCCTTGTACCGCAGACCCTACATTAGTGCTTTTCTGGTTTCTTGTGTGACAGCCGGATGGATCCGGATACCGATTCCTTCTCGATCTCGTATATTCCACCGAACCAATACAGAACACATCCTCTTGAGTTGTATCAAGTACTGTAAACATTCACTTGAGCTTTCAAATACCGAGGACATCCCCAATTCCCTTGAGTTTTATCAAGCACTGAAGATATTATCAATTCACTTGAGTTAGTTCCTCATGTATAGAAGGCATCCTCAATTCACTTGACTTTTTCAAACACTCTATCGCTCATCGAAGATAAAACAACCAAGTCACAGCAAATACTTAACAACCGCTAAAGATGTACGCAACTTTTTCTTGATGGTCCTTATGAAAGTTCTTCCGGCTCAAAGGATAGCAGTGTAGAACTGCGGTTGGTATCATCACTGGCTACAAATCGCTTCACGCTCATCTAATAAAAATCTCCGGCCATGAGTGTTTTTTTTTGTTTTTCGAAAGAAAGCCTGAGACAACTGAGCAGTTTCTCTGCGCTTGTTTGGCCTTTACCCAGCACCGACTGGATACGGTTGGATCTGTCCTCCTATATGCGAATGATCTGAAAAATTTACGTCATCACCTATACTTGCTGTAATAAGAAAACAGGAAGATTTTTCTGAGCGGTATTTTTTTTATCAGGTTAGCGCAATGGACTGACTTGATCCCCGTGTCTGGGTCCTCTCATCTCTCTGCCTGGGATACGTCGTGTGCCTGCCTGAAAAAAGAAATATTCGAAGCGTGATAAGGAAAAGTGAAGAATATCAAAAGTAGAATTTAAAATCGATTAAGTATAAAAAAGATCTGTTAAATTAGCAAATATTCCTTCCTTTACCATGTTCCGGTTATTGTTTCAGCATAATGTGATTTATCACCAGGACGATCGTGAATGGCCTGCAGCAGCCAGAAGAATTTTTAATTTTTGTACAAATGCTAGACACGAAAAATAAAAATTATATATTTCATAGGAAAAATATTATATTTGAGTGCAAACCTACAGCACACATTCCAATCTATCTATTGACCTCTATCGCATCACCATTATAAAAGGAATCTGACTAAATATACCAATTAAATTTTGAAAGTTTTCATGCATATATGTCGCCTGCGTAGTGATAATAACATCCACCTATCTATTGCGAAAAAAACACATAAAATGGAGTAAAATACAGTTAATATCAATTCCTTAGGTGAATAAAATTCATTCTTTCGTAACATAAAACTCACCGGCCAACCAAAGTTCGACAAGGTACTAGAACAGATACAAAATGGCAAAACTGGTAGCATCTACATAGTATGTATCCAGAATTCCTCACAAATAATGAAAATAACACTCAACGATAACTGCTTCAATTTTTTGCTAATATTCTATCTACCGGAAACTTATCCAAATACCACAAGTACTAGCTACAATAATTGCTCTTCTGAAATACGACAGAGGAAAAACAAAGGACCGAAACTTTTCACCCTATTTAACCCTATTTGAATCCTTGCTTTATGTTGCTGGAAAATTTGGTGTATACATCAAAATCGTTTCTACAGTATTTGACGGCTATATTTCTAATGAGTAGGTAAACTTTAGATCGAATTCAAATTACAGATATAAACTATAACCCGAACCAATATAATTGATGCCTTGATTGACATTTGCATACGACAGTATTTAAAAATCTAGGGCGTAGTTCCAACTACAACAAATCTCACTAACAACATGCAAAGTAATCGCATATTTCAAACCCATATCGATGATGACAAAATTTATGTCTATAGAAAGCTTTACAATGGGTTACCACAGGGTTCGATTCTAGCATCTTTATTTATTCAAATTTTATGTACATCTCGAATTTACTGAGATTATTCAATTCAAAATGCTTGAGGCTACTTACAATTCAGGTATGACCGGAAAATACTAAAAAATACTAGGAAAAAATTTGGAGTAAGCTGCTTACACCTTAATAACAAAATGGCATCCAGACGGTTCTCCATCATTAATTAACTTCAATTTTCTTGAGAGTAATTCTGTATTACACGCTGTCACATATGATCAACAGCTAAAAAATTAATTTCAAAAAACAAAAAAAAAACATAAATGAACAAAATCATAAAAAAAGCTCAATAGAACATCGGGAGGAACTTTCCTGTAGGGTTTATATTTAATCCGTAATCTGTAGAATCCATACTGAGGTTAACATTTATTTTAAATACTGCTCTAAACAAAAAAAAAACAATATCCATTTAATTTTTAGCACAATTTGATTTCTCCTCATCCAAAATTCTAAATTAAATAAATCCCCTTCTCTATGATAACCACATGAAATATTCAACAGGCACAAAATATCATCCCGCATTTTACTATAAGCCCACAGGTGAAATTCGTTACATTATGTGTGTTGAAAGCAAATTGCAAAATACTTTCATGTTATGAGTGATATTACAGAAGCTGGACTCGGTTGTACATACAAATATCCGGGAAATGCCTGTGACGAAATAATCAAACGTACTCTATGCCCTAATTAAAATCAACAGTCCTAGACCAGAATTATTCGGACGCATTATCCCGAGAAATTCCATATATCACACAGGTAGTAGGTCTTTCTGGATCACACCATTCCAATTACGCTCACAAATTATTACAGGACTATATTGGACTTTTGCGTTTCATCTACAACGTCTAATGCTACTGACACCAATAGTCATCGCAGCAGCCACCGCCGACGCCGCCATCGTGCCGCCCAGTAAAGCATGTCAAAGTGAATTTAGGACTGGGTGGTAGCTCATAATTCCAGAAGTCGACAATACCGAGTGGATTTGAGTTTTATCATTTCGAGGATTTCGGATTGAGAAAGACATTTTCACATCAATGTGGATGGGTTCGAATTAAGAGGATGAGAGTATGGGAATGGTGATATGAACATAGAAACAGTGAAATAGAGAAATTTCTGCAAAATAGTTTTGACATTTGTAATCTGCATTCCAATTAAGAAGATGAGTTGTCCGTATACACAGACAGACACCAACTATTGAAGATTTATTTGAAAAGTTCGTCCTCTTATGGGAAAATTTGTTTGCCCATTCGAATGGAAATGGAATGAAAACCAGACAGTTTGCTGATACAGTTCGAATTTAGGAATTTCAAGAGGTGTATTTTGCCATTGGTATATATGAAATGTCAAGAGGTTATCTGATTTACAAAAAGGAAATTTGAGCTTCTGTGCCAGATTTGTGGTTTGTTGGATAGAAAATTGTGTGTGTGTGTGTCTGTGTTTGTGCTTGTGTAGATACTTTGAATAACTCCCGGAAATAGTGATTTTGTTTTTTTTTTTAAGGATAAAAAGTAAAGTATGGAAAGTTTGGGTCCTGTAGCAGCTGAACGATCTAAAAAAAAAAAAATTGGTGAGTGATTCATATAGCTGACGCCCTAATAGTTTTAATGATTATTAATATGTCAAATGAAGGTTTTAACTCAAATTACCATTTAAGTGCACCCAATATTCAGATAAGTTTAGATTTTCTTCGTCTGCCCTTGGCTTAATTTACTCTTTCCTGTCTGATAGATCCCAACATGTCAAATTCGGCGGCTCTATATCTAATGCGCTGTCGTTAACATGTGGCGTCCCCAGGGATCCATACTTGGTCCAGTATTGTATTCTACTTATATTAATGACCCCCTGATGTTATTGAGGATTGCAGTATTCACTTGTATGCGGATGATGTTCAGCTATATTTGGCACGCCCAATAGACCTCATGACCGATTGTGCAGACCGCGTCAATTCAGATTTAGTTAGGGTTTCGAATTGGGCCGTGGGGAATCATTTGGTACTTCATTCTGATAAATCCCAATCGATCGCGATATTTAAAGGGACTGTGGATGCTAATGACCTTCCTCCAGTCTTTTTAGATTCGAAGATTTTGCTATATACTGATTCTGTGAGGAACCTGGGACTTCATTTCAATGCCTCGATGACGTGCTGTAGCCATATCAATAATGTCGTTCGTCGTATTTATGCTGGTCTCCGTAGACTATGGCTATCGGCTAGTATTCTCTCAAGGCCGTTACGCTTGAAGCTCGTCAAAACACTACTCATGCCTTATTTTACCAGTGACAGCGTAATTTTTCCTCATTTAGACGCAGTCTGTCGAAGAAAGATCAATGTTGCTTTCAACGACTGTACGCGATTTGTTTTCGGGCTGCAACGCTTTGACCATGTTTGTCCACATCTGCACGCTCTACTTGGCTGCTCTTTGAATGTTCGTTTGGTTCGCAAGGCTTTAATATTCCTCCATAAACTTATTTATTCAAAAAATCCCACCTACTTGTAAAGTGAGCTTGTATTCATGCAATCTTCTAGAAATGTGAACATTTTGATACCTCGACACAGACACTCCATTCTGGAGAGCTCCTTCTTCGTTTGAACAGTTCGTGTGTGGAACTCACTTTCTGCTGATTGCAGGGAACGCGCTCGATGGGTGTCTTTCGGAGGCTTATTACCCAATATATCCCTCTCGACAATGTATCTTCACAAATCGCATATACTTTATATGTAACTTTTCCGCCGATCTCAACTCTACAACAATTCTCTTTTTATAACTTTCTACCAATTTAAAATGCATTTTCTTCTTTTTTCTTTTTTGTCTCTTTTTTCTGTGTTTTCTTTCTTTTATCATTAACCTTTAATTTTGAATTAGCTATCAAATGTTTCCTTTCTTTGTTCTATTTCTCTATTATAATTATATATTAGTATTAATATTAGTATTGGTTAGTCTCTCTCCGCAATGTTGTTCGGTACAGGCAAAAGATTATTATATCTTATTGTACTACGGCCTAAGATTAATAAATTAAATTGAATTGAATCGAATTGAATATTCAAACTTTAAGATAAATGCGATTTTATGACATTCGGTTTTAACTAAACCACCAGGAAGATTCTAATAAGTCGCAAAAGAGAAAATGTGTCTGTAGTTAAGTGGTTTAGATTTACAACCATCAGACTAATATAGCTTCCTCTAGCAAAAAAAAAAAACAAACGAAAAATATTGTATTCCAGATATCCTATTAAATTATAAGACTAATTTACTTTGTGGTTGTATTAGTTTACTTTGGGGCTTATTACTATTTCTCAAGAATTTTGATTTAAATATTGCACCAGGCTTGGTGAGAAAAAAGTAGATATTGATAGTAAGTAGATAAATCTGTTCTGAATTTCATGAATTCATGAATTTCATGATGTACCACAAGAATCTATACTAGACCCATTTTTATTTTAAATATAATAGATTACATAATAATATTAAATTTTCGAATGACTTATGGGTTGCTTGAGTGTTGTGATTCACTTTAATAATGTCATAATGTCATATTTGTTCTTTTTATATATAATAATTTCTGTAATAATTGCCACAGCAAATCATTTCACTTATTCAACTTACTTTTAATATTACTTTAATATTTTTTTTTTGTTACTTTCCTTCCTGGAGTTATTACATGCAAAAGATCGAAAACTCATATGTATATTTAATAAATTAATAAATTTGAGTTTGAATTTGAATAATTTGTTTTTTTTTATTAGTCCTTACAATTCTGAGCGGGAAATCTGAATCGTTTTTGTTTTTTTTTTAACTTCAGAATGGTTTCATTAATTAATGTTCTCTCCCGTCGAGAAATTATAGATGTTGAATAAAAAAAAACTATGAAATGAGTTGTTTGAAAGTAATTTATAACTGCTTCACCTTGTACACTAATTAAAATGCATTTGGATTATTAGCCTCCATCTCCTCTATTATTATACCCTAGAACAAATCTATAGGGGTATACTAAGTTTGTCATTCCGTTTGTAACACGTCGAAATAATAATGGTAGAGCAAAATGAATTGGACACCCACGCATAATATTAAAAGTTATTTGGATTTTTGCATATCCGTCTGTCGGTCCGTGCGCACGATAACTCGAGAACGCGTTCTCATAGAAAGCTAAAATTTTGTACACGGACATTAAAAAAAAAGTAAAATTAAGTTCGAAAATGAGACAAATCGGGCAACTCCTACATGGGGTTGCCATACAAAAATTTCGTTTTCCACGATATATTTGGACACTACCTGAGAACACGTCCACATAGAAAGCTGAAATTTGGTACACTGTGTTCTCATACTAATAGCAAATAAAAGTTCAAAAACGGACTAAATCGGGCAACCCCTTCTTGGTGTTGCCATATAATAATTTTGGTTTTTTACATATACTTTGAAAACGATCAGTCCTAGACATTTTTATTGTACTAAAAACTTCTTCAGATTAAGAAATCCTATAAAATTGGTTATTATCATTTTTTCTGTCCGACGATCCGCTCTAGAAATATATGCGAGAAACCAATGCAAAAAATCAAAATTTCTCAAATGGGTGACCATACGAGATTTCATACGTGCATTCATCTAGGGTATCATATGAATTGATCTCAGACATATTCTAGCTTTTTCACTTGTTTTTACTTTAATTTCATCAACTATTTATCGAATCTTCATATAGACCTGGTGGTACGTGATAAATTAATATACCTATGTACATATTTTATACGTTCCACCTCCTACACATTTCATTCATAAAAAATTCTATCGATCATATATATTTGATTTATCTACCAAATACTATTATTAACTATTATTAACATTCATCCATTATCTGTATAGCATCTGCATATAATTATCTAATCCATTTGTATTCAATAGCACCGTCTATACTATTTACGATCTATGCATCAATCTCATTCTGTAAAAAAAAAAAATTATATCCACTCAGAATTTATATGCAATTCTTCTAATCTAGACATCAAGAAATGCCATTCCATCATATATTTGTATCTATCCTTCAAACTCATCCATTCATATCCTGAAGTCATCACATCCGTCCCGTCTGTCTGTCCTTTTTCCTTATCCCAATGCATTTGCTATTACAAATGTGGTCAAATCAGTTCTATCTTATCTAATTTATAAAATTTTATTTATCTAGAAGTGTTATGCTCGCTATCCAGCAAGGCATTTCATCTCATTCTCATACATCACATTCATATTGAAAACCTATTTATTTCATCTATTTATATATTTATCTCAAGCTATATCTTTTTCCGTGTTATCCAGAAATTATATTCATCATACTGGATGGATACAGCAAACCTTGGATATTTTATTTTATATCTTGTGTATGTACATCCAATCGTGTATTCAATGCATATTCTTCTTTTACATTCAGTTCATCCATCCATACCTTACGATACGTACAAAATTCTGTTCTACTTATGCATCTCATCCACATCCAGAACATCGATAAATGTATACATTCCTTCCCATATAATAATTACATCCAGTACTTTGTCTCTTATCCATCCATTTATTCAACAGAATTTTTCATCCATTCATCCATCAATAATCTATGGTTCCTCTCCTTTCCATCTATCTATTTTTTAACAAAATTGCTCTATCTGCTTCATATCTCACGACGGATTTAAAGAAGTCTGACATTTCTGCCCATAGTGGGTGCTACGAACAGCTAAAAGTCAGTACAGAATTCGTCAAAGACATTTTGCAATTTTGGAAATACTCTGCTACAGACTAAGATTCCACAGTTCGAAAGTTCCACAGTTCCACAGCAAGAAAAAAAACAGTACTAACAATTTTTAGAAGTTGATCCATTCTTATAAATGTTCAAGAAAACATTTTTCTTATTCTCCGGCATAATAGAAAAGCTAAAAAAAAAACACTGGTAAAGTAGTTTTGCATTCTTATAAAAGAGATCGACGATAAACTCAAAATATATAATCCGCTGCTACAGAAAATTGGTCAAAACAAAAAAAGTCCTATTTGACAGTTGAATAATCTGACAGCTATCTTCTTCTTCCTTTGTGGTTTATCGTCTTCATAAATTCCACACGCTTGAGACTCAATCAATATTGAGTACATATCTATTTACAAAGGTCTGCAGTCGACGTGTTATCATTACCTTCTCATCTCTTTAAATACTTCTAATACAACTTATTGCTTATATTCAGATAAATTTTCTCCTTTATTGGTGAGATTAAAATCAAAATTTACTTTAAGAAAAATCATAAAAATAAAATTGAGATCAAAAAAATCACCACAAAAAATTAGACTTGATATCATCATAAAATTAAATGTCTTGGTGGGGTCCATTTTGTCCACCATATGTTGTTCACAAGAAGGTTTTTTTTTTTTTTAAATGCACATAACTAGTACCTAACTACACTACATAAAACCAAGATTTTTGTATCTAAAATTTAATAGCATTCCACACACACACACACACACACCCATACCCATTCACATGACGATTTTACGACACAATTCCAACGTATCATCGGGTGGGTATTTTTCGAGTTAAGTCCTTATAATTTATAGCATTCGAATGACAATGACTGGGATTTAGTTTCCTTTTTCTGCGCGAGGACCTCTTGGCCCACATTTTCCACAAAGAGTGCGATTGTCAAATAAAAGAGCTTAAAACATAAAACTTTCCCTTCAGTACAGATTCCGAGCCGTAAATAGGCTAGTCCTTTTCTCTAAAGTAATTTAAGGTCGTTACTGTTTCCTTTTTGGGTTCGGTTCTTAAGCTCAATACCCTCCTCCTCCTTCTCCTCGACTGGTGGTCTAATGTTAGCTATTACATATAGGAAGTAAAAGTATAAAATTCAACAGCAAACTACCTCAAGTCATGAGGCGTCGTTGTGAATGTGGTGGCAGTTTTTAGCCATCTTAAATCCATACGATGGAAAAATCCAAACGTACTGTTATCGAAAATATATTGCCCAATAATTCAGTCCTATCCAAGATCGTATAGGATGGTATTTCACCGTATATAAGAACGAGTATATATATAACATATATTGTATGTTACGTTACGTTACGTTACCTTACCTTAGCATACTTTACCTTACCTATATTATACTGGATATGGCATTGCCAATATACTTTACTTGGTACAGACATGCACTTCATATATGGGGGGGTGTTGCCAAAGGATCATTTCAATTCCATTAAAGTAACAACTCTCAACAGTAGTGGAGAGTCTTTTGGTGTAAAATTGAAAGAGGTGCTTTTGTTGTTGTTGTTTTATAGAATATCGTCAGTAGAAATGCACACGGCTGGTTTACCACACAGGTGAAAATGTATAGTAGAATTTTTCTGGTCGTAAATTTTATTCTAGAGACCAGCCCACAACTTCAGCTAGGGTTTGTAATTTTTTTTTCTTCTTTTTGCCTCCTTATTTTTTTCCGCTACTGATTTAAATCTACAACTCTTTAGTGAAGGGTGGAGATTCTCTGTTGGGTAACTTCCTAGTAAAATTTATTTCTATACTCTTCGACTCGAGAGAGGTATTTTCATGGACCTTAGCATATACTTAGTTGCTTTACATAGATTGATGAGATTTTTTTTTTTTTTTTAGATAATAAATATTATCGTTTACAAGCGGAATATTTGTTGGGCTGTAGACTTACAATAAATTAGCACGGAGTTTTATTTAATAAGTAAGAAGCTTTAAAACAAATAGCAAATGATGGAGTCTGCCTGGAGTTATTGTTATTGTGAAGAAGTGGAAAGCAAAGATTAAAAAAAAAGCAAATTGTGCATTTAATTAATGAATTGATTCATTTTTATATCTTGATTGTAATAAGAAAATGTATGTAACCAAGTAGTTTACAAATTATATACCAACCAGTCTAATTTTCTTTTTTTGTTATTGTAAAATTACATGTATTTACGATATATGGTATGTTAAGGAAAAAAATTTTAAGTTTACGTGTACATCAGCAATTAAGTTAATTTTTAAAAATTCTATCTTTCACCCAAATATCCAGTATCGCACCCAGGACTTGGCTGGGGGGGGGGGGTCTTGGCATAGGTGTCCCAAGTCCAAAGGGAGTCGGAAATATAGAGCAGTCAAGTTGCGTTCCTGCTCCAATCTGAGCATTTAAGAACTGCTATTATATATTTAAATGTTTTATTGTATTTTATCGGACTTAAATTATGTTTAAAAAAAAACTGACCTTCTGGGGCGATACCAGCCCCCCCCCCTTCCCCTCGATGCGCCACTGCTAATAACCATTTGAAGTTTTATTAACCAGCAGAAAATGGCTTCAACTAAGGTGACCATATTGTTCACCACCATCAATCTCTTATAACAGAAGTATTAACAAACCACATCTTAAGGTTGGCCATAATATTTTTTGGGGCCTCCATTCATCCAGTTTAATATGATTGTAATAGAGCTGCATTCTCTTTCATCTCATTTTATTCCTAAGGCGGATATAGAAGCTCTCCATCTTGTTAATGCGAATTAATCAGATTCTAATAAAATCGTTGTCGTCCTCGTAATTCTGGATCATCCAATTTTAACGTGATGCTTGAGAAATCAGAATCAAGGTTGATATGTGAGGACAGTTCATATTTATTTACTTTGTACAAGGCCATTATACAAATATTGGAGAAATGCGCGTATTCTATGCTTTAAGCTATTTCCTTTTATTGGGCTGAAACGTAGCATCCTTTTGGCTATTTATTACATATAGCACCTTTTCATAAACTTTTTTTACGGGCGTTCTACTGTTGCAACTTACTACTTTTGACCGAAGTTCACTAATTTCAATTTCAATGTGCATTCGGCAATATGTACTCGTTGTTGCAAAATATTTGGTATAGGTACAGATTTCTAGTGGAGTTAATACTCTTTGTAAGATGTCTTCTTTGATTTATTTCTATGGTCCCTTTGAGTGCTACCAATACTTTTTTCGACTGTTGATACCATTCATATTCCCAACTGAGTGCTTCCAAACTGTCGCAAACCAATTTTTCCGAATGTGATGGAGCATTGTCATAAAGCGAACGGTTAAAATCGGTCCATTATTGTTTGTGAAGTTTAGTATTAATCGTTTCCCCAGGTTTTAATAGCTCGTAATAGACCACGCCCCTCTGGTCCCACCAAATACAGAGAATCGTCTTTCTACCAAAGCGTTTCGGTCTTGCGTTCCATGTGGATGGTACGGCTGAGTTTGCCCATGATTTTTTGCGCTTGGGATTCTAAGAAAAATCAATTTTTCATCCCCTGTAATTATATGACGCAAAAATACTTCTTTTTGTACCGAGCGAGCAAAATTTCACATGTGTTTTGACGCTTTTGCATTTGCATGTCACCTAACTCATAAAATATCCATCTGCCGGTCTTCTGAATCCTTCCCATCTCTCGTAGCTGATTGGATACAGCTTGCGCGGCGAGCTGTTTTTGTGTATAGGAATTATCTTCGTCCAACAATGCTTGCAATTCCATACCTTCGTTTTTTTTTAGGTGGTTTTCCACATTCCTTGTCTGCAACATCGAAGTCACCACTTTTGAAATGACGAAACCATCGATCACATGTATATTGCGATGGAGCATGTGCACCATAAAATTCTGAAAGTAATGGGTATGACACAGCTGCGAATGCTCTTTATTCGGTATAAATTTTGACATACTGAACACAACAACACAACAGTATGTACACACTTTTCCAATTTATCAATCATTCGCGTCTGACACTTCTTGATGACACAATAAAATGGCGCAGTGTCAAATTTTTATAGCACAAACTGCATTGGTGCGCCATCTGTTGTCTGAAATTTGCATTTCATACTTGTACACGTGGTATACACATCATCCAATTCCTTAGACCAACATTTTATATGCCCAAAATCAAATTTTACCTAAACAATTTGGTCATTATGATCATTAAAGGTAAATTTGAAGTTAAAAAATATACCCAAGTCAAATATTTTAGTCGTCTTAGAATGAATTACGTTGTTAGTATTGTAGTCAAAATCTATTGCGAGTGGAAAAGGATAAGATCACTCATTTTTCCATATTTAGAAACAAGGCATTCTTCGTACACTATTCAACAAATCTGATTAGATTCTCCATCAATTCCACATGTCCCATTTCAGACTTTCTGGACATGTACAACTTTATGTGATCTGCGTAGATCAGCAGTTCAGATATCACAACTACAAAACAGATATTATTGTTGAATAAAATGAACCGAAGGGGTCACAAGTGACTTCCCTGCGATATTAGCTGTTATTTTGCCAGACTATGCATAAATTACACCACCAGCTTGCGATCCTTTGAATACGAGGATAACCAGCTAAGAAACCATTCATAAAAACCGATTGTCCGAAACCTTATCAAAAGCGTTACTAATGACCCTTAACAGTTTCGGGATAATTTGTGGTATTCTGCCTTTTACCAGACTTTAAAATAGAAGCAATAAAATTATTTCTTCCACAAATTAAATAATTCAACATAAATATTAATGTCAAGGGAACAGAAAGATGATCATGTCAGTGTTTTTAAAACAATAGTGAGAATCTCATCAGGGCCCCTTAAGAGCTAGGCGAAAGACTAGACATAGAGACTTCAATCGTATTCTAATAAATAAATGAAGAGGAAAAATCTGCTTTAGGGAGCATCGTTAAATAAGCATCCAATTGAACGTCATTAGTTGAAAAGGTTAGCAAAAAAAATTGCATTACAGATGGGTGTTGACTAGAAGCATTGTTATAAACTAGGTTAGTTGGAAAGCAGTTTGAGTTTTTGTTTTTTTTTTTAATTCAAAAACTGGCAGAATTGTTTTGAATCCACTCTGAGTTTCTCGTCTTTGGTACATATGTAGGTATGCAATAAATTATAGACTGCCTATATTGCTATGAAATATTGTGTACTGTAGTACATGAGGACTGGTGCCGTTTAGTTTATTTCTTCATATGCTAATTCAAGTTCTTACGCCTAATATCATAATAATTCACTCCAATTATACACAATACAACACTTCTTGTAATTAAAAATGAGTTAAACTTCAATAAAATTCAAATTATATCCTTCAAAATTCAATGTAATGTGGTGAAAGTATTTCCAATGTTGTGAACTGCTGCATGCCCTTTCCCTTATATTTTTACTCTGGAAATAAAGAAGAAGAGTGTGTGTGGGGGTCAGTTGGCACGAGAAGGATAATTTGTAAGTGAAGATTTGCTCTGCTCTCAAGTAATATTGTATATTGCCTGATGTGGCCTATACTAATGCTGCTGCCTGCCTATAGGCAGTCCATGTGGTACCGCTGAATTCTATGAAATGATAGCAATTTGCATTGCTGCTGCATGTACGTTGGAAAAAAATGTAGCAAGTATGATCTTGTTACTTGCGCACCGTTCACATTGCTGCGACGTGTAGGAAATGCTGTAGTAGCACTTGTGATGTTTTTCGCCTGCTACGTGTGTGTAGGAGAAAACGCAGAGTTTTCCTCTGGTAATATACTAGGATTAACCTTTTTATAAAGTTATCCCTGATTTGGTAGCGTTTAGGATTAACTTTTGCATGAAATAACTTCAGTTAACCTCAATTTATAAGATATTTAGAATTAACTCCTGTATAATGGGAACTTGAGCTAACTTCAATTTTTCGAAAAAGGCTGCACTAACTTTTTTTTAAAAAAATTTATTTTCATCATAAAAAATTTAATTTTTGAATTTTTTGATTTTGCTTTGCGGCACAATGCAGCACAAGTCTAGCACAATTCAACACATCCTTCATTTTTCAGAATTTCGAAAATGGCTGCGCTAAATTTTTTTCCAAAATTTCGAAAATGGCTGTGCTAACTTTTTTAAAAGAAATTTATTTTCATCATAACAAATTTAATTTTTGAATTTTTTGATTTTTCTTTGCGGCACAATGCAGCACAAGTCTACCACAATCCAGCACACCCTTCATTTTTCAAAATTTCGAAAATGCTGCGCTAACTTTTTTTAAAAAAAAATTATTTTCATCATAAAAAATTTAATTTTTGAATTTTTTGATTTTTCTTTGCGGCACAATGCAGCACAAGTCGAGCACAATCCAGCACATCCTTCATTTTTCAGAATTTCACAAATGGCTGCGCTAACTTTTTTGTCAAATTTTCGAAAATGGCTGCGCTAACTTTTTTTAAACAATTTTTATTTTCATTATAAAAAATTGAATTTTTGAATTTTTTGATTTTTCTTTGCGGCACAACGCTACACAATTCGAGCAAAATTCAGCATAAGCTTTATTTTTGAAAATTTCGAAAAAGGCTGGGCTAACTTTATATTCATAGGTTTGTTATTGTTTTGGCGATTTTTATAGTTTTTTAATTATATTTTATTATTTTTAGCCTGTGGGAGGGAATCTTCTGATGTTTGTATGAGGAAAAAATAGCATGGAAGCAGCTTAGTTATTAGATAAGTGTTGAAGTTGATTCATCTTTGAATTTAATTCTCTGTGGGTTTCTTGTTTATTTTGTATAAGCTATGCTATAAGCTCAGATCTATGTAAATAAAGTATCCATTCTAGATTCGGATTGTGTGTATTGATTTTGTATGTATTCTTACAATCTGATAATACAATACACCTTGACCTTGACTTGTGTGTGTGTGTGTGTGTTTTTTTGTTTTCAAAAGGGAGCTATACAGTCAAGTGGCAGACACGTGTTTGTGTATCAGTCTACACCTGCTTGAACAAGCTTTTAAAATCCAAATCATCAGTAAGCTAAAATCTTGCACACTTATTGTTCTTATATATGCCACGAGACAGACACTTGAGCGGATTACATATTGAGGGAAAGAAAAATAAAAATCAGCATCCTACAGGAACAATTTTACAATATTTTCTATTTCTATCAATATCCCTCAGATTTACCGTTTATACATCAATCATAAGTGTAAGTGCTTCTTCTTATTACAAAACATTTGCAGATTTGAGATTTTCTAAGAAAAAATTAAATTATGAGTCCTTTATAATTTATATGCGTAGCAGTTGTTTGCCTAATACAGGAGCAAGATTTACTTAATATTTTATTCACCGTCAATTTATTACCAATTTTCCTTAATATTTGCGTGCCTAAACCGTTTCGAAAAATCGCTTTGTCATTCCAATAAGCATTCACAACATCCTGGAAATCGATACGCATCTACTCTCTACAGAAACCGATTCTCTACAGAAATTGAACGTTTTCTTTTCTACTCGTATACTTCTCCTGTTTTTTTTTTTTTTTTTTTGTATCGTATGTTGACTTCTGATTGATTGCTGAAATAAACAAAGTACGAGAAACTTGTTTCGTCGCGTAACTTTAATTTCCTCCATCTTCTCTTTCAAAACGAAATCCTGAAGTTGAAGTCTTATAAATCAAGTTGCTCCCCCTATTTCATGTAGGATAGAATCGAAGCAAACGGTAAAACGTAGAGAGCAGAAGAAAATCTACAACAAAAAACTGCCACTTACTTGCCTGCCGATGGAGAGCCAAAGCTCCATTTATCAAATCTCAAATCCATCTGTCATTCACTTTCATCTCTTGTCCCTTGCAAAGTGCTCCTTTGCGCTTTTGTGTATATGTGGTGGTGGTGGTGGTGGTGCTGGTGATGTGGGTGGATGGATACCCCATTGGGAGAGTTGTCGTTTTTCTTTTTCCACCCTAACTGACATTTTTGTGTGTAAAAAAAACCCCCCCATTAACTATGTTAAACGTATTAGCCCGACTAACAGTAGTACAGGGGTTTTCTATGATGTTTGTTTGTAATAGTTATGGCTACCACCCAGAACTTACCTATGTACAAGAAATCAATATTTGCATCTTCTTTAATATTTCTCAACTATAAGAAAATTACTAAGCTATCTTTCTGGTAACTACTATGTATACCCACAATATTTATGGCAACACTATTACTACTCTCCCATCCTGATAGTATGCAACCATCTAAAGAAGGAACTCATTCCCACGCCGCTAGATGGAAGGAAGGATGGAAAATGTAAATCAGAAAGGAGGCCAAACTATGCACTCTGCTTGCAAATCAAAACTTAAGTGAGCGCCATTTATCAGAGAAGCACAATTATTGGGAATATAATTGCATTATTTATCATTAGGAAGGATACGTTGAAAATGAGGCAACTCTCCTACCCAGGAAACCCATTGAAGCACAATTATCGATTCTCAAGAAAGATGTGCATTCAGACAAATTTTATTGCTTGGATGCTACCTACAAGATAATGGAAGGAGTAAATGTAGTCTGAATAGTTTCCTTTAAATATTATTAACGAAGAGATTTGTTGAAATTAACTGTAGATAAATATTTAGGTAAAATGCGCTTAAGAAATTAGAAGGATTATCGTTCTGTGGAAACTTCTGATCTTTTTTTTTTATAATTCCATGATTTGATACACTTACAAGGAGTTAGAGGGGGGGGGGGGTTGTTAAGTTTAAAATTAGGATTTGAAGTGATTTCACCGTAAGCAGAGGCGTCAACACCAAAATAGAATCCATCCAGACAACAACCAACAGTTTCCTCGAACACGATGCTAGATTTAGAACAACAAACAACAGTTTCGCGGAACTGTGCTTATAGATGGGAACCCCATCATTGATATAGCTTAAGTTTTATTAAGAACATTTGAAGGTCTTTCACCATAACAACACCAATAAGCGTACTCGAACACGATGCGGTTATACATAGATGGCAGCTCTATCACTTTATTAGTTCTTATAAATTAAATATCCTGTCATCTCATAGCAAAGTCTCCTTCTGATACAAAATTTTATTGTTTTTTTTTCATGTTGAATACAAGGTTTTTAATAGAAGCTTCCTTTTAAAATTCACTGTATTTTTTTTTTTACCTATGTAGCATGAGTATCAAGCTTTGACCAGTTACCTTTCAAAACTTGATACTCAGCAGAGCATGCATGGTTTGTGGACTGGGTGTGATGAGACTGATACTATCTTCTGTCCACTTGCACTGGTCTGGAGGTAGCTATCTGCAACCCACCAGTTCCAGCAAACTGAGGACTCAGTGTAAGAAGACAGGCTTCTTGTCAGACAGTTCCGGGGCGTCAGGAGCTATCTTCGGCAAAAGGCAGGCCGGGACGTCTGGCTTCTAAACGGGTGCTCCTGTGGAACCTAGAACTGGAGTTGGAAAAGACAGTATGTGCCTGCTAACACCGGGCATATCGTCTTTGGGGCTTAAAAAATGGATTCTTCAGGATTCAGAAACTGCTTGATGAAGGTCGATCCTGGAAATGAGCGGCTCCCCAGACAGATTTTGGGGACGGATGGTCCCTGAGGATGAGTGTCTGGCCAGGCAGTTATTGATGACTAGATTCAGCATCTGGGCGGTACCTAAAGCTAAGGAAGGATGCAAGATTAAAGCAGCGCAGTCAGAAATAAAAAATAGTCCTTTGTTGAAGTTGCTAATTTCTGGTAGAGCTTGTGCGAATTTACAATCAGGAGCGCCTTCTGATGATTCGTCAGAAAACTGATCTGCTCGACTTGGCAATTCAAACTAATCTGCCTTTCTAACTAACAACATTTTCCTTTACAGTTTAACAATATAAAATATTATTTCATTACGGTCAACTGTATAAAGATTACAAATCTTATTAGATACAGATCTATAGGTTAGGGAAGTGGTACAAAATTATTATTTTAAATGGAAAACAAGAGAAACAAGATTAAGCAAATTCAATTAAATCAGAAAAAGATAAACATATCTAATACAATCATTGAAGGCCACTGTCAGTTTTCGACGGCAAATTGAGTCTAACTTGGGAAATACTATTGTGCCATACATAAAGTGGGGAAGAATCAAACTACGTACCAGTTTTAATCGCATATATGTAGACAATAAATACCCACAGATCCTCAACTGCCGTAAGGAACCATATACTTTGCCTAAAATATTGGTAACGTGGCTGCAGCAAGTAAACTCTGTGTTCAGGACTACACCTAAATTTTTCGCAGAGCTAGACAATGGTAAGGTAAAGTTATTTAAAATAACTCGTCGTAGCTCTATTGCCTAGGGTGATTTCTATAGATCGGCATACACACAGACTTACTAGGATTCAGTTGCAGCTTGTTGGCTATCGGCCTGTCGTAAATTCTCGTTAAATCTTCATTTACACGAGCAACACAATCTTCTTTTAACCCAATTGGTCTGCTCAAGTAAATTTGCATGTGATCAGCATATAGATGAATGTTTACATTCTTAATCACCTCAGGCAAATCATTGATGTAGAGACTGAATAAGAGAGGACCTAGGATTGATCCTTAGGGTATTCCACAATATGAGTTCCGAAGTTCGACACAGAGTCTTGAGCTTTCACTGCTTGTTGCCTACAGGTAAGAAAACCAGCTTGACAGCTGAAAAGGAAAAATTGAAGCAATTCGAAAGTTTATAAAGGAGCAAACTGTGATCTACTGAGTCAAAAGCCTTACTAAAATCCAATAAGACAAGGAAGTTAAATCATCTAGATCTAAGGATTCAATAATATCCGTAGAAACCTTCAGAAGGGCAGTTTCGCAGCTGTGTCCACTTCGAAAGCCTGAATGGAAAGATGGTACATAGAAGCTGATGCTGGTCAAGATATTTGGTGATCTGATTGTACATTACTTTTTCAAAGATTTTGCTGAAGTAACTCAGCAAGCTAATAGGTTTATAATCATTAATTCCATTAGGACGAGGTTTTTTAGGAACAGGGACAATGAGGGCTTTTTTTCCATAATGACGAAAATTGAGAAGATGCAAGACAATAATTATAAAATACGTACTAGAATATCAGAAATAGCGGGGGAAATCATCTTGATGAATCTCGGGGGGAGCAGATCATGGCCATGCGCAGTGAATTTTACAGTAGACATTGCAAAGAGAACATCAGTATCATCAATGGAATTAAACGCAAAACCCTCAAAACGATTATCACCCATCACTAGATGACTACTAGGGACTATAGGGGTAGAAGAAGCAAAAAACTGACCTAGGGTCTCAGCATCAATATTGCATTGTGGAGTTTCTCTCCCAGCAACACACCCAATGAGCGGATTTTGCTCCAAAGTTTTTTTCATTTGAAGATCAGGATTTAATTTAGTGCTATAGAAAGCCTTTTTGGCAGATTGAAGTTTAATAGTCACGAGGTTTCGAATTCCTTTGTAGCGATTATGAATTAGATGGTTGTGCGTGGTTTTATACTGACGCAGTAGTAGATCCCTTTCAGCAAAAATCGAATGTATCTCCCTGGTTAACCAAGGACAGCGCTGGAATGAAACCTTTCGCCATCGCAATGGTATATGCCGGTTAAAAAGCTGTACAAGTAGATTGCTTCGGGTATTAATTTTATCGTCAACCGACTCCATTGAGAAAATATCCAGCCTAGGCAAGTTAATACAGACTGTATACAGCAGGTCCATGTCAATGTTCCTATAACTCTATAGGAAAATTATTCAAAGCCAGCAGAGTGTCGCAGTCCTTCGTTCTAATTCTGATTAAAATACTCATACGGCGCACAAAGTAGTTTTATTTATTTATTTGGAAACCATCCGATTCACTCGGATCGGGTACATGCTATGACAAGAGTGTAGCCGTGTCACCACAGGTTAACGAAATTGAAATAATATCTGCTGAAGCATTGCATAGAAATTATGAAAATTCATTATAACAAAAGTTAAAATTTCCCAGAGTTCGGATTACTTTCGGTCGTTATCCAATTATTGCAAATCTTATAAAAAATTTGAAAATCTCAGCCAAGTTGGTGATATAAAGAATCGAAGATGTCTCGATCACCCAGATCTATAGAAAATATCGCAACTGTAGCCGGAAGTATTGAGGAGGATTCATGTTAATTTGTTCTTAATGGTCCCAGTAACCAGCTTAAGATGGTCATAATGTCCGTGGACACTTGTTCTCTACTTCAGTGAACTTTTTGTCTCATTGCAAAATGAATGTTCATGACCATTATGGCCATTTGTGGTAGTCGTTCTATCCATGGAAGGACATTATTTCACGTCAGCAAGAACTTTTGCAACAAAAATAAATTTTATACAACTTCTTGGAAAATACAAAAGTTCATAGTTTTGGAAGTTGGCAAAAAGTTACTAAATCGGCAATATTAATAATATTTTAGCAAATTATCGAAAAACTGGTAAGATTATGCTGGCTCGGGTACAGAATCGAGAACTATTAATAAAAAATTAAAACCAGAAGAAATCAAAACTTAATATTGTTTTTATAAAACTTAAATATGTTGTGACTCAGATAGGTACCCAATGTCTCGAAAATATCATAATTTGATCCTGGAAACTTAAAATTATTTAAATCATTCTACTCCAATATAAAATTAGTTTAAATCGGTGCTCTCACATTCAAATAAAATGCAATTGAACATAAATTGCATTTTATAATCATTCCAATCCCAGTCCCACTGCCTATTTACCTATACCTTTTCACATGTACACAGTACATACATATATCGCTTTAGCTCCTTCAAATTGCATGAACATACAATTATTCTTGCCGTCTTAAAATTAACACTTTTAAGAGCACAACAACAGGCGTATCAGGTTACATTCTTTTCATGTAATCATACTGCATAGAAACCTTGTTGCCTTTTCTCGTGTAAACCTTTTCAACATACCTAGGTCATGATGAAATAATAAAAATTGTAAAAATGGTAAAAAAAGGTTTCGAAGAATTATCATTGATATCTTGGAGGTAGCTAGCCCAATCCTCAGAGAGTTTGTTATTTGAACCGCCCGATAGTAAGAAGTTCGGCTCCTGAGTTTTGTGGTACAAAAAATTGTTTAATTTTTTTTTAACGAATAAACGGTATTAAGTGATATACAGAAAAATATTTTTGTATAAACTAATAAAATGTAATAATAATAATAAACTGTAATAACTCCCCAACAACTTAGTCAATATCAACGCAATCAAACCTAAATAAAATCTAAAATAATTTTATTAAAAAATATATGACTACAAAATTGTATTAATCTCCAAACAAAACAACAACACTAAAAGCAAAAGTCTATTTCAATAGTTTTGTTATGACTTAACTTTCTCCTAGAGAGTGCTGTTCTTATTTTAATAACTATGAAACTGCTTTTTGATTTGATTTGTTTTATAAAAAAAAAAAAAAAAAAAAAAGTTAAAACTCAATCCAAAGTCAAAAACCACAAAAACTCTTAAAACGACCTCATTTTGATGTCCAAGAGCCTCTTAAAGTTTATGTAAGTACCTTGACAACTTTTTCAATGGACTGCACTGACAGTGGTCCATGGTAATATTATTCTGAAACTAGAGTGTAGTTTGCGGACAGACTTTAAACTCACTAAAGATAAAGCTTTTGGAAAGAGAAACGAAATAAAAAAAATAAAAAAAATAGTAGCATATAAAAAATATAACTTTTAGCGCTTCCTTTTCTGATGAAAGGCTCTATCCATAGCAGAGTAGCAACAGTAGCTCACAAACTAGCTACATATAAGTAGGTATAGAGGAGTAAGAGTTCATCGTTGAGAAGAGTTGAACAAAGAACGAAACTCTAAAAACTTTAGATAATTTCCTGTAAATTTGGGAAAATATCTTTTCCGTACAGGAGCTAAGTTACACGTAATCTGCTAGTATGCTTCTTATTTTTTCATTATTATTTTTTCTTTTTTTAAATATATATAGAAAGTTTTACTTTTCATCTTTTCTCTTTTCATTTTATACTTTTGTTTTTAAGTTTGCTTTATGTTTTTTTTTTTTTTAATTTCGTCGAGACGATAACCTAGTTTCAAGTTTTTATGCACTGACTTTTTGTTATGGAGGAAAGAAATTTCTTAACTCTGAAGTTCATTTCGCACCCAAGAAATTAGATATCTTCTTCCGGTTAAATTATATATATTAATTTTATTTATTTTTTCTTTTCTTAAGATGTTAAGTAACTGTGGTGCAATAGTTACGGATTTTGGTGTTTGAATGAAAAACTTTTAATATCCACTTGAAATTTACAATTGACTTTGTCTTGGTTATGAAATGTATTCCGGAGTTAAGAATTATATTTTCCCGAAATTCTACAATAGAGAAATTCTCTGGTAAGAATAGAAATGTTGGGCATTCTAGCCGATGATTATGTGCTTTGCAAGTAGGTTCGAATCCCACTTCGACATGGTCCTATACTTTTTTCTTCTACCTAGTTTCATTTCAACTTTTATAGCTTCTCCTATTTAACATGATTGATTCATTGCACATAAAAGTGTTTGCTTTTTCATAGCTTTTCACTAGATGACTCTGAGCTCGTTCGAGTAAGATCCTTATTTTGATCGGGACTGCCATATATTATATGCGTGTGTGTAGTCTTAGGGTTGTTCATCACAATATTCCTTCCAGTGACTAAGTCAAATCAAGTCAAATCATTTTTTTTCATTTCTCTCTTTGAATGTCCTTGATGAATTTAGGAGCCTATGATTTAATTTTGTTTAGGGTGTTGGGGATTATCTTAGATCAATTTTGATGTCTTTTCTTGTTCTCTTCTTAGATTATTTATTAATTTAGGGTTGTTGATATATTCTTTTCTTCCTACAGCTGCTGCACCACATAAAATTGTCGAGTTAGTTAGTTCGGATCGAACTGGGAAGGAGTAAGGATTGAATAGGCTTAGGAATTTTAAAGAAGCTTAGAATTGGAAAGTTCCAAGGTTGTGGCAGTTTTTATCGGAGCCACTTCCGATATATTGAAGGAGTTATAAGCGATTATCCTATATGTCTTTGTAACTTATTCTACCATCGTGATGATAAGGTGATAAGTAGTTTAAATTTGCCGGTATAAGAATAATCGGCAGGTTTGTACATGAGTTTGGTTTAGGTGCATAGGAATTTTTTGAACTTTTTTGTTCACTACATCGAACAGATATTAGCTGCCTCATAAAATACTATCTGTTGGTGAAAATAGTTTCCATTGAGCATTCAATGGAGTTATATGCAATTTCAAGGACTCTTTCGTTCATGTTTGCTAAGCCGCGCTCCATTATAAGTAATGGAGAAAAGAGGAATGCCCACTTTTCATACAACTTTAGCACCAACACCTCTAGACATGAGAAATGTCTTAAACGATTCATTATGATACTCTGAACATATTTTATTAACAATCTTTATTTTAATTAAACGGGAGAAGTTCCGGCAATCGAATGTAGCTTGAGCCTCTTTCTTGGGTGGAAAAGGGGACATTTCTACTTCTCGTGATTGTGCGGTAGTGGTGCATCGTGGAAAATGACTTCCTATGAGAAATATGTTCACAACAGAGCAAGCCAGGGAAGAAAGAATTGCAAAAATAAATGTGAAATGTAATAACTGGGGTGTATCAATCCAAATGCATGCAAATGAAGTTTCCGGTATCAAAAAACGCCCCGAGTAAGTTTTCTGAATCTGGAAAGAGAGAACACCACCCATTAGAAGATTGAGAGACCTTTCTTTTGATATGAAATATACCGTGTTGAAACCACCCCCCCCCCTCCCCGGAGCTCGTACCACCCACCCTAAAAGTATGCAGAAAACAATTTTCCTCTACGAATTGTAGCTAGTAATAATATGAAACGAACAGTGGAATCCGTTTTCCGATCGGATATAACCCAACCCAGTTAGAATCGATCTAAGGTGAGAAAAATCTAGTACTTCAGTTTCTAGTACCTGAGTTCGAATAAAAAAGAGGGAAATCCTAAAAAAGTGAGTATGGGGATGGCTATAAATGGCTATTTAAAGCTCCAAGTATATTTGTGTGGGTACTCAAACTTCTTCTCAAAACATAAGAAATTCGATTTTGTACTAGATTTTTCAAAATATACTAGATCATACTTTGCCCCCCCCCCTCCCCACACTTAATTGAAATAAACATTGTTAATAAAATATGTCAAGAGTATCATAATGCATCGTTTAAGACATATCTCATGTCTGGAGGTATTGGTCTTAAAATTGACATTACCGTTTAGTGCAATGCAGAAAAGAGCAGTCTTTGAAGCAGGTCTCATATGTTCGTACAACAGAAATTTTGTTCTTGTTAAAAGTACAATCCTATCCTGACGAGAATTATTAAACTGAGCATGCTGTAAGAGAAATTGGTCTTTTTTATGGTTGCCTTCACGTGATAATTGAACCTGAAGAGTTCATGGAAATTTATACTTAGATATTTGGTCTTTTGTGTGGGTTTGATAATTCCCAAGCTGTAGATGGCTTCTATTATTTTGAATTTGATTACTTGCTGCGGTTTCGAATTCAAATGAGCTCTGATTTTTGAACATTTATTTTTAACCCTCGTGCAGTGACTTACTAACCTTGAACGTATTGTATGAGTTTAATTTGTGAGCTTTATATATGTTGTTTTTTTTTTTATTAAACAAGCTCAGGAGATACCCTATGATGCAAATCATAGCATGGCAGGAAGCATTTTTATTATCTCCTGCGCATAGATATAAATTTAACAAGAAACTTAATTGTGTAGATGCTTGCCACAGATAAGTAATTACCAGATAATGAAGGAGACAGGTATTGAAGGAGAGAGTTCAAGCTGCGCATATAGTGACACTTCAATGCTTTTTATACATAATTTTTTTTGGTTAAAGTCTTTGCTAAAGCTTTTGAATATCTTGACAAAGCTTCTATAGCTTTCACAAATTTTTCTTATTTTTCAAGCTCAGGCTAAAACAAAATTGTTCGGCTTGCTAAAAAAAGCTAAGGCTGGTTGATATACAGGTTGTTTCCTTCATAGTAGTCAGTAGAGCAGGAGGTGATAGTACTTACCTAGGCAAACTGCTCAACAAGCCCGGTTCTCTTCTCATCTCAGAAGTTATTGTGGTCTAAACTAAAAATTTCGGATTTTCTTACCTTTTTTTTTTTACTTTGAACTCTTATATTTTTTTGCAAAAGGGTCATTTACATAACTGTTTTTTACGAAGGAGATTTCTCGTCTTAACAGACTGAAATTTATTGAAAATAATTTCAATAAATTTACAAAATGCATTTTAAGTGCAAAAAAATTATTGAACTTTTCGACCCAGCGGTCAAAGAGGTGTTATCGGTATGGTTATATCTGATCGCCTACCATAGGAGCTCAATGTTGGAGGTCACACCACTTTTTTTTATAAAAACTGTAAACTGTGGACTCTCCTCTTTAATTTTATCTATTCCACCCTATGCGCTATTTGCAGCCCTGATGGAGGTATTAGCCTATTCAGGTCATCCCGAAATTAGCTGCTTTTTTTTTTTAATTATGTGGATTCAGTCACTAAGGGAACAAATTATATTTGAAAATATGTAGGTTTCCGAATAGCTTTGAGAATAGGTTAAGAGCTAAAAACTCTTTAACGGCTACATATACCACATTGGGTGTAATAGATCAAATTAAAGAGGAGAGTCTACAGTTTACAGTTTTTATAAGAAAAAATGTTTATTAATGACCTTTTGGCAAATAAAATAGAGGTCAAAGTAAAAAAACGTAAGAAAATATAAAATTTTTAGTTTACACCACCATAATTTCTGAGATGAGAAGAGAACCGGGCCAGCTGAGCAGTTGTTGGAAAGGCCATAAAGTTCGGCATTCAATGAACTCTCAATGTAAACGTGTGCCATGTACTTTTTGAGACACAGGATATTTTGTTAAAAACAAGCTTTTTTTCTTAATCACCCTGTATCTCCGAAATGGTTGGTATGCCCCCTCCCATGCCGTACAATTTATTATTTGTACTATCACCTCCTCCTGCACTGACCACCATGGAGCAAACACCCTGTATACATAGATGGCTGGATCATGAGAAGCAGATTTTTAACATTGGTTTCCAAATCTGGGTGTTACTTATCTGGGCTTGTACCTTATTAAATTCCCTTGCAGGGATTCTACTTATAGGGATAGATTCCATGAATTTATTTTGAATGTATATTTATAAATGTCTAATGTTGGACGGCCTTGTGACCTTGAGATTATTTATGGTGTCATTTTGACTATGGTCTACTTTAATTTAAGTATATGATCATCCTTTAGTGTGAATGTTTTAATCCAAATCCTTTTTTTTTTGTTTATTTCAAAAACTAGTTGCGTAGAGGTAATCGTGAATAACTAAAGGTTCTATACAGATTATTTGACGAGCTATATTTGAAGCTTATATCGAAAGGTTTAATCAAATATAGCTTCTTCCCTTCCGTTTCTTTTCCCCAGCTCTAATTTTATAATCTCAAAAGAAGAGTGCTTCGGACGTATTCTGAAAAACTTTGATGCTATGCAACTCCTCTCTAAATGGCTGTTTTCACCAATGATGGAGACAATTACCATACCGAAATCTGTTCTTCAAAAACCTTGCTATGTCGGTCGAGATTAGCTAAAACTACTTGACTATCTATCATTTGCTGAAAAGCTCTTCTCCTTTTAAGTAAACAAAATAAAAGCACGGTTTATATGGTATGACAACACGTCCGACATAGAAAATTATAAGGATTTAAAAAAAAATCAATATTTCTCTCTTTTAAAATTCACAAAAAAATTTGTGTAACCCTAATGGTAATATTCAAGCTTTAGAATAGTTTGATTAGTGTATATATGCCTGCTGATTGGTATCATCTTGGGACCACCACATAATATAAATTCAAGAGAGTAAACTAAAATTATACAAACGAATACGGTCATTTCCGCTAATTTAAGCTTCGAAAATCCTTTCATATTCAATTCTACATGGACAGAAAATACTTCGACTTATTTATATCTTGGCAAAGTAAATTTTCTAACTAAGTTGTGGTACACAAGAATAAATAATCTAAATAGAAACCTCTGAACATCTGTTCATGAAAGTGCATTGGTCATCACTGTAATTATAAATTTAAACAAAACTATGCAGACATTACTGAACATATTTTGGTCGAACGTAGGTAAACCGAATCAACTTCTATACTTACAGCAAATTTTCGATTACTATGAGTGAAATTTGAATATCCAAAGGCACTGAATCACGGATTTCTACTAACTACCCTCCTCTCATTAATGAAACTCTTAAGAACTTATATGACATAAACATTGGAATTTTCTAGAAATTCTCTCTACTAATAGCCCCCATACCCTCAACCAAAATTTATTCTACAAAAAATAAATTATAAACTGCTCGGAATAAATTGAAACTGAAAACTGCTTTCCAGAAACTGTCCAATCTGCACAAAACTTTGAATCACTTAGATAAGTAGATCCGTCTTATGCATCCATTTCATGATAGAATATTGTGCTGCATCTGAGTGTGGTGCATGTATGTACGTATGGTATTCCTACCTCCTTCATCCCATACCAAACCTAATCCTATCTGCATCGTACATTAAAGGGATCTTTTCAAATTGTCGTTACCGCAGTTGCTCTCGACTCTTCACAGAGCAAATTATCCACAAACGATCAATTTATCTCCCTGACCAGAACTAATTTATCAATTGGTTATGTCCTGTGGTGGTTGCGGGGAATAGGGATCTAAGTGCATTTAGGGTAGACATATAGTCATCCCATATCCTATTACATATATATACTCTTACTAACTACATATAATATGTATAGTAAGTATATCCCCCACCTGCACACAAAAGATTTTGGTTTTAGTTGAGAATAAAGGACATACTTTTATACTTTGGCTATATATCCTGGAAATAATTCTTAAAGTTGCTCGTCGTCTTTTTGATGTTTGATTTTGCAGCGTATAAAGCTAGCAGACGAAATGTGTGAAACTTTCAAATGGATGGAATCAGTTGAAATATTATCGGAGAAATATGCCAACCTTTAAATCCATATTTTCTATATACTAGGTAGGCACCCTATACCGAGACTCACTAACTCACGATATTCCCATCTTTTATATTATCCTTGCTGTAGTGCTCGTGAATATATAGGAACGAGAGAACTAATATTAGTCTACGCTAAGTATTTGAATACGATATTCAATATTTGACGTTTTATTCTTGCGAAATGCCAGAAAAGCCATTTAATCTGCGTCCTTATTAGCTTTTCGTACAATTTCTCTCTTTTCCCTCAGACAAGATGAATTTTTAGCCTTCCTGGCCTGAATCAGTAAACTTCATCTGTTCTGAAGAAGGCGGCCTTCCGCTATCTTGGAATTAGCATTATGTACAGTCGCAATTTGGAGATGATGATGCTACATCGAATTTAGAACATGAGGATGAAAGAACTGAAAAAAAGGACCAAAACCTTGGGGGCGCTTCGAGGCGAATTGGCTATGCAGACGGCTAATGGTTATGGTCCTCCAATAACGAAAACGCGAGTACGTTTCAGAACAAATGGCATCGCAGGAACGAAAAAAAAAAAAAAAATTCTGGAAGAATTGTTTGATTTGTGAATTTAATTTTCTGGTATCCAGGAAATCAATCTTTCGCCTCCTTATGACAGCCATTTTCTTCCTTATGGAGTTCCAAGTTGTAGACTGATTTAAAAACCTCATTTTATTCAGCGTTAAAGAAGAGAGATTTCTTCAATACATAAGAGATATTTCACAAGGGGCAAGATTCAAATAAATTCATAGGGAAAGCATAGGGGTTGGTTAAGAGGTGGTGGTGGTGGGGTGAGGAGGGATGGAAAGGAATTGAACAGCTATTCAAAACTCACTTTTAATCCAGATATTTCTTCTGGATTTTCTTGATTTAGATTGCCACCTCTTGGGAATTTTTTTTTTATTTTTTATATTTTTTTGATATTTTTTTTATTTGCTTGATTGGGTTTTATGGTTCGGGTAATTGCCAATTTTAATTGCACCGCGCCGGACTCTAATTGATTTGGGACGTAGTGTAATGGTCGTCAAGCGTTCTCTTTTTCTAGAAAGTCGCTTATGATAAAGTGATTGTGGGGATTTTTCGATAGGATTTCAGTTTTTCTTTCTTACGATTTTTCTTTTTCGGTAGAGTGATGGTGGTGTTGGTGGTGAGTTCTGTTGACTTTTGTAATTGATTCCTCTTTTCCTCGATTTTTTTTTTTGTTCTCAACTTAAATGCAAAGACAATGCGAAATTTATTGGCGTTGACTTTTTTAATGAACTGAAGACGTTAAGAAGACCTATAAATGGGGAAAGATGGAAATTGGGGAATGATTTGTGGTTTAATGTTTTGTTGCTGTTGTTTTTTATTATTATTCTTATTTAAATGGAAAATGGAAAAAAAAAATTATTTGTTTGAGGTGTAGAATAGAAAACGTAATTCTTGGCTTTCCAAGAGTTTTTATAAATTTAGATCATCTTGGCAGTGACACGTATATTTACATTTTGAAAATAATAACATTTCGCTTTTCTCTAAATTAGACAACGGTCAATCTCAATTACATAGTTGATTGTTATGGTAGTATATGAGTGAGTACCATTTGAACGTCAAGTCTAAACTATCAGCCGAAGCTAATAGATCACTCGGTGAACGGCGTTGCAAGCGCAGGGCGGCATGCTAGCACCAAGGCTATTTCGGGAAAATTGTGGGGTGGGTAAACCACATCCTGTCACTGTCACACACCATATCCAAAAAAATAAATATCGTGCCTTAACCAAATCCAGCATACACATCCGGTCCTGAAGCAACCCATACACCATTTGCCTGAACTTACTGCGAGCACGGATGTTATACAGGGTGTTTCCTCCATGGTGGTTCATAGAGCGTGAGATGATAGTAGATACTCACCTATACAAACAAAAAATTGTATGGAGGGGGGGGGGGGGGGGGGTCATATTATCCATTTCGGAGTTAAAGAGTGATTAGAAATTATGCTAGGTTTTCAAAAAACACCCTGTATCTTAAAAAGTACAGGGTATATGGTCGCCGTCTAAAGCCAATGCTATGTGCTATCTGTAAGCGTTAAATAGTTATTAGCTCACAACCTATTCAGGTCAAACCGAAATTAGGCGATATTTTTGTTAAAATTACATATTTGCAAATTATTTTTGAAAATTGGTTTCCGAATAGCTTTGAGAATAGGTCAAGAGCTAAAAACTCTTTAACGGATATAGATAGAACAAAGGCTGTAATAAGTCAAATTAAAGAGAAAAGTCTACAGACAGTTTAAATCACAATAACTCCTGAGGGAAGAGAAGTACGGGGCAGCTTTAGACAGTGACCGTACACCCTGTATTTTATAATATACAGGGTGTTTTTTTGAAAACCTAGCATAACTTCTTTATCACCCTGTAACTCCGAAACGTTTAATACCACCGCCCCCCCCCGCCATCCAATTTTTCGTTTTTTTAGGTGAATACTATCATCTCTCTCCCGCTCTCAATGGATCACCATCGGAGAAACCCCCCTATGTGCTAAGGAGGTATTAGTTCTTAATCTATTCAGGTCAAACCGAAATTAGCTGTTTTTAATTACGATTTTCAGTCAAATTATCTTTGAAAATACGTTTGAGACTAGGTTTGAGAAAAGGTTATTAGTCTTTAACGGCCACAGATTGATGTGTTAGTCACTGTTTTAAAAGGTTGTGTTTTTTTTTTTAATTTTAAGTTTAATATCAAAGAAACATTACATGATTGGCCGGTAATACATTTTAATATGTAGTAAAACAATGAAAGATAATTTTCAAAAACACAATTAGTCCTGTATATATAGGTACACATGAATGACTATAATGTCTTTTTTCAGTCATATTAGAGGCAGTTAACCTTTTGATTACGGCGAGCGTCTTTAGGCGTTCTGTATATCGTATAAACACCTTAGAGTATTGCCTGTAGTCAATCTCAAAAATCTCACTAATATTACATTTTTGCGTTTATATTATTTTTTACAATTAATTAGTATTTTAAGCAAAGCTATATAACTTACTGAAATTGAGTTTTTACTATTAGTTTTAAAACAAGTGCTTCCGTTTTCATTAATATGTTGACTTATATGTTTTGTTGCTACGCAATATAGAATGTTTTGATTTAACAATAAATACATATTTCACAGCAGATAAGGGCTATATTATTTTTTCTAATACATATTACCGATATTTGGCTCTTTAAAAAAATAATTTATCACATCGAGAAAAAAATGGCTCTTAACTCCAACTCCTGACCTAGATGGAAACATCCTGTATAATGATTGAAATTTAAAAAAATGAATCACCTCCACATAATATATTCTTTCTCTTTATCTTTTAAATGTCCGTTCAAAATTAATGGATACATTTATTATTCAGGGTCCTCGCTTATAGAGGAAATGAAACATTTCTTAAACAGTTTTAATATGTATATTCGTTCCAATCAATTGTTGTATAACTTCTACATAAATCATTAATTTTAAACACCCTTACACATACATATCTATACATAGTATCAATATCTATGTAACTATAACTGTCATTTTATTATAATATTCCAATTCCTCCATGAAATATCCTGCATCTCCTTAGCGGGAAATTAAATCACAAATTCAGCTGTCGCGGAAGGAAACATATTTTGCACGTGTCCTGAAATTGATTGACTTCACTCTCTTTTATCATCTGCAGGCAATAAGTCCCGCAATGTAAACACTCCCTATTTCAGATAAATGAAAAATGGCACATTGCTGTCATCCTGAATTAACACGTTTCTCCCTCTTGTTCAGAATTGTTCAGAAATACAATATATACATATATATTTATGTCTATAAATAAAGGAGCAACAGTAACGATGTAATAGAGAGGCAAAACGAACTGACTTCAAGGAGTAATATTTATACATTCCCTCCGCCTCACCTCCCACAACCCCGTACATCATCCCACTCTAGGAAAAACTCATCCATCCACAAAATCGCCAATTTCAAGCAACAAAAATATAATAAAAAACGCACATTTCACAGAAAAGCAAATATTATAGGAGAAATATTCAATTGAACAAAATAAATAGAGGAGGATATACGACCAGAGAGTTGTCAGAGGAAGACCGATGATGACGGACCCTCTGACCCCAAAAAAACAACAACAAATAAAAAAAAACATTCGGCTCGACGTCAAAACCACAGACTTCAAATCAATGTCAAGACAGGAGCCGCACATTGTTCACAGGAAAAAACACGTTAGGGAGATCGGTTGCTACCACCAATAAAATTTGATAAGGATATAAGACCATAAGCGAAAAAAAGGGATGTGTTTCCATTGATATGGATATGGAAATTAATAAGAAAATGATACCCGGGAGGCAAGCACCCTCTCTCTTCGTTGTTTGTAAATCCTCATGTACACATGCTCCCAAATCCTTGAGATAGTGGCGAAAAATTAACAAGTTCTAGCTGCTGTGCTACATAGTTATATATCCAAAATTGTATGACACAGCAGCGAAAAGGGATATTTCCTTAGAATCCATCCAGCTGTGGTTATCCTTTTGTGTTGTTGGATTCCTTGTTCTTTTGGGCAATAGATGAAACTGTCGCTCTTAATGCTTATGCAATGTTGTCTGATGCTTCTGTAGACCCTTTATGCTAACAGAATGCGGATATGTATACGGAGTATGTATGGACGCTGGATAGAGGGAAACTTGATGATACTTTTATGGTTATGATAAATTATCAGTAGGATTTATATTTTTAATAATATCCAGACGGATAATACGGCGGGGGGCGGATTGGTATATGAATTTTCCAGATAGGGTGGATATTATTAGGACCGTGGCTTATACTTCCTCGAGTATATAATAAACATTTTAAGGGTTCTGTTATCAGTAAATATGGAAGCTAAGGCTTTCAAGGATAATTCCTTCATGTTATCCCAATGAAAACATCTCTCTACTCAGACTGATATGAGGAAGGTGTAATAAAGAGGAATTAGTATATGGTGCGAGAAATTTAAGAAGGATGTGTAGTGTGAGCGTAGCATGCAGGTAAATTTTCATTAAGTTGAATCTCTTTTTCTTTGTTTTTTGTTTTTTTTTTTTGCTATGGTTAGTGGATTGGGTGGGTGGATGGATATAGAGTAGTATATCATCTTCAAACTCTTGCGTCTCACCAGAAGCAACTATGGTAGAATTGATTTCCAACAATTGGCTATCACTTCCGATGTAATTTGACTCCATTCCTCTATATTAGAATATTTCAACGTTAGCAATGTCAACTCAGAAGTAATATCTGAACTTTTGGTAACAATTAAAGGTTACAAGAATTTTTCTGTATAGTGGGGCTTGGAAACCCGGTTGACATTCTTATCCTTAAGTTGAAGGAACTTTAGGTTGATTACACCGATGTTATTATGAACCGTAGTGCTGATGAAATAGCGTATGCCCTTCTTATAATACCGACCTCCACACCACAAGAGCAATGGTAGCGACATTTCTTTATATCTTTAAAAACAGCGGGAATAGTTAGCTCAAATTCATGTCGTGATCTCAGGTGCTGTTAACTTGCAAATTAATTCGGTTGATGCACTCTGGGGTCAAGAGTGGTCAGATTGTCCTAATGACAGCTAACCTAGTAAGTTTGTTCTACAGTCGACAATAGTGATGGTATATTGTATCACTGCCACAAATGGTATCTGTGTCTTTTTGTATTGAAGTTCTTTCCGAAAGATTAAGATTTTCAATCGTATCAAGAGGTGGTCTTCGAGAGGATGAATCTGGATTGTCCCTATGAAAATCTTTCTGAAAAGATTGAGCCAGCATTTTCAGCCCATTGCAGCACTTTCAGCAGATTGTTGTGGAAAGCGAGCCACTTCCAGCGCAAAAACGTATTCTGGAACCTTCACGAAGGAATAGCACCTACTATATATACACCTTTCTACCTTGTCAACCTTATCAAGATAACATCTTATACTCGATCCCATTATTATCAAGTTAATGTCTTCAACCCCTGCTACTCATCGGGCCGCAGGTATGACAGTCATTTAGACGTATTAATTACCTCAAGACTTGTCAAGACACACACGACACGTATTTCTAGTAGGTGCATAGCCCCCACTATACCACACAAGATAAGGGTTCCACAAGGATCAGTAATTGGACCTATCTTGTTTATTATATATATGAATGACATTAGTAAAATATCATATCTTCCTTACATTGGTACAGTACCTACAGGAGGGGTAGTTTTACTATGTATCTACATCAAACTTTCTAAATTATATTTAGCTATTATACAAAATATCTAAACTGAGCGTTATATATTAGGTAGTGCTTGTATGATGTCATTCCCTGAAGTTGCAACCACTCACACAACACAAAATGTATTCGTGTTATTTTAGGATATATAAAGTGTCAAATGGAAAATCCCACTTGTTCCGAATTAACAACTTGGGACATACATAGGAGTGCCGAATATCCGCGGATATCCCTGGTAGATCCCATTCACTTCCCACACTATTACCTGACGTTGTACTTTAGCACAGTTAGCGCATTCAATTATGAAGAATTCCCGCTACAAGCATACCGATGTAGAACGTCTTGCGGATCTTCTAGTTTGTTTTTGGGATGTTAGCGGGAGTATCTCAGAATATTGTTTGAGATTTTTTGAGATTGTAGGCATTTTTTATGGATAGATATTAAAGAAAACAAAAAATCAAAAAAATCATATAAACTCCAAAAACGATTTCTTTCAGTAGCCGCGTTCTTTTTTACTAATCCGGATCAGAGGAGATTACCGATTGACTAGGGTATTAAAAATGGTTATAAGTGTACAAGATTTTATAAATGAATAAAAATTACCACATTGCTAGCAATAAAAAAAAAAAAAACAACTTCAACCAAATATTTTTAGATCTATCTTTTTACATTTTGTGCAAATTGAAATCATGGCAACTTGATAATTTGCCCCCATATGAAAATTCATGTCTACCTATAGACATTTTATAGGACAAAATCAATTTGAAATTTCCCAAGAACCAGTTACTAGTTTAGTATAAAAAAACGCAGCTGTTATTTCTTATTATTTGAAAGCAATTTTAAAATAGATTAAAGCCAGTGAAACTGTGCAGGATGTTAATAGTTTCTATAATTCCAATTGCTTCAAAAATGGATAATATAATTGGGCGCATGCATCCCTCACATGCTGTTTTCAATACGTATTTCATTGTTATATTTTAAGTTAAAAAAAAATATACACGATGGCACATCTAGCAACAAATAAGCACTTTCACCAGAGAAGCACGAAAACTAGAGAACATACCGAAATAAATTCCTATTTGAGAAGCTTCTGAACAGATGAAAACTGACTTTCAGATGTTTGTCCCGAAATTGTCCTGTACATTCTCGGTATGTATTTGTCTGTAAAATTTCATTCGAATTAAGATTTTGCCATTATTGCATCTCAAATAGTTATGGGATATCCCAGGTAATATAGTAACAACTAGAACTAGAGTCCTAAGTATATACTAAATACTTTCTGTTTACACCGGTAAAGATTTGGGATTTATACGAAAAGAATGGTATATCGCTGAGTAATTTTATATACCTATTACTTACATCTAAAAATAAATCCTACAACCAATACCTATCCCCATCCCAAAAAAAATTACAAACTTCAAAAATTTCCCATCCGTACAAATTAAATGATCCTCAAAATGATAACATTTCTTAGAAGTAAACTCAATTTGAGAGTTTCTCGTCTTCCTTTCTTTAAAAAAAAAAAAAAAAATGTTCCACACTCCATTGGATATCAATGCACTTAAGGAATTTCCTGAGTGGTCCTTGGTCAAGTCAATTCACCCATGTATTCTACAATGTACAAAATGTGAATGAATAGTGTTACCCCACATGAAGAAAAAAAAGGAAGCAAAAAAAAAAGGAAAACACAAGTTTGGCAAATTGTTATATGACACGAGAGCACAAAATGTTTATACTGAGGATATTGTATATATAGATGGAAAATGTTAAGTCCTTACACGTAGTATACAGCTCCTTTTAGCCTTATACACATATATATATATATATGGGGTGGTGGGGGATATATTTTCAATGTTGGCCACATTTTTGCACGCTCAATTGTGGTTTTCATGGAAGAAATTTACATATGGTAATTCAGGTAATTCATTCTGCATAAGTAATTACCTTCTTGTAGCACGTTTTTGCTTTAATTTAGAATTCCAGGAAACGATAGGTTGTATCCTTCCTTGGAAATGAACCGCAGATACCTGCCTATGTAGGTACCTTCGTACTATGTATGTGCTACATACAAACTGAGCTTTTGTTTATACCATATATGGAACAAGTGAATGTGTCGCTATCGTCCATACTGTAAAGAATATTGTCTGCGGGAACCAGTATTTTCTCAGGCTGTTTTTTTTTTCATATATATGTATGTGTGTATATATGTAGCAAACAGTGAAATATTTATGCTGTGTTTTATCTATATCAGACGCTAAAATATTACTCGAATGGAATAATTTCAAAATATTTGAACCATATTTTATAGACTCTTATACTTTTGGCATACTTATATTTACCAACACGTAATTTTCATAAAATTCTCGAACGATTAACAGCTTCTCTATGATATAGTAGGTATCATTCCTGTTTGAGGAATTTTTTTAATACACAAAAGGTGATTCAAAAATGTTTACACAAAACCTTCCATTTGGCGTTATTCCGCAGCGCGCAGATTGTTTAAAAAGGAAACTTTTTGAAAATAGCTCAAATTTCCTAAACTGAATTAAAAGGTGACCAAGAATTTAGGATTTCAACAAAATTTTAATTCATCTAACCAAGATCAGGATTCATTTATATTTATCATTGTACTGCCCTGTACTACGGTAATGCCCACAAACGTATAAAAATATGAGGACAAAATAATCATAACTAGGGTTTTTATTAATTTTAATTGTAATAAATTTATTTTACATAGGTAATTTAAAAAATTTATATGGACATATATGTCCATACATTAAAATATACGGTGAATTGAAGTGTGGGTACGATATCATTGTTAACCATGACAAAATCAAGACTCCCGTCAAAATATCGAGGACTGCCGTGTCAAAAACACCATTAAATTTTGGAATACAAAATTTTAAGCAAAGAATTAGCACACAATTAGCTCATAAATACCTACTGAATCAAAACTATTTTTATAGCATTTTATCTAGGGCGACCCGGAGGAGGACGTGGCGCTTGACCCCCCCCCCCCCCAATTTTGGTTTACAAAAAAAAACTAAATTTTCGAATACAATTTTTTTTTGATTTGATAAACAGTTAGTATATAACTAGCACATAATTAGCACATATATTCTGAGTAAATCAAATCATTTTTCGGCAGGATTTGTACTAAAGCGGGATGGAAGATGACGTCGTTCGGGCACTGCTCCCTTAAACTTTCGAGCACAAGAATTAGCACTTAATTAGCACATAAATCCTGAGTGAATCAAAATTTTGATGGTAGCATTTTAACAAGAGCAGTGTAACGGACGAAGTCATACTACATCCCCATTTGGGTTGCTTAAAATCCCATTATTTTTAGGCATTTTTAATTAGTACTTAATTAGCACAAAAGTACTGAATGAATCGAAACTATTTTGACAGCATATTCACTATGGCGGGGTTGAGGATGACGTCATCCTTCATTTTTTTTTTTTTTTTTTTTTTTTTATATATTATTAAGCCAAGCTCAGGGGATACCCTATGATGCAAAGCACAGCATGGCAGGAAGGAGATAGGGAAAGGATTAGGGGATATGAGGAAAGTGGCGGAGATGCCGATGTATGTCGCCCTTAAACTTCCGCAGATTGTATGCCGGAGGAAAAACAGAAGATGGTAAGCTGTTCCACATTCGCACTGTTCGGGATAAAAAAGCATCTCTGAATTTTACTGTACGGCCGAAAGTAATTTGAAGGGTTAAAGGATGTGCGCGGTTTGCAGCGCGAGTATTGCGTGCAGGAATCATTCTACAAGGGATTAGACTAGATATTTCATCAGAACATTGACCATGCATATAGCGATAAAGGAGCGAAAGGCATCCAACATTGCGGCGGTGCTCGAGTGAGTCGATATGACAAGTTATTGCCAAATCGCCAATGAGCTTGAAGGCTCTCTTTTGGACAATATCCAATGAAGCTAAGGCTGTGCGACCAGCCCCGGCCCATATATGGGAGTTGTATTCCATTCTAGGTCTAATGTAGGACTTGTAGAGGAGCGCTAGATTTGACGGGCTGAAATATTTCTTACACCTTTTCAGAAATCCAAGACATTTCGATGCTTCTTTGGCAACAGAGAAGATGTGATCTGTCCAGTTTAACTTACTGGATATATTAATGCCAAGAATGCTTAGTGACGGTGAATCAGAAATGAATGCTCCATCAAAAGAAACGGGTGTGGTTAAGTTATGATCTTGTTTTAATGAGATAAGACAGCTTTGGGACTTTGATGCATTGAATTCGACGCGATTCGCTTTGCCCCAAGCGAGGATATTGGCAAGATCGTTATTCAATGATCTAGTCATGCAATCTCGTTTAACACATGCAGCATTCCCCCTGGATTCTGCAAGAGTGTCAAAGGAGTAAGCGAAATCAAGAGTACTGTCATCTGCGAAACTATGGATGGGATTGAAAGTAAGGGAAAGCAGATCATTAATGAAAATTAAAAAGAGAGTTGGAGAGATAAGAGAGCCTTGAGGTACACCGGCATTTATGGGATGCGGTTCAGACGTAACGCCATCTAATACAACACGTATTTGGCGACTAGATAGGAAACTTTCAATCCATAATACAAGAGGAGGGGAGAGACCAAGTGCTTTGAGTTTGGCTAAAAGGGCTGGATGCCAGACTCTATCAAAGGCTTTTGAAATATCTAGGGCAACGATTTTAGACTCACCAAAATTGTGAAGACTACGGTTCCAACGTTCCGTAAGAAAGGTCAGCAAGTCTCCAGATGAGCGTCCAGCTCGGAAGCCATATTGGCGATCGTTGATGAGATGATTAGTTTCTAGATATTTCATTAATTTTGAGTTAATGATAGATTCAAAAACCTTTGAAAGAATCGAAGTGATGGCAATTGGTCGATAATTTGAGGGATCGCTACCCTCTCCTTTCTTAGGAATAGGCTGAACGTGAGCTAGCTTCCAAGCAGTTGGAAATTTTCCTGTCGAATAAGACAAGTAGAAGAGTTTGCGCAGAGGTTTAGCCAAGGATGAGGCGCAGCTTTTAATTAACAGGGGCGAAAAACCATCAGGACCTGCGGCTTTGGAGACGTTGATCCCCTTAAGGACCCTGACCACATCCCTCGTACGAACGTGTATTGGCTCTTGTACACATTCACACGGGCGATGCAAAACAGGTGTTTGTGAAGTTGGTGGAAGACGAGAATTTGAAGCGAATCTAGCAGCTAAAATATTAGCTTTATCCAGGGAGTCAACAATCACTTCACCATTATTAAGTAGTGAAGGTATAGAGGAACTGGTGAAATTGTTCCTGATGGTTTTGACCAGGGACCAGAAACCTTTGCTACCTTTGCGGCTTGTCAAGATTCTTTGTCTAATATTCTGGTCAAAAAGAAATTTTTCTCTCTGGATAATGGACTTGCAGGTGTTCCGTGCAGTCTTGTAGACTTGTTTCATTTCCGGACATGGATGCAATTGATAGGCGCGAAAAGCAGACTCTTTCGCTTTTATAGCTTGGTTGCACTTATCGTTAAACCAGGAGCGATCATGCTGTTGTTGAGACCTGCTGTAAGAATACGGAATGTATTCACGCATGCCAAGATTTAGTATGTTACTAAATTGTAATGTGCATTCATCAACATCCCTCGAAGCAAAACAGACCGACCAATCAATTTCTTTAAGATACTTATTGAGACTTTCCCAATCAGCATTCTTATAGTGCCAAAGAAGCCTACTTGTAGGTGGAGCAGTTGGTCGGCACAGGTTTGAGGTGGTAAATTGAGCCGTGATTAAACAATGGTCTGAATTTCCAAGAGGGGAACCGACTGAAATGGAATATTTGTCAGGATGAGATGTTAGAAACAAGTCGAGTAAATTAGCTTTATCTCCAGCTGCATCAGGAATTCGCGTTGGTGCATCCACTAGCTGTTGCAAATTAAATGATTCACAGAAGAGTTCAACGAAACGGGCCGCAGGACTTGTGGTAGAAGAATGTCTGAGCCACGGTATATTATGAACATTAAAATCGCCTGCCAGGACGATTTCGGAAGAGGGGGAAACAGAAAGCAAATGATCAATATTGTTGGAGATATTGTCAAATACGAATACCGTGTCGTCATCAGACATATTTGGGCTGCGATAAAGGAAACAGAAGTATATGATGTGCTTGTGAAGTTTGAACCTAATCCAGATATAATTAAACTCTGGATTAGCAGAAGGAAAATCTTGAAGAATAGTAAAGGCCACATCATTCCGAATATATACTGCGATCCCTCTATGCTGAGAAAAAAGAGGCACGAAGCTGTAACCAGGGACGTGATACTGATTAATATCAGCATCAGAAACGACCTTGGTTTCACTTAGCGCAAAAATTGCCGGATTTTTTGAGTTAAGGTGGCAGTACACCGAAAACCGATTTGCTCTTAATCCGCGAATGTTGCAGAAATCTAAAATAAAATTCTGCATGCTGAAGGCAAAAACAAAAAAGCAAAAAAGAAAAAAAAGCGACACACAACAACACAAATATTTGGGCGCCACCAGCAGCAGTCAACGACACAGCGAGGTAAAAAAAAACAACAATAGTGTTATGCCTATTGCTGCTTTCAATACCTCAGACCGTGCAGTTCAATGACCACAGCTGAGTGCACCCGGATTGCTGATCAGTGACAAGTGCTAATGCATTTGCACTGATCACAGATGAAGCGAAGGAAAGGAAACGTTACCGTGCTGCTGGCTTATAGAATGTTGATAGGGCATAGAAGAGCCCTTCACTTGGCGGGTAAAATTTAATTTTGATAATTTATTTATTGAACGATCGCGTCGAATTTTAAATAATTATAGTTAACGATTTATATGGAAATTGTTTAACACAACACTACAACTTGTTTTAAATTAATTCATTAGCTATGTTTAGATTAATCGATTAGATCTACAACACGAGGCAACATCCGATCGGATTGACTCCACGCACTCGACTCGAAGAAGAATTAGCACATAATTAGCACATAAATGTTGTGTGAATCAAAACTGTTTTGGCAGAGTTAATACTAGGGAGGGGTACAGATCAGGGGTGGATCCAGCTAGATGGCGCGGTGAGCCCCCCCCCCCCCTCCCCCCCTTGAAGACCACTGAAAAAAATTGCTGTAGATCTTCTGATTTTTTTCTAACAAAATGATTCACATTTATTCTACTGCACCTTTTGTAAAAAACGTAACAATTTCTGGAAGCGTTCAATATGATACATTTAAGAACGCAGGCCCTAGCTAGCACCTTGGTCTTCGGTCATGGTTGTTGAAGCCTATAAGGAAAACAGGAAGCGCGGATACCTGTACAAGAGCGTCGCTTTGCTCGACATGCAAGCTTTGCAAGACATGTTATCGCGATGGAAGGTTTGTTTTAATTGAAAACAGCTGCCAGAGGGTCTTTGATAAGCCTTCAATGTAAAGACGGCTTGTTAGAACATTATCGACGTGGCTTGGCAAAATAAACATGTAAAGAAACAATTATAACTCGTAATTGGCAAAAATTCAGCGGAATTACACAACGGCGTTTTGCTTCAAGGGATGTTGATGAATGCACAGTGGAATTTAGTGCAATTTTAAGTCTTGGCATGAGTGAATACATTCGATTCTTTAAAAGGTTTTTGAAAGTTAATGAAGTATCTAGAAATTAATCAAACTCACAACGATCGCCAATATGGCTTTTTTTTTTACCTTTCATATGGAACGTTGAAGCCTTAGTCGTCTCAATTTTGATGAGTCCAAAATTGTTGCCGCAGATATTTCAAAGGCCTATCATAGTATCTGGAGTTCAGCCCTTTTAGCCAAACTTAAAGCACTTGGCCTCTCTTGTCCTCGTCTATTATGAATGTAAAGTGTTTTATCTGGTTGATTAATACGAATTATATTAGATGGCGTTACATCTTATTTCAGCCAATGAATGCCGGGGTGCCTTAGGGCTCTGCTATCTCTCCATTTCTCTTCTCTATTTTCATTAACGATCTGCTTTCCCTTACTTTCAATCCCATCCATTGTTTTGCCGATGACAGCACCCTTGGTTTCGCTTACTCCCTTGACACCCTTGGGGACTACAGAAGAAATGTCACATCTGTCAAACTAGATTGCATGATTAGATCCTTGAACCACCTTGATAATGTCCTCGCTTGGAGCAAACCGAATCGCATCGAATTCAATGCATCTAAGTTCCAAAGCTATCCCATCTCTTTAAAACAAGATCATAATTTTTCCACTCCCGTCTCTATTGATGGAGTACTTTTTGACGATACACTGTCTTTATGCTTTCTTGACATTAATATTTGCAGTATTTTAAGCTTCTTCTCTGTTGCAAAATAAGCAACGAAATACCTTGGATTTCAGAAAAGGTGTTAGAAATATTTCAGCCCATCGATTCTAGCGCTCCTCTACAAGTCCTACATCAGACCTAGAATAGAATACAATTTCCATATGTAGGCCGGGGCTGGTCGCAGAGCCGTAGCTTCGTTGGATATTGTCAAACAGAGAGCCTTCAGTTCATTGGCGATGTGGCAAAAACTTGTCATATGGACTTATACGAGCACCGCCGCAATGTTGCTTGCCTTTCGCTCCTATATTGCTACATGCATGATCAATGTTCTGATGAAATAATCGCACTGCAAGCCGCGCACATCACAAATACTTTCAGTCGTGTGCGACCGTGGAACAGTCTCCAATCTTCTGTCTTTTCTCCGGCATGCAATCTGCGAATGTTTAAGGGTGACATGCATCAGCACCTTCGCCACCCTTCTCACGTTCCCTAATTCCTTTTTTATCACCTTCTGGCCATGCTGTGCTTTGTATCATAGTTCATGGGATATCTCCTGAGCTTGGCTTAATAATATAAAAAAAAAAGTTTTACACTTCCACCATTTACAAACCAACATACCCTTTGACTTTTCGGATTGGCAAAGAACTTTGAGTAACTTTCTTCGTTGCGAGTGGTAGTCACTTGCTAATCTGTTCGACTCGTATCTCTTAAATGATAAATTTTGTGCATTTGACATTTGCGAGTGGTGGTGAGTGTCTTAAAACTGTTTTTCAGTTTTCAGTATATACCATTTTTAAACCGTAGTTCCGCCCCCTCACCGGAATCCTGGATCCGCCAATGGTACAGATTGGCGTCGTCCAGCACCCCACATTTTGAATGTATAAAAAACTATTAAAATTTCGAGCACATAATTTTTTAGTTTGTCACAACATTAGCACATCATTTTCTTATGTTTTGTTTTCCCTGATCATATTGAGCGGGGGTGTCCAGACGGTCACCCTGGAAATCTAAATTCGAATTTATTACTGAAAATTCGTACCCAAGATAATATAATCTTTTGCAAAAATATGCCAAGGCAACTAGTTTTTTAAACATTAACTGTTAAGTTGGTCCACAAACAAAAGATCTGAACATAGTAAGAATCCTCAAAGATGGCTTTACGAAATCGTGGCATGAATATTAATCAAGCAAATAGTCTGGAGTTTTTGTGCGAAGTAAATTGAATAGAAAGTGAAGAAAGCGCTTTTGGGTTGAGATATGAGTGGATAGTAATGCTTAATGTACAATGCATGGTAAAGCGACGTCGTCAAAATGATATCGTTTGCTGAAGAATGAATATAAATAAATGAAATATGTATGTAGTGGTGAGCTGCCAAATTAAACAGCTGTTGACTAGTCAATTATCATAAATATGATTGCTTTCTCGATTTCATTCCAGAATTACATCAAAGGAAGTATTTGGTCTTAATAATTTATACTAAGTATAATATAGTAAATTTAGTAAACTAAGAAATTACTTGGGACAAGTCGAAGTCAAGACTGAAAGTACAAGTTCCAGTTTATAGCTGTTTTGTTCTAAATTCCCCTACATGGTTCTAAATTATGCTGAATACACCTGACGTATTACTAGCTGATTAACCAGTACGCATAAGCTAGTGCTCATGTCCTTAAATGAATTAAAGAGAGGAGACGTTTTTCAAATGCAAGAGTGGGAAGCAAACACAAAAATCCATGTAGTTTTGAGAACGTGGTTTTACCATGCATTTTAGATTAGGCATAAGCACTCAAGATACTGTAATTTAATTGGCGACACATGGTCAAACCTGCAGAGAGCAAAACTAAAGCTGATGCGGTAGTTGAGGGTAACTTCAAGGTTACGACAACATAAATCGTATTTAGTGTGGTAAGAGCCGAAGTCTAGAGTAAATTGTATTTATAGCAGCATTATAACATGATCATAGAACTTCATATTGGAGTTGATAATTATTTATAGATTTCTAACTCACATCTGGAGTTAAGCTGCTGAGAATTCATCTGTATGAAGATTATTATTATAAAGAACCATATAATTTGATTTAGACAGATTCATCTTTAGCTAATTGTTTACTGAACAGTTTTAGAAATTTTCAAGATCAATATTTAAGCGAACCCATTAGCCAACCTAAACAGGTAGAGGTATATATGAACATCGTTAGTATACACATGAATTTTGACATCCTTAAAACTTCTAGTATGTTATTAATAAAGATAATAAATTAAAGAGGGCCAAGTACTGATCCGTGAGGAACCCCGCTATCAAGCTGTAGTAAATTATATAAAGTATTTCTCACTTTAACCTGCTACCACCTATTAGTTAGGTAATTCCGGATTAGTTGAACTACACAAGAATAAAAACAAACATTTGAAGATAACTTATCCAACAGTTTACCATGAATAAGAATACTGCCGAATGCGTTAGAGACATCGAAGAGTACTAGGACTCTAATATGATCTTAATCAAGTGCCAATCGGAGATCATTGGTGACGTTTAGTACTGCTGATTTACAACTATGCTGAGAACGGAAACCAGACTGACACTCAGTAAAAATGTTCATCTCTTTCAAATAGTATTCCTAGATGTGTGTCAACCTTTATAGAATTTTAAATAAAAAACACAAGATGCTAATTTATTGCAGATCACTCATATACTTTGGAGACATCTGTTTGTTTATAGTACCAGTACCATGACAGCCCTCCATAAGCGTGGAGAGGTTCAAATGGTGAGGCAGGAATTACAGACATGAAATAAATATTTAATAATGATAGGCAGAGAAATTTTAATAAACCGCGTATACACTTCATCTTCCCTGTTGCATTAGATCGTATCGTATGGATAGAGATTACCTGCATCTACACAATGAAAAGAGAATTTTTTTCAAGTTAGATTAAAAGATAAGAGTCCGTAATATAGGAGGAAGTCAGACCTGTAAAGTACTTAAGTCATTGGTACTTAAGTACTAGTAGATTTAAAGTACCAGTACCGGGACTTGTACTTGAAATTTTTTTAAGTACCAGTACCGGGACTTGTACTTGTACTTAAAATATTTCAAGTCCAGATACTGGTACTCTTCTGGTACTTGGAATTTTACAGGTACAGACCTGTAAAGTACTTAAGTACTAGTAACCGTACCAGTACCTGGACTTTTACTTGAAAAATTTTAAAGTACCAGTACCGGGAATTGTACTTGAAATGTTTTTAAGTACCAGTGCCGGGACTTGTACTTGTACATAAAATATTTCAAGTCTAGGTACTGGTACTGTACTGGTATTTGTACTTGGAATTTTACAGCACTGAAGGAAGGGAACTGGGGGAACGGAAGCATAGAATGCTTTTAAATCACGCTATATACTACAGAGGTCTCTATTAAGACTGTTGTGAAATCAATACATCTGATGCCATGCAGTTGTATTTAACATTAATGTTGATATTATTTCTTTTTATTGTATTTCATTACGGTCCCTAAACTTTTCGCAAAATTAGCTTAACTTTCCTATAACACCACATGCGTCGTCCTCACCTCCTCATAACGAAGAATCGCTGACCAGTTCGCCACTACATTTTTATATCCTTGTCGTAATCTTATATAGTCGTCTTAAGATTCACGCCAAAAATGTAAAATACATCTACTTCCATCTGTGCATATTTACACATTGCATATAAAAGCAAGTCCAATGCACACACAAAAATTTGAAAAATTTAATTCTTAATTTTTTAGTTAATGAGTTCTTTGCGATGATATTGAAAAAAAAAATAATTACTTCAATTAATACAAATTTACCAAATTAATTATGTTATAAATTCGGAAAGTTTCTTTCCAACCCATATTTAAAAATTTTCTCTATAGAAATAAATTTCGCACCAAATTCTAAAAAAGAAACAACTTCAGAAGGGGAACAAAGCACTTGTTAATAGCAGGCCCCATTCCAAGGATCTGATGTCACCATCATTGTCATTGAATGCATTCACCACCATCATCAATCAATTCCTCGAATTCTTTACAGTCAAGTCTCACCTGTAAGTAGACCGAGGATTCCTGGTAATTTTTCTTCCAATGGAGACTTCGTCGTTATTTCTTATCGGCATTTCTTATCGAATCAACGAATTCTCTCAAGGTGTCACAATGACAGGCATCAGTGGTCTTTACTTCTTTCCAGCTATCAACAACAACCATTGTCACCAGCCGCCAATTCATCTCATCAGTTCACTTTTGTTTTTGTATACTTTTGTCACTTTTGTAGGCACTAACGAAACGAAACACACTCTTGGGGTCTATGTTAGCCGCTCATCACTATAATCGCCGGCACCGTCATCGTCTCCGTCGCGCCGCCCCATAGATTGTTTTAAATGGGAAGCAATTTCAACTGATGGCAGTTTGGGCTATGAAACAGAATCTCCTCCAAATGAGATGTTCTGCTTAAAATTGAGGCCTAATTAGCGGGTTATGGGGCCATTTACTTCCCAGAGTCGGGGATTTTTGCTTTTTTTTTATTGCATTAAACTTGTGCCGATTATTTGTCTGCACGCGATTTAATTTTTCTTGACTTTGTAAGGGTTTTTAGCTGTGTTTTTGTATCACCCCCCAAACTGCTTATTAATTGAGGCAAGAACGTAACATGCCATTTACGGCAATTTTAGGGTAATTATTTGCAAAAATTCATGGCAATTTTTATCATGTTCTTCTTCTTTTTTTTGTGGAACAAACAAATTATGCAGAAAATTTGAAAAAAATATTTAGTGAAAGTTTTTTTTTCTTAGTTTTTTTTTTAGATGAGTGTTGGATGCTCGTCTTGAAGGTTGCAGAAGGTGGACGAATTAAATGTTTGCTTTGCTGATTCACTGAAATGGCGCAGCCATGCTTAAAGTAAAGATAACAAAAAAATATGACGAAGAATTCATGAAATGAATATATAATTTCTCTTAGAGATTTTTATCCATAGTTGGCTTATAAGTACACTCGCAGACTTAAGCAGGTCGGTCTCAGATCTGTGCTAGTACTTTCTCAACTCAGTTCGTTTTGGCTTTTTTTTTTATATGCCGTACAGTTTTGCATAAGTGAACTGGTAAAAGACGGCTAAACGGCTTTTCAAGATACACCATTTAAGTAAAGAAAAAGCTTCAAATCTCTCATCACAGTATTTACCACAGAACAGTTGATCTTGTTTGCATATTACTTAGGGTGCATATCTAGTCTAAGGTTTATGCTAGTTAACCGCTTCTATACTCATCGATTAGTCACACTCAAAAAAATAATAATGATGACTCTACGGATTATAACTGAGAAAATCCGAAGATGGTAAACTATTCCACATTCACATTCACACTGTTACACCTACTTACTATTATGGATTTAGAAATTTCACGGTGTCTTGGTATTTGCCTTCAATGTTGTACAAATTAGCTCGAGTTGAGGCTCGTGTTACATTCATAGAAAAATGTTTATAATTAATTAGACTAAATGTTTTTTAGGAAAAATAAGCAAAAAAAAATACTGAAAAAAGAATGAAGGACATGCGACCTAATGGTCGTTCTCCAGACAAATGAAATGTGAAAGTACCATTTTATCATACGTAGAAGGTCCATTTTCTGGACTTCGTCCAACCTGGACAACGTAGTTCGTCCAGTTCCTAACTAGAACTAAATAGATATTTTTATGTTTCGGACACTGAATCTATGATAACCGATGGAGTGGATGGACCGAAATGGATTAAAAAAATGTTTGAGTAATATTAAACAGCATTGAGTTTTTTAGATACATAAAACAAGATGCAATTGAGAACTGAACCCTGAGGTACACCGGCATTGATTAAATATAACTGTGCCAAATATAATTTGAATTGAATGAGAAAATGAAAACTTTTAATTAATTTAAGGAGGTGTCAGCCTAAATGGGTAATGCTTAACATTTGGATATAAGAGTTCGATGAATGAGACATCGGTTCCACCGGTGGGTCCCTGAGAATATGATTAGGCCTACTTTGTTTGAAGCCTTCATATAGACTGCATGGAAGTATCGAAGTATGGTGGAGTAATATTATACTTTCTACAGCATTTCATACAGTTTGACGCTGAATATGCAGGTCCTGATGTAAATTGATTAGTGAGACTATAAGTCAGTTTCTATGTGCTTGGGTTTGTAGATCGTCATATAAAATCGCAACTTTTACGTGCTTATTGCTACCGACTGCCTACAATGGTTACTTTTGTTCTCATTATTACTCCTTCCAATATCGGTTCCCTGATATCTATATATCGCCGCCTAATATTGATAAATTAAACTACCACAAATATATTCAATTTCTTTAAACTTATTTAAACACAGTAAATCGTATCTATATATTCAAACATATCCTGTAAAAAACACAAGCTAACCAGAAAAAAATCAATTCTCAAGTACACGCAAAAAAAGATAATTCTGTTCGTAATTCAGCTGTTACTGCACGTAACCACTTCTGACTATATCAATATTTAACTGATAAAAGAGTTAATTGACTTCATGAATTTTCCCACCTGCTAAAATCACTCAACTCTAAAATAAAAAAAAACAGAAAAAACGAACTACTCTTTCTTCTCTCCATCTTCCCGCAAAGGAAATCTTGATGACAGACAACCACTGATATCTTTACTAACACTTGAGTTGTCATTAAGGCAAATTAAGAAGAACTTAATGATCACCATAAGTGAAGATGTTTTTCATGTAAAAATGTCAACATTGGCTGCTGAGATTTTGAGAAAAAGTTGAGCTCGCTTAATGGTATCAAAAGGATTCTGGTAACCACTTATGGAAAAAATTAATTTTTTTTTGCCGTAGCGACATTTTTCTTGGTATGTATTTGTCGTTGTCACAGTTAGTTTTGTATATATATCTAGGAAAAGGATCCATATGTCTTTAGAAGAGAGTAATAAAATTCTGTGGAAGAAAGTAAAATTAAATTATCATATTGAAATTGGGTGGGATAAATTTTGAATGAAATTACGTAATGGAAAAACAAAAATCTTTCTTGGGAGGGAACACTAAAATGGCCATGAATGGAGATTTTTTGAACTAAAATTAAAAGTTATTGGAACTTTTAAAATTAAACTTAAGCTCAGGGTCAAGAATTTTTAAATGAAATTTGCTTCTGGTAGGTACAATAAAGGCTTAGTAATGGAGAAGTGATTAAATTTGTTATGCAATGTTTAAAGAAAAATTCAAATATTCTAAAGTCCAATAGTAGTACATAGAGAAAAGCATTGAAATTAAAGTATAAAAGCACGCAACCGTGGTTATTGTAACAATACCAAAATCTTATCACCGTACAAAGCATAATCAGTTGAATAAAAAACAACCGTTCATATGTTGAAAAAGAGTAGTGGTCCAAGATAACTGCCTTATGGCACATCAGAAGTATTGTTCATAATATCGGAAAGAAGTTATGCTAAGTAGGTTAACATTTTGACAGAGAATTCTAAAATGCAATAAACTTATTTTTTATTACTGATAACAAACCGCTATGATACTTTAGGAGGATGCCACAATGTTGCGGTAAACCAACCGGCTCGTCTCATACTATGCATAGCATCAATATTTTCACCCACAACGACCGCGAAAAAATAACCTTCACGACACTCGTCCTTCCTTCCTGGAATATAAACGGACTATTTGTATACTATATCATTGTCTTTCAGGTTGAGGTTTTCCACATATTATTAAAATTGCTGCGAATTTAGTTAACTCTTAGCTTGGGTATCAAGAAGAAGCGTAATGCTATAATGTATACAATACCCCCTTAATATTCCAGTGAGCGTCGGATATCCTATAAATTATTGAGGGAGACAAATTTCTATAAAGCCTCAGTTCAAAATACTGGTTGGCGTCTCTACAATGCGTTTTGTGACAAATAGGTAGGAATTTTTCTAGCAGACCTGTAAAATTTCAAGTAGAAGTACAAGTACCAGGACCTAGACATCAAATCTTTTAAGTATAAGTACAAGTACCAGTACCGGGTAGTTAAAAAATTTTAAAGTACAAGTCCCGACACTGGTACTTAAAAATCTTTGAAGTACAAGTCCAGGTACTTGCACTGGTACTTATAAGTCCTATATTTAACCTTAAGTACCTTATAAGTACTAAAGTGCGCACTTACTACAAGGGGCGCCATAACATAAGTACTAAGCTCTGTCCATGCTGCTAAACCTCTGTTATTAGAAGGCATATTAAAATAATTTACACGAGCGGGAGCAGCTACTTCATGTTATGGCGGTATTTGTAGTAAGTGCGTACTTCTGTACTTATAGCTTATACTTAACCTTATATATGGGACTTCTAAGAACCAGTACAAGTATCTGGACTTGTACTTTAAAAATTTTAAAGTACCAGTATTGGGACTTGCACTCCAAAGTTCTTTAAGTACTAGTACTGGTACTTGTACTTAAAAATAACTTTAAGTCCAGGTCCTGGTACTGGTACTAGTACTTAAGTACATTACAGGTCTGCTTTCTAGGTATGCAGATCAATTTCAGAAATTGATCTTTTACCTAGCAAAATAGAAAAATTATCAGTTTTGAAGGAAATAAAACATATATGTAAGGCAACCAAACTCTTTCTTGACGGAAACCAAGATCATGGTAGATATTACTCTTGGGTCAAGGGCTGAAACAGCTGCGGTTGACATTTGGTTAGCCTATAAGGACTTCCAGAGACAACCAAACATTATGTGCATTCATTTGACATTTCACCAAGCTTATCATATCACAACTTATCAATTTTCAATGAGTTGACAAAATACCACACCGTGACATACTAAGCAATTATAATCAACAGAACAGGAAGAATTGAGGTAATGCTCCAAACAGAACAGATTCCACATTTAGAGAAAACATTCAAAATCTAATTCTCTCCACCAACACCCTGTCGATATCATACATATCGAATTGTTTAATCGATTTTAGTAAACTTTAATTTTTCGACATTGCTCTGAATATTTTGTGACACTTAAGGTACGGTTTTAAAGAGATCTCACCTAAGCAAACGCGCAACGCAAAAGCGGCAGCGTAAATGCTTCACCGTTTAACGCCGTCCCGTGTGGTTTCCAAAGAAAGGATATTTCAGTCGTGTGTGAAATTTCTAGTTGGTAGAACCAAAATTTGTTTGTATAGCTTGAAAATGAAGGATTTACAAGAGATGGCGTTACTTGTACGGTATCCCATCTGGCCATACTGTGACTATCTTTACGTTAAAGCTAAGTCATATGGCATTACATTGTATTATTTATTAATTTGTCAAAGTGTAAACAAGGTAATTTTTCCAGCTAGAAAAATGTCAGCATACGCGCCAAATAAACAGCATTTGCGGGAAGCTTTGCTTTTGTTCTATAATTGGAAACAAAATGGTGCTGAAAGTCATCGATTGCTGTCAAAAATTTACGGTGAATCTGCTCCATCGATTAGAAATTGAGAATTTTGGTTTCGATGCTTTAAAAGTGGCGATTTTGATAAGGAACGCCCTGGCCAAGCGGAACAGTTCGAAGATAAAGATATGGAGACTCTACTCAGTGCAGACTCATTTCAAAAGCATAAGAAGAGCTTGCAGAATCATTGGGCGTAACACAAGTAGCAATCTCCAGGTGTCTCTATCATTGGGATTCTTCCAAAAGCAAGGAAATTGGGTACCATAAGACTTGAAGCCGACAGATTTCGAAAGGCGATTGTTCATGTCCGAAATGCTGTTTGTGCGCCATAAAAGGAAGACGTTTTTGCACCGCACTGGCGACGCAAAATAGATTCATTGCGATAACCGGAGGCGCAGGTAATCGTATGTGAATCCCGGCCAACCAGGAACATCAACATCAAAGCCGCATATCCAAGGCGCCAAGGTAATGCTCTGTATTTGGTGGAATCAAAAGTGTGTCATCCATTATGAGCTCCTAAAAGCTGGTGGAACTATTATGGGAGAGCTCTACAGATAACACCTGATTCGTTTGAAGAGGAAATTGAATGATAAAAGGTAAGACATGAGGCCGTAAGTTTCCATCATGAAAACGCTCGGCCCCATATTGCTACACCGGTTAAAAACTATTTGAAAAAAAGTGGATGGGAAGTTTTACCTCAACCACCATATTGATTAGACCTTGCCCCTTCGGACTAACCATTGTTTCGATCAATGCAAAATGCCTTTACTGGAATACTTGACACTTCAGTTGAAGATATCAAAAATTGGCTTGATTCGTTCCTAGCTTCAAAAGATGACCAGTGTTTTTTGCAAGGAATCCATAAATTGCCTGAAAAGTGGCGAGTTGTCATAGCTGCCGATGGACAATTTTACTAATGTCTCAATTCATTTAATTATTGAAATAAAGCTTTATTAATTATTATTAATTTCCTCATTTCAAGTTATACAACAATATTAATTTTACCAGTAGAATGTATTTTGAATGTTAACTTGTTTTTGGTACAGATGAAGAAAATCTGTTATTGTTATATTTAAATAAAAGAAATTGGGTAAATGAATTTTTTCACAAAAGAAGCGTCCTTTGAGCATTTAATTTTATATTGTAAAAGAGAGGATGCGATTTTACTAAACAAATGAGTTCTTCACCCTCCTTCTTTGTAAAATTCACAGTTTTTGCCCTAATTGCGGAATGTGAAGTCGATTGAAAACGCCGACGTGAGAGCAAATTCTTCGGGAGTTTTGTTGGATGCCATTCCTATAATTATCTTCGTGTTTGATTACAATGCACTTGCCCTGGCGCATTAGGAGGCTTTATAAACTTAAGAAAAGCCAAGACTCTGTCGGTAAAGCATTCGAATCCTAGCATGTTTTTGTTGTTTTAATAAAAAAAAAAAAAATAAAAAAATAATAATAAGAAAAAATGAAAAAAATCAATAAAAAAATAATAAAAAAATTAAAAAATATATTAATTTCAGAGAGAGTCCCATTCAAAGAACGGGCAACTTTAGCTAGTAATTCTTATTTTTGCATATAACTCTGCACAAAAAAAAACAAGAAACAATTGTCCACACAAAATGAATGCATCCAGATCTAACCAAAATTAAATTGACTCAAGACTATCCCTCTGTCATCACACAATCAACATTTATTCATTCATTCATTCAACCAATAATAAACCAAATAAAACCTTAACTCAAATTTTTCGCTTTCAATTATAAAATCAAATTTAAAATCAAATCCAGAACGAATTCAATGAAATTACAAAAAAAAAGCAAAAAAATTATTTGGACCAAAATCGTTTCGTCTATCAAAAAATTTTGCACAGCACAGCTAGAGGTCGGAAGCAGCACAGCATCGATCAAATTAGTTTAATTCGACTATAACTCGCAGGTACCACCACTACCACTACATTAATATCAATATAATATTCGGGACGAATTCCTCTTCAAATCCACCATTATTATTAGTACCACGATAGTTTTCCACCAGTTTCGAATTACGTTGATTAGGAACAGAATTACCTGGACTCTATAATTTGTGTTTTGAGAAAAAAAAAATAAACACACGAACATGCGTCGATTGCTCAGCATACTTAAATCACACGAAGAGAGAGGCAGAATTGGATTCTGAGATGAATACGGATGGAAAAAAAAATCAACAAAAATCAGTCCCAGATTAAAGGACCCCCTACAATTTATATTTGTTCTTAATAAGGACGGTCATGGACTGATCGGTTTGACTTTGCCGGTGGCTTTTTCATTCATTATTGGAGAGGAGGTGAGCGCCTATACTAAAATCGAATTAATAGGCTTAATATAATTTCACTCCAACCCCCCCCCCCCCCCCTCTCCTAGTGACCCTAGGTTAATATTATCATAATTATCGAAGATGACAGGGCACAATCATCTGAATGGATGCATCAACAAAGAAGAAGAAGGTATACACCGTTTGAGTTATGCAAAATATTTCGACAAAGGGTTCGACCCTCAAAGGTTGATGTGTATGTAAGCATTAGGGTCAACCAAAAAGTCGTTATGTATATGGTAAATCAGCAATTTACGATAAACGCATAATAATTAGAGGTTATCATTGCTTTGTTTTTTTTTACCATGCATGCGCATTGATTATTTTCCCGCTATGATTCCCTTCCGCCCCTTTCCGGTAAAGAAAAAAAAAATACTCAATTTACTGGAGAAATGTAATTTTCAGTCATAAAAATGACTTGCACGAACTGCTCCCCAATATTAATATGTGGGAGACAGTTGTGTAGTAATATGGGGGTAACCTATCTACCAGTCACAGATTTTCAGAACATGTCAATCAAATTCCCATTTAGATTTAAGTGAACCGATTAACATGTGCTTGGAGGTTATTTACCTGCCTGTTTTTTTTCTGCGGTTGTTCTATAACTACATACCTTCTTACATATGTACATATTATATTATACGTTGTAAGCTCCAAATCAAAGTGGTCACATGCGTTGAGTTAATTACTCTACTTATAGTCTCTCGTCTTAGTCACATTTCCTATATTTCTTATGATGATGCTCATCTCAATGATTTCACTAAATATGTTTCCTCATTGCCCGCCCAAAGTTATCCAGAAAACTTTAACAAACGTCGTTCGTCATTAACTTGAACTTGACGATCTCTTGTTGATTTAATTATGACAAGCCAAGAGCAACTGCCTTTCTGGGTCAATGCGGTATAGAGATACAATGTAATCGTTATGACAGGTGATTACTATCTTCACCGAGTGAGTTTTACCTCGTGCAAGAATTACACATCTTATGTATATAGGAAGGTAGGTTGGAGTATGTACATATATATTAAATATGGTAGCCTTTCTCCAGGGAGTAAGCATATTTAAGGTATATAGGTATGCACCTAATGAAAAACCAGTCCAAGTTGTCAGATTCTGGTATGTAGTAGATATCTAGCATAAAAATAGGAAATAGGTTGAATCTATTTCCTCTGCGGAGCTTATAAATTATTAAAGTTTTTCTTTTTTTCTTTTCCACTCGCGTGTTACATCTGTTTTCTTTTGATTTTGTAAGATGGTTTTTTATTGTTTGTAAGCCCTTGATACCTTAGCAAAAGAATATAAAGCAAATCTAAGGAAAATCTTAGTACGTGCATATTTCGAATCATATTTTGTAGTGCATCATTGAAAGTAGAAGTAGAGATTGAAGAATCGTTTTTTTTTTTCATTCCTCAGACGTGACAGATGATATTATTTTATTTCAGGTTGGGTTGAGAATTATAAAGATTGACAGTATTCCAAAATTAATTAGAGACTCATGTTTCTCTACATATCGAGTAATTAAAAAAAAAAAAAATTGCCATATGTAATTAGGTGAAATTTAACAAAAATTGTAAATTATTAATTATGAAGTTGGTGAGATTGGACAATACCAGAGTAATGTTGTCATACATTGGACTTGGTCTCTCCCCTCTTCTTCTATTATGGGTTGAAAGTGTTTTTATCTATTCGGGTAATAGGAGAGGTTGTATTAGATGGGGTTATATTTGAAACTCATCCTATAAGTACACTGAAAAAAGTATTAGTTAGAACGGCAAATCACGATTAGTTGGTTGTACCTTAGTAATTCCTGTAAATTGATTTGGAAAAACAATTAAGTGAACTTTCCAATTTTAACAAATTCGATTAGTTGATTACTAATGTTTTCAAACTAATGTTTCAGTTATTTTAAATAATGCGGTATGCAAAATCAAGCAATCAATTAGTTAATTTGCAGAATTGAATTTGTTGAAAGAGCAATATTAATTTGTCGATTGTTCTAATATGTGCTTCAAAAGACTGGAATAAAGAACGACTGTTTTAGCTGATATTCCTATTTTGTCGTAACTCATTATGTAAAAATTAGTTAATTCAACAAAATGATTAGTTCAAAAAACAAAAGATGCTCGGATACGAAATTCCGAAAGATTATAAAACTAACTAAACAAATAGTTGAATTCACAAATGTTATGACTAAACAATATTAGATAAATCAATTAATGCCAATAAGTTTTCCTAACGAATATGATTCGTAAGCTGAAAGTCAACTGATGTTATTAGTTTATGAAACAAACTCATTGGCGTAAAGCAACTAATATTTTTTTTTCAGTGTGCCGGTATTGCTCACGGCTCTATTATCTCTCGGTCTCTCTTCTTAATTTTCATTAATGATCTGGTTTCCCTTATTTTCAATCCCATCTATAGTTTTGCCGATGACAGTATTCTTGATATCGCTGACTCCTTTGACACTCCTGCAGACTCCGAAGGAATGCCACTTCAGTCAAACGAAATTGCATAATTACATCATTAAATTACGACCTCGATAATGTCCTCGCTTGGATCATCTCTTTAAAACAAGATTATAATTTTGCAGCTTTCATTTGATGGAGCACTGATTTGCGATATACCGCCTTTATCCTTTTTTGAAATGAATATTTCCAGTAAGCTAAGCTGGACACCTCAGATCCTCTCTATTGATTGCCAAAGAACCATCGAAATATCTTCGATTTCTGAAAAGGTGTAAGAAATATTTCAGCCCATCGAATCTAGCGTTCCTCTACAATTCCTACATCAGACCTGGAATGGATTAAAAATTTCCACCAAGGTTCGGGGCTGGTCTCACAGCCTTAGCTTTATTAGATATTGCCCAAAAGGGAGCCATCAAGCCATCAACTTCTCATATCTACTCACTCGAGCGCCGCCGCATTGTCAGATACCTTTTGTTTTTCTACCGCTACATGTTCTGGTGAATTATCTAGTCTGATCCCTTGTAGAATGATTCATGACGCAATAATCCTTTTACCCTTGAAATTACTTTCAGTCGTACAGTAATTGTTTTTAATCCCGAACTGTGCGAATGTGGAACAGTCTACCATCTTCTGCATACAATCTGCGATAATTTAAGGGTAACATACATCACGCCACACTTCTCATGTTCCCTAATCGTTTCCCTATCTCCCTCCGGCCATGCCGCGCTTAGTAGTATATAAAAATAAATTAGATTTAGTTTAGAAAAGTAAAATTTTTAATACACGTGTGAAATCATAAATATCAGTTATCCATATGGTTTTAATTTAACATCAGAAAGTTAATAACGGATTTATACGACTTACACAGTAAAAAATAATTCCCTAAAGTGAGTGCCAACAATTTGTGCCACTAAGGTTAGGCATTTGTCGATAAGATTAGGGAAAGCTCCACCTTGGAAAATAAGATTAGGTTTCTATCCCTAAGATGTAGGTAGGTTTTTCTCCCTCAAATGTAGGGAATTTTGGTTTTTCCCCACCTAAAATTTAGGGAATATTCCCTAAAATGTAGGGAGCATTCCTTAAAATATAGGGAATTTGAAATTGTTGTTTTGTATTTCCCCCTAAATGTAGGGACTACTCCCTAAAATGTAGGGAATAGGTGATGGCACCGCACCACTCTGCACCATAGGTGAAGTTGATAGAAGACCACCCCTTTTAAAAAACATGAGAATGAACTGAATAGCTCATTTTATGGTCCATATTACTAAGTAGTATGGAAGTTATATTGGTGCACATGGCACGCTTAAAAAGCGATATATGACGTCTTTTCAAAAACAATGTGTGAATTATATAAACGAAAATATGTTTCCATTAAAAATGCAACATAATACCTAATTTATTGAATGCTCTCTTCCTCATATCCAAAAGACCTAACATTTCGGGAATTTTACGTACTTTATAGGTTTTCTATTGCCAAATAGCTAAATTCATTGAATTGGGGAAATTAAACTGATTTTCCCTTTCTATCAGAGAAAATTACATTTATTTTTACTGAAATACGTGTCCTAAATTTAGGGAATAGTCCTAATATTTTTACAGTGTAGCTTAGGCCAATCAGTAGTTGGGGCAAGCGGAACACTTGTCGGATTACGTAGCCTGCGTACAGTAGGAAAAAAAAACATTGGAGCTCCTGAGCTAGAAGATACTCGACACCAAGAAACAAGTATGTGTGTGAATGGCCCTTTATACTATTGGCGACTATGCTAGAAATTAGACTCAGTCTAGAAGTCTAAGAAGCTTCTGAGGAAATGAAATCAGTTCGACTTGTGATTTACAACTGTCTTGCTCGAGCAACCAAAATGGGCGAGCTACTTGGTAACTACTTCTTCTGGAAGCTGGGCGAGTTGCAAGGTAAAGAGCTTTGATGCATCCTAAATGTCCTTAGAAGATCAATGTAGATCTTGAGTTGTTCTTAGAAAGATAAATACCAATGATACCAATGGGGGTCACAATGGACCCATCAGTTGTCTAAGTGAGGCTAAGGTGAAACCCGTCTAATCTAAACTTGCTTAGAATATATGTATAATGAATACATTGCTACTATGCGCTTGATTTGCTGGAAAAATATCCGGACACTGTATAATAATGTTAAAAAGCAAACATTTCACAAGATAAATCTATTTATGGGGTGTAGTTGAGGAGGTGTGGGTAATACTAAGTTCTAGGGCTACTCCATTGATTTATATATTAGTATTTAGGTGAGTCGACAGTTCCCATTATCCAATTCAATGAATGCAATATATTCTGAACACGGAGTCTTCAATTGAATTGTCGTCCAGTACGAGTTCAGTCAGTTCGGTCAAATAATAATTTTGTGAATATATTACGCTTTTTCCCTTCTTCATTCCCCTTGGAAGTATAAACCTGTCACACAGCTTTTCCATCTGATTCTGTTTTATCCGATCGTAATCGAGATTCTGCTTCAGTTCCTTGAGACGTATTTTTTCGCTATGCCAGATGATTAGCCTGCAATTGATAAGAATGCCATCTATCGGTTATTAGGAGGAACAAGCCAATTTAGAAAGTCTGTTGATAATTGTACCAGATATGTTATCTTGGTTGACGTCTTTGCTTATTATTGTGTTATGTAATAAACATTCATGAATGGTTTTTTTCTGTTGCGGTGTTGTTCCTGTTGGACTAGGGATATAGGTAATGAGAAATTCTGAAAAATGCAAAAGTATCAAATAATGATTGTATATGAATGTATTGATAAATTATTCGAGCAAAGTCGTCTGTTGCAAATCTTGCTTGAAATAATCCACAGAACTCCTATGTATTTTTCGAAATGATTAAATGATTTAATAATTAGTTTCAGTACTGCAATGGAGTTCAATACACATAAGATCATTCTAAATGTATCTCAATCCATAATAAGTGTAAATTTATTTTTTAGAAGTTTTTTTATCTTTTGAAATCTTGACTCTTTAATTTTAGTCCCAAATATTAAATATAAATGAGTAATTTACCACACCGAAGAAAGGAATTTTGAATACATGTTGTAAAAATACCTTAAAAGTAGTGTAAAAATGTAGGAGAATTACGATGTACATTGTATTATTTTATGCTCCAAAAGAGAAGTTTGAAACACTTGGATGTAAAATAAAATTAAAAAATTTCTTCTCGAATTGTAATCATTAATTCTTTATTATTCTGTACTTTTAGAAATATAATTTTGAATGAACTCTTATGGGAATCTGTGGCTTAGATCATATAACAAAACGGTTCTACTAAATGCAGAAAAATGCTTAAGTTTTTCTTCCTCATAGCCTATCCTGTTTGTTATATGATCTAAGGTCTGTGGTGACACTTTCGGCAGAATGCACAATGCATCTAGTATTGTTTTTTTAAGAAAATTAATGAAAGAAAAGGTCCAAGAGCGTTCCGTCTTTATTTATTTGATAAATAAAGATGGATTGCCTTTGGAAATTCCCATTTGGAAGAAGGATACACGGCTTTTTTATTGTCGCTAGAAGGAATGAAGCATTTATGCCCTCCCACACAAAATTTCTTTTTTCAGAGAACGTAACAGAAAAGATTAGTCAGCAGACCACTTAATTATCAACTGCACGACGTTGAGTTACTGACTCGAACTGTGGCTATCTCGGATGCCTTCATAATGAACTGTGTGAGAGCTCCTTCTCCTGACCAACTGTACGTGACCGCTTTTCAGGCTCAGAACTGAATCTCTGCTCTTCATAAACGAGAGCCATCCGACAACTGAACAAAAAGTATAAACTGCGAAACAGAAATGATATTTAAATTGAGCTTAGCTCAGCCAACCACCCATTCGCCTTTCATTTCCTTCAAGTGCCTCTGCAGGACGTGCAGACTTATACGACATCTTATTCTCTTACAATATTGAGTTGAATTCACCGTGGACCATTGTGACTGCTTTCGGGCAGAAATTTTATGTCCCCTATTGCTGTGAGCCTCAGACAGGATTACACGATCAATTTTTTATAGGTTGATCCTAATCAACATTTTTGACCACTGAAGAAGTTCAGCCTCCTCAACTTTTTGAATTTACATTTCAAGATATAGACGGCCTTGTTATCAAAGTCCTTCGACCGGACATGTTTATGCTACAAGAAATCCACCAGTGTTGGTGCTGTACCATTTATCTCAATTGATACCCACCGCGAAAAATCTAATCTGTTTTTGTGTATATAGTATGTGTATATTTGCGATGTAAAATTACACCGCATTTTTACCATAAAATTTCAATTTTTACTATAATTTCAAACGTAATAACGCAAATTACTCTTGTTCTTTCCATAGTTAGTCAAGGCGAACACACAATTAATAATGATGGAAATTCGAACGCTAGTTTAAAGTCAATAATTTTGTGATTTATTCTGTGTTTCCACTAAGTTTACTTAATTATTATAGAACACCTGAAACCTATAAAGAGAATAGTTAAGATTAAATTGAAAATATTGATAGAAAGAATCAGCACCTCAATATTTAGCACTTGATTAAATGGGCTTCATATTTTTCTGAGGATTGGGATTGGGATATTCTTGTTTCAGTCGACATCCAAAACAAGTCTTTGTTCCAGTCGATACCCAGAATAAAGTAAAGGTACCCAAAATAAAAGTGTTAATAGTAAAATCTTAATTTAGTTGATACACACAGTAAGACATCTTATTTAAATCGATTCCCGACATAGTGTTTGTTAGAAGAATTCTTATTGCAGTCGACACCAACAATAACAATCTTTTCTTGAGTCGATACCCAAAATAAAGTGTTTCTTTTCGTAATATTCTTAATGCAGTCGATACCCACAATAAGACATCTTATTTAAATCGATACCCGACATAGCGTTTGTTAGTAGAATTATTGTTGCAGTCGAAACCCACAATAAAAATCTTTTCTTGAGTCGATACCCAAAATAAAGCGTTTCTTTTAGTAATATTCTTAATGCAGTCGATACACACAATAAGATTCTTTATTTCATTCGATACCCGAAATAACGTGTTTTTTTCTTTTGTTAGTAATTTTCTTATTGCTGTCGATACCTACTATGAGATTCATTACTTCAGTCGATACCCGAAATAAAGTATTTTTTTTATAAAACTGTTACTACGGTCGATACCCGAACCGATACCGTACTCAGTTTTATCCTGAATTTATAATAAATGTTAAATTTCGAATATTTTAAGGACATTAATAATTTTCAAGCTTAAAAGTAATAACTATATGCGAATGTAGTGTACTGCCCGTGTACAGTTAATAATAATAATAATAATATATTTATCAGATAACCGATACTACAAGATTGACAATCTTTTAAGTTAGTATCTATTGAACAGACGGACAAATAAAAATTCAAAGACTAACATTAACATCAAAACCAAAATAAAAATAAAAATAATATAAAATAAAAAAAAAATTAATTAGAACTAGAATCAAAACTAACATTAAAAATAAAATTGAAATCAAAATCAAAACTAAAATAAAAACGTAAAATTAAGATCAAAATTAAAAACAAAATGAAAAATTAACAAACCAAATCATGTTTAAAATTAAAAGAAAAAATTCAGATCAAAATTAAAATTAACAAATTTAAATTTAATTTAAAAACAGAATCAAAAATTTAAAAACTAAATCACAATTCAATAAAAAAAAAGGGAAGAGAAAAATAAAAACAATAACATAACAAATGCGTGTGTGTCGCAGACAATAAGTTACTCTAGAAAATCAACAAGGAGCCGTCTGAATGTTCCCAATGAATATGCCCGCTGAATGTGACCAGGCAGCTCGTTCCAAGAACGAACTGCCTGAACATTGTAAGAACCTTCAAAGACTGATGTTAGAAATCGAGGTATTAAAAACTTACGCCCTCTGGCAGAGTTATGAGGCCGGACCAAGTTAACCGGATATCCAGGTTTGGTTGTAGTAATAAGGTTGTACATAAAAAATAAAACTCTTCGCTTCAGATACACTTCTAGCGGACATCTAAGTAGAGCAAACCTAAGATGAGACACATGGTCAAACCTTCGTAGTCTAAAAATAAGCCTGACGCAGTCATTGAACGTGACATTGAATTTTCTATTGCAAATTGAATCCAATTTCGTAAAATCAAGGCAACTATAAGTAAAGTGTTGAAGGACTAAAGTCTTGATTAGATGGCAACACAATTGGGGCGACAGAAAATTAGCCGATAGCCATAAGCGACGAAGAGTTGCGTAAATTTTGGAAAGGGAGGCTTAAATATGGTCGCAACATTTCATATTCGAACTAAGTGTAACGCCCAAATTACGGATCTTGTTCACGTACGGAATCACAGCTCCATCCACAGTGACAGCTGGTAGATCCGAAGAGTCCATCGAAGTAGTTGAAAAGGCAAGTGCATTGAGAATTATTAGGATTTATTTTAAGATTATGCGCAAATGCCCAGTTACTAATATCGAATAAATCGCTGTTGATTCTATCCACACAGTTTTCCATCAAACCTATGGGGCGACTAAGATAAATTTGGACGTTATCGGCATAAATATGAATATTAACGTCACGAGTTAGAAGCGGCAAATCGTTGATATATAGGATAAAGAGTAGAGGACCAAGAATGGATCCCTGTGGAACTTCACTGGTTAAGGGAAGAAAATGCGAAAAATTGTCCTCACTCAGGCACACACGCTGTAATCTATTGGACAGGAAGTTATTAATTAAAATAGTCGCCCCATATGAAAAATGAAAATGGTTCTGAAGTTTACTCAGTAATTTATTATGTGAGACGCTGTCAAATGCCTTTGAAAAATTAAGGAGAGTCAAAATAGCGATTTCTCTGTTATCGAGCGATGACCGAATGTCAGTTGTAACCTTCAAGACGGCACTTTCACAACTGAGCCCAGGACGAAAACCAGTCTGCAATTCGCTTTTGAGGTTATTCCTTAATAAGAACCGTTGAACTTGCCAATACAGCAACTTTTCCAGCACTTTGGACAGAAAACAAAATAGTTGTTGCTGGCTGGCGCGTTTCACTACGAAGTTGTTACAATTTAGACTTCTGCTTCCTTTTTTCTTTAAATCGCTATATAAATATGTTAAAATGAAATTTTTTGTTAGTTTTGCTAATATAAGGGTTCTTATCAATCCTAAACAACACTTCAAACCTTTAAACTTACAATTGACATGTAAATCCCGACTAAATTTACATCTTTTAAAATTGCGATTTTACTGTCGCTTGCTATAGTGTAGGACGCAAAGATGTCTATTCTGTATTCAGATTTAGTAGGTCCTTCTGCTGGAAGGAATTAGAAACAATTTTATGATAATCTTTTAATTATTTACAAATCTACATAATTCGCAATTCTTCGTCCTTTCTGTATTAAAAATATTTTGTAAATAGTAGCAGTACATACACTCGACGAAATAACACAAATTTTATCTCGGATGATGAACTGATTATTTTTTTTTGTTCAAGCCTAGTGTTTCGAACTCAAACAATATTTAATTCATATACTAATTACGTCGAACAAAAGTATTAAACCAGTTTTAGTTGCAACAATAATAAGAACTTAATCATCAATGAAATTACAACACGACCATAATAAATTTAACAGTGTCTGACAAATGTGTTACTCTCAGACGCATTGTTTTTGCGACATTTTGTCATCTACTTACAAACTTAGCACTTTTGTGAGGGTGATAGAAGTCCTTAGAAAAACCTTAAGTTAGTCGCAAGCATATGGGGCCAGTGACATTAACATCACATATGTCCCTGCGTTTGACTAATCACTTCGGGGTACACTTTTTTTTTCTCCTCGGGACCAAAGTAAATTGATGAATTTAATTACCACAGAATTTCGCAGCTGTGATAAATAATGGCTTGGATATAATTCATAATACGCTCGCAAGATTAATGTTGGCGTGTGTGGCTTTTACAACATTATGTGCTGTTGCGATGGTATAAGAAGTTATTGTGCTCCTCAAGAAATTACGACGGATCGATTTTCAGAATTGATTTGATGTTGTGTATAATAAATTATGTCTCGCGGTTATGCTGAAAGAGAAAGAGAGAATTTTATGTTTATATTCGAAAATAGTGGGAACTGCAGCAGATAGGGTTTCCCATGACCAGATTAAAACAGGCTCTCAAATTTAAAGATTTTGAATTTTGTGTTGGAAAGCTAAGAGGTAATAAGGGTTTTTTTGCAACTCTTTGAAAAATATTTTGTAGCCAACTAATTCTCCAGAATTTTTAGAATTTAGACTCTTGAGCTAACTATTAACTTTTGACTAATACTTGAATGAAGCTGCTGTTGAGCATATACGTGGGCGTTTTAGCGTGATGTGCATAGAATGATTTCTTGAGGGAGTTTAGGATTCAGATTTTTAACAGAGTTTTCTTAGTTTTTCATGCTATGAAGGCCCTTGTTCTTCACACTATGATCTGCAGATCTTTTGTTCCATTTGGGTGGGAAGGGTCTATTGCAACTGTGCATTACATTTTCTGAGATAGGTAAATGATTGGTTTGTGCTAAGAAAATCTTGTTTTGGCTCCTAGTATTAAAATCAGGTTGGGTTCAAATCGAGGTCTTTATAGAAGAATCCGCTTGGTTTTCTCACTTTGAATCCTTGTTTGAAGAAGTTTCTTGGAATTCTGCTAATTTAATAAAATTCTTCTTTTCTACAACTTGTTTCTAACTTTTCTTGTATATACGCTATTAAGGCCGATTCTAGGCCTTAATCTGCTTGCTCATACGATAGTAGAAATATTGCTGCGCTACTGCAATTACTGTATTTCTATATTGCCAAGCCGGTATCAATATATTGTATACTCACGCCGCCCGGTACGGGAAAGGTCACCGGCATCGGCATCCCCGTCGAGTCTGAAAACAGCCTATTAAGCGAAATTAGCCAAATATCTCTATTTTTTTTTTACTTTATAATTTTTGCCTGCTGCAGTCATTTGGTGTGGTATCAATAATAAGGGGGAATGCTACTACACATATTTTATTAATAATGTTTATTTGAATTAAGCAGGGGAAAGCTTTGGCGATTGGATGTAGCTTGAGCGACTTTCCTGAGTAAAAAAGTGGAAACTTATACTTCTCATAATTGTGCGGAATTAGTGCGTCGTGAAAATTTTCATCCTATAAGAAAAATGTTCACTATAGAGCACTAATAGTCCTGGATAAAATAATTGGAAAAAAATATATGCCAAATGTAGTAACTAAGTCGTATGTGATCCAGTGCTTGAAAATGGGTTTTCCGTCAGCAAACGCCTCGAGAAAGTTTTCTGATTCTGGAAAAAGGACACCACACGATAGAACTCGCTGAGACCTTTAATTTTACATGCAATATGCCGTATTGGAACACCCCCCCCCCCCTTGGGGATCACCTACCCTAAAAGTACTCAGAGAAAAAAAAATCTACCACGAGTTGTAGCTGGTAATTAGCTGAGCCGAATAACAAAATCTGTTTTCCGATCGGGTATAACCCCACCGAGTTAAAGCCGATCTAAAGTGCGAAAAATCTAGGACATCAGTTCAAAAAGAAAAGAGTGAAATACTAAAAAAGTGAGTATGTGGACGGCTAGTGAAGCTTCCAAACTTCTTCTCTTGACCTGAGTAATTCGATTTTCAACTAGATTTTCAAAAAATGTACTAGTTCAAACTTTGACACCCTAAGCCTCTCCCCGCTTTATTGAAATAAACATTGTTAGTAAGATATATTCAGAGTATCATAATGTACCGTTTAAGGCATCTCTCATGTCTGTTCATGTCGGGCCAAAATTGGCATACACCTTTTTCTCTGATTCCAACATTTTATTATATGTTTCCTAAGAGAATGACAGGAAATTGAAAAAGGGAAAATTTCCGTCATACGTAAAATATTCTTGATACAGAATACTTAAATTAAAAATATCGCTAAATTCTAAAGCAACATCTTTAAAAGTTTAATAGAAAAAATATATTTCTATAGAATTTTGAAAATACTTATTATTTTGAATTTATGTGGAATTTTTGAGAAATTTTGAAGATAAAATAAATTGGGTTAGGTTGCTTTAATATGGAAATTTATATTTTATTATCAACCTTCTTTTAAATATAAAGAAAAAAAAAACGGAAAAAAATAAAATTAAAAATGTATGAGATGCTAAAATAGACTAAAACTGTGATTTCATCCTCAATCATACTACTAAAAATAAATTGTAAGATCAGGGTTTTCATAAACGTTTTACTAGTGTTTATCTGCAAATTTTTTACTTTGATTCTGCTTGAGCCCGCAGACAACCTGTGCATAGATCTACTCTGGAATAATAGATAAACTTGTTAATTTTGAATGAATATTGAATAACCTGGTTAATAGCGGAAAACTGATATGTAGTAGGTGTACCTTGTTGTTCAGTCCGCACTTCAGCTAAACATATTGGTGATCCCTCGATGAATCTTTTATAGTTGAATCCGCAGAGAGAATTCCCCCAATGTACCTCCTTCCACACATCCTACTAGAATTATCCTAAAACAAAATCCAACAAAAAACCACAAAGTATCAAGTTAAATTAATAAATGACAATATACTTATCTAATCTTGATTTCCATGGCATTTCACACACTTTAAATGCTCGGGGATTTTGTTGGAAATTCCAACCAAATCCACCCGAACATTGCACATACATCCGCTAAAACTCTTTGAAGCTGTAGGTACTTCACCTAAAAACCGTCAAAATTCATTAATAAAATGAACAATTCAATACAAAACTGATATTTACAATTCTCGATGACAGATGACATTCAGAAATCGAAATAAAGGTTTCTAGAGAACTCATAACTGAATACGGCGGCTATATAAAGCCGACGAGCCGTGGCAGAAAGTCATTCTTGGTCCAGAGCTAATCTGGTTTAGAGACTAATCTAAAATCAAGAATATTCCAAACCTCCAACATAGAAGATTAATTCTATATTTCAGACACTAATCGGAAAATTCCTATCATTTCCCACACCTAAGCAGAAGAATAATTCTGCGCAGAAATTAATCTGTAACACTTTTATCCTCTCCATCATTCTGCTGCCCTTGTGCTCTCACGCACTACCAAAAAGCATTTTGCTACCCTTGTGCTCTCACGCATTAGAAAAGTGCACTTTGCTACCCTTGTGCTCTCACGCATTAGAAAAGTGCACTTTGCTACCCTTGTGCTCTCATGCACTGGCAAGAAACATATCGCTACCCTTTTGCGTACAATTAGTCTACATTCAGAGACTACTCTGACTTATTTCTTTATAGAAGTAATTTGCTGCCTTCGTGTACGCATGCTTCAGCACCAAGATTTTACCTCACAAATTTACTCATTTTGCAGTAGATTTACTCTATTCTTCTTCTCATAAGTGAAAATGAAAATCTTGAATTGTGCGGACGTACTGACGTTGTCAAAACATTAAATTGGATTCTTTTAAATTTCCATTGAATGTTTAATTTGAATTTTATTGAACTATTTTTAAATTAGCGTAGTTATTTTAAGAATTTTCATCCTTATATATTTTTTTTAAGTTTTTTAGGTTAAATAATTGAATTTATAGTTTTGAATAAAAAATTTTATATTTGAAATTTAAAAAAACTGAGTTGTCCATTTTACCGGCATTCCCCCTCCTACGTTCGAGACTAGATCTCAGACTAGAATTTACTCTGGTCAAATCAATTTTGGGTTATTGTCTGATTTGTTAATTAAAAAAAGCCGGACGGAGGTTTCTGTATGGGTAAATAGTGATAATGAATTCGTGATTCGAAAAAAATTTTTACAGTTAATTTTTGGCGTTTCGTACAAAAAGAAAAAAAACTGAACCCTTATAAGATCGCTCGTGTATCCGTACGTCTGTCTGTCACAGACGTTTCTCTCCAAAATGACTTGACGTAGGAATTTTGAAATTTGGCAGAATGTTAGGTCTTTATGACGCGCACATATATCGGCAATCAACCCTTATTTTTATACCCTAGATGAAATCTAAAGAGCATACTAAGTTTGTCATTCCATTTGTAATACCTAGAAATAGAAAATGGAATAGATACCCATGCATAAAATTAAAAGTTATTTTGATTTTTGCATGTCCGTCCGTCCGTCCATCCGTCCATACGATAACTCGAGAACGCGTGTACCTAGAGAGCTGAAATTTTGCATGTGGCGTTTAAAAAAAAAAGTAAAATTAAGTTCGAAAATTTGACAAATCGGGTAACTCCTTCGTAGGATTGCAATACAATTTTGCACACTACCTGAGAACGCGTCGATGTTGAGAATTGAAATTTCATTCATAGTATTTTCATAAAAAGAGTGAATATAATTTCAAAATTGGACTAAATCGGGCAACCCCTTCTTGGTATTGCCATATAAAAATCTAGGATTTTTTTGTACATAGTTTTATGAAAACGATAAGTCATATACGGTTTTAATGTACTGAAAAACTCTTCCTATAAAATTGTTTATAATCACTTTTCTGCCCGGTGAACCGTTCTAGAAGTATATGCGAAAAACCACTTCAAAAATCAAAATTGCGCAGATGGGTATCGTATGGATTGGTCTTAGACCAATTTTAGCTTTTTTACTTGTATTTTTTTTTTTTACTTTTTAAAGGGGCTGGGTTGGGCACCTCCAAAAATTGTTGTTTTTGTATCCTATGGGGTGTCGCTTGAAAAAAACTGTTTTTACTTTTTGGTGAATTCGTTATATGGATATACAGGGTGTCCCGGAAGGGTACCGCCATACTGCACCCACAGAATCTGGGGGGTTTATTTTGTTCTAAAGGCACGACGACACATTCTAAGTCAAAAATAAAGGAAGGCATATCACTTTGGAAAATTTTTAATAAACAGTTTAAAAGTTAATTTGTTGCTCTAAAAAAATTACTAGGTGCAATTTATTTCCGCAAAGTATTTACCGAGTTATAGGGTAAACTGTAAGTTACTGAGCGAATGCTAAGAAAAATCAGTTTTTCCTTAATAACTCCAAAACTACGCAAGATAGGATATATGTCCTGTTGGACTTTTCTGTTCCTTTTTCTGTCAAGATTCTATGGGTGCAGTATGGCGGAACCTTTCCGGGACACCCTGTAGATGATCTTCTAGGTTTCTAAAACTGAAATTTTAATATTAACAGGGTTAGTAGGCATTGAATCATAAATTAAAGAAAAACTACTTTTTTCGTCAGCCTATAATTGTTGCTAAAAATAAATAGGTTTGTGTTAAATTATAAAACTAACTCTTACTAATAATACCAATTCCCCGTTCGGACCGAAACCCACCGCAGGCGTTGCCACCTCGAGTATCGGGTCACTCATCAAAGCGGATTTTCATAGAAAGCATCAGAAGAGATGGGTAAACCTGAGTACTTGCAGGTGCAAAACTGTTTCTTGATACGTCCAATAGGAATATCTCCGATTTTCGTATGGGGCTCGGAAGGAAACATTGTAGAACTATGGTTGGCATCAGCACTGGCACAGCTCACTTCACACTCATCTGACAAGGATGGGAGTTGTTGACAATCCTGAGTGTCTGTCCTGCCTGGAGGGAGAGCCAGAGACAACCAAACAGTTTTTGTGTATTTTTGCGTATTCGGTCTTCGCCCGGTGCAGGCTGGATACTCTAGGGTCTGCCCTTCTATATGTGGATGAGCTGAAAACCCTGCCTCACCAAGACCTGATGTGCTTCATTAAGAGGACAGGAAGGTTTTGGTGAATGGGTTTCTAGTAGGACAGCACAATGGGCCGCTACGTCCTCCGTGCTTGAGATGGTGTCTCCTGTCCCCCTGCCTAATAAAAAGAAAAGAAAAAAAAACAGTAATACCGACTCTTATGAAATTGCAACCATATGTTTAAATATAGTCATCATAATCAAATTTGGATTAGATTTAAATATAGATAGAAAATTCAGTTGTACAACTGTAAGTTATACGGAACCCTGATTTCGTGATCCTGACGCGATATTAACCGAATTATTCCTGACCAAATTTCCAAGATTTATTCAACAAAATTTATTGTTGTTTAAGCACTAAAAAATGTTTATTTTGTTTCACTCTAAAAGAAAACTAAAATCGTTGTGTATCAACAACTACTACTAAAACAAAAAACCAAAAATGAAAAACGAAATAAGAACAATTTTTCTTTTTTTATACAATAATACTGCACCAATTTTAGGAGATCATTTACATAAACTTTTAAAAGAAATTTGTCCAAATTTCGAATATGGAAAGATATATTTTTCCCAACCACAGAAAGAAACAAACTTATTAACATTACAAACATCCAAACGAAGACTAAAACGAAATTGCTTGATAGAAAACATACTGAGCACATCAATCACAATAACATTCATTTTAATTTCAGTCAAATCGTTATGCCTATTATATGTATAGCTACCCTATAAAAAATTCAAAATCTTGTTTATACCTACATAAACCATCATGATGTAATAGGCAACAAGATACAAACAGCAACAAACATCTTAAACATAAACATATCAAAAAGATCTTTACAAAATATTCAAAAGTTACCAAAATCGGAGAATATTTTTTTCTATCAAAAGCTCTTCGTTTCTCAATGAAAACCATTCTCGAGTTGTTGCCATTCATCATCATGTACTCCCTAGACCGACAACATAATATCAGGAAAAGTTACAGCGCCGCTCAAAATAGCACTTCCATTAGCTTCGGAATAGCGGAAGCACTTTTTGGTGGATATAAATTTCAGAACTACCATCCTTCATATTCATCTTCCTTCCTTCTACGGTTATGTGGTTTTTTTTCGGGAGTTTTCACGTCCGTTTCTACGACTCCCGCGCGGAAACCCTTTTCAGTTATATCCATACATACATATATGAACGTAACAGGATGAATAGGGGGGGGGGGGGTGAGCAGTAAAATGCGATCCACTATGCTTCACTTTTCAATCCTATATAAGCATATCCTGGTTGTAATTCTCAGTTGATGACTCAAGGATTCAGGTCACGAAAAAACACTTTTTTTTTGACACTATATCTAGGCGACCTCTTTGAGCTACGTGTGTCTGAACAGAATGAATATACGAAAGTAGTGTAGGAATTTTTTTCGTGTCGCTCTCCAAACCATCAAAACCGATTTTTATTTTATTTTTTTGCAGGCTATGTTATTTGCAGAATTGCACCCTAAAATTCTACGATGGCACAATGCAAATAAAACTTATATGGCAACGCTAGATAAAATATAGAAGATTTTTGTTTTCTTTCTAAAAAAAAAAAAAAGTGGGGGTTTAATATATTACAAACACGGTAAATAATCTGAAGAGGTTTCAAGGTAAACAACGAGATGAAAATTTCATGGTTAGAAGCATCAGAGTGAAGCTATGTCACCCCCGTTATAATTTAACAAAAAAAAAAGAAAAAAAGGAGGAGTAGAAAGTATTCGGGAGCTACATACTTATATGTATGTATGTATGGAGATTATAGCAGCTGATAGCACCGCCACATATTATAAACCCCGAAAAAAGATATGTCAGAGACGTAGACAGATATAAACAAGTGCTTGAGAAGGATGCTGCCAGGCTTTTTGTGTGCTGCTACGTCTATCAATGAGGAAAATCTAAAAGTGCTGTACGTGACCTTTTCGATTCACCATCCTTTTGTGAAGTTGAATTATCTTGCAAATCATGGCTGCTTCGGCTCCGATTTTTCTAAAGCTTTCACTAAAAAAAAACATAAAAAGAGGAGTATCTCAGGGCGCAGTAAAAGGAACAGCAATTGTACAACAACAACAACCACAGTATGTGCATATAATATGGGGTTGTGGGGGGAAAGGATTGGAAGTAAATTGGTGGAGTATCTGTAAATAGAAACATTTGGGATTCGTCCAGATGTTGCTCCTTTCAATGTAATTCATTTCGGACGTGAGTTGCTAACCTAACACCATACCAACAACAACCATCATTGCCGTCGCCGCCGCCGCCACCGCTGCCACTACCACTGCTCCCACCGCTGCCACCATAAGGCGGAAGTTTTTCAAGATTTTGTATATTTTGGAAATTGAATGAATGTCCGCCATTATAAATGGGGGCGAAGGAGTTTTGATGCAAAAAATTGAAATAGATTCACTTTTACTTCGAGAGTTTGTGCTTAATATTAATGCGTTTCGTCTGGATTTTTTTTTTTGGCTTTTAAACGTAGCAAAAAACTATAGAATAATTTGGAAATGGGAAAAGTGCTTTTCAGAATTTTGTTGAGAAATTGAGAGTTGTTCGGTTTTTCCATATTATACTGCAAATTGAGTCATACATTTTTTGCGGATTTGTAATAAATGAAGTTTTGTGCAATCATCCTGATCTAAGAGTAAACTCAGGCTCGCTGTATTGATGCAAACCTCTTGAAACTGTATTTGTAGTAGTTCGGTTAAATCTACCTACTACCCGCCTAGGATATAGGAAAACTGTTTTGTAATAGTATTATAATGTGTATTTTATTTTGCATTCCATACCGGCCTGTTTGGTCACCATAAAACTTAGCTAGAAATTTTATGATCATCCCACCTGTCAATATTTTGAATAACATTGACTTGACTCTTAAACTATCTATGTATTTGTCGTAAAGTTGATGTTATACTGAATTAATTGTTTCATAGCACATTCCAGGAGTTATCCATGTGTTTCGCACATTTCTTACTTTGGACAGAGAGCGTTAATGACAGAAATGAGAATCTGAAGTAAAAGGCGTTATGTGTGTTCAGAAGAGATCCAGAGAGCTTTTAATCCCTGTTGATCGACTGTAAATACCAACGTCACTTTAGCAGAAAACAAGTCGACTACATGCCCAATTTCTCCTTATATGATTCATACTCAAAAGAGATTACATATTTTGGGCTTTTAATATTATACTCGATTACTGGTGAAGTTCGATCCTACTTCCACTGTTAGCATTCGTAATTTTCTATACCTCTGTCAATTGAATCACTAGCGTCTTGTCATATTCTTTCGCTAATTTTACTTTATATGGAGATGCCTAGATACCAAATAAATTCTAGATTTGAAACATCTTCAAATTAAAATAATTTTATTTATTTTACCTACACTTTAGGATTAAGTGGCAGAATTTCAACTAATAACATTCGTTCCAATTACTTGACGCGTTGCTTTTAAAAGAGTTTTAGTGTGTAGTTCGAGGAAGTTTTTTTAAAACATTCTTAAAAACTTCAACAATAAAACGCTCAGCCATTTTATTAATAGTAATGCACATGCGGTTAATAGGTTCATACATACTAAAGTTAGACCTTAAGGAGAGGTAGCCTTCTCAAATTGTGCCTACTATCATGGAAAGTATTTTTGTCGACCAGTGCATATTTAAAAGTTTCAAGCCATCCTCATAGGGTTGAAGAATCAAAGAATTACTCCGGGGTAGGTTCCTAAGAGCAAAGCATAGGAAGTTCCGCTGAACAGACTAGATTCTGTAGATGTTTGTACCGTAAAATGGATAAGTGTCCAAACTGAATGTTATTATGGAATTCGAAAACTCTCGGGATCAACGTTTTATACAGCCCAGGATAGAACTACTCTACTACTCTACTACTACTTGATACCATGAAGTTTATGTGGGAGATAAAATTCAATCTTTGGTAAAATTTGACACCCATGTCACAGGCAGAACTAACACAGCGCATCGAGGAATCCACGATAATAACTGATTGGTATCAAATTTTTATGGAAACTCATAACCTCACATTTGTCGATATTGAGTACCGCTCTGTACCTGCTCACAATCGTTAACAGATTTAAACTGAGCAAAAAGCAAAAAGCAAGAGCTTACAGTATCTCACATAAGAGACAATGTCGTCAATAGACAGAATAAAGAATAACGTGCCCAAATGACTCCCTTAAGGTACGCCAGACGAAACCTTCAAGACTCTAGAAATGGAATGGCGGGATACGATTTGGTATGTTCTGTTATCTAAATAAGACTTCGTCCATTTTAGAAATGTTGAGGGGAAACCCATACTTTTCCAGTGAGTGAGATAATTTGTTGAAAGCCTTACTGAAGTCAGTATTAATATAATCTGTCTGGTAGCCTTTTAAAAATCCGCCAATTGTATCCGAGACGAATTCCAATTAGTTGGTGGTGGTACACTTGTCCGAAATAAATCTCATGTTGGTTTGAAGAGAACAAACTCTTGGCAGGAAATTGATAGCTGAGAATAAATGATAGATTCAAATAATTTGGGCATGCATTACATTCAAACATTTCATAGGGTTCACGGTTCGCGTATTTACTCAGTAGAGCATAAAAACTACCTATAAATTAAAATAAAAAAAAAATTTCGATATCCAAAAAAAAATTAAACTTAAAAGCTAAAAAAAAAACATAGTTCAAAATTTAAAATTAAAATACTTTTGACAGTCTTCCCCTTGGGGGTAAAATAAATCCATTAAAAATGTTGAAAAAAAACAACAAAATTGTGTAAAGCTCCACTCTACGGACTGCAAAAAAAAAACTGAGCAAGAAAAACATTTTATCCCTGAGAAACTGTATCTAATGCGATGACCCAATTTATCCACTTTTCTAACTAAATTCAATATTCTGGTGATAGTTTATCTTGACTCCAATAGCTCAAGTTTAGTAATCTCTTAACGCAACAACATAGCGGCGCTCTATTGAAAGCCAACATCCCTTATGAACTGTGGAACGCCTCAATTCTCTACAAATGAATTATTTAAGACCACCCCCAGAGAGATTCCTTTTAGGCTTCATAAGCGCCATAATCTCTACTATTCATTCTACAGATATATATTTAGTTCACCATACTCCCATCCACTTAAAGAAAAAATTTTTTTTTTCTGTTTTTCAGATATTTTTTCTCTGACATCGTTCACTTTCTTATCGTTATCTTAAAATAGTAAAACAAAAACTGAATCGAGACTTATAGTATCTAGAGAAGATGAAGAAATTTCTTCTATTTTTTGTTTTTTTTATATATATTTCCTTCTACTACAGTTCAGTTCAAAGTGCTCAAGTGAAACGACAGCTTTGAAATGTGCATCACGAGGAGAGATGACAACATCCTTCTAGCTATAGTTGGAACCAAGTCTTCTTGCTCCTTTAGCTAGATGATTGTATATAGAGCAGCTGACGCATTTATTCTAGATTCCTGGTACTCCTACTACTACCAATTCTACTATGACGAAACGATAGTCTGACGACGACGACGAGAGTAGTTTGAGGGTGAAATATTTTAGGCGAAACTCTAGGTTTTTAGGGATGGTTGAAAATGCAAATTCCTTCACGTCTTATTCGAAATGGCTTTCAATGGAGGATGGATGCTCTTGGTTATTGAGATATCGAAATTCTACTGTCTCTGCCATGTTGGCTTCGGCATAGATTGCTGCTGGTACTATAAAAATATACGTACATAACTATGTATATCCTATATATGTAGGAGGTATTCCCAAGAAGTCATGATATCTATCGTACACAGACATATCGATTCATGCATAGAGTGTTCTACGAACGATTGCTTGATATATTTCGACTTTCGATAGAAAACTGGAGGAGTTGTCTCAACATTTTCTTGCAGAAAATGTTGTTGGTCTTTTGGAAATGGAATGATCGGGGATGGTGTGAAAAGCCTTTTGTCGGTTGAACTGTAATCGAAATTCATTTGATGCAATGAATTTGACTCGAAATGATTGTAATAAGTCTGATAAACGTGCCCAATTTAATATCATGGGTTTTGAAAATGCTTCTTTGAAGTTTATTGAACTTGAAAATATTGAAGTTATGCGGTAGTTAAATATTTCTCAAAAAGATGCTGTAAAAATTTGAACGTTTTTTTAGCTTGTAGATCCGTAGTAATTTGTATTTCGGCATACGTTTTTACGAATCGATTTTCCAATTATGTCTAGTATCTACATAATTAGCATTGTTTAAATGGCTTTGCGATCTAATTCATAGACTGATAAAAGAAAATATAGCTAAGTGTGTAAAAAAATATTAGTTTTAGCTTTGCGTTTACAAAATCCTTTGTTGAGGTAATTATACGCCATCTATGATTTCAAGTACTCAGTACCAGTGTGAACACAGTGCCAACTTTGATTTCAAGCTTTAAGTATCTATGACACCACAGTATCCACTCTCCAATGGCATGGTTATTACTCGTTGCAACTATCTCTTATGGAAACATTGTTGAAAAAATTGCTATAAGAAAAGACGATCGCCAAATTGTCGTCATAATTAGCATTGTTCAAATTTTTTCCCGTTATAAATACTTGCTCGTTGAGGTTCTTCTTATCTCTATTTAGTACACGAATCGAACCATCGGACTTGAATTGGGACTCGGGATATGTCATTCTGTGGCGACGTGTCCATACCGGGTCGTACATTTCCGAAACTTTGACCAACCACTTTGTTATTGTAAACGTTACCCAGTAATACTTATACCTACTAAAAAAAGAATAAATACCACGTGAACCTGATAACCGATGAACCGACGTTTTGTCTAACCTTCCCCAAAAAAAGATTCTTTTCAGAGTCCACGTTCTCTTAGTCCTATCAAACTGGACAAGAATGGGGATAACGGCTTCGAAAACATTAGATTCCTCCCGGAGTTCCGGTATTACTTCTGCCGACGTCGACAGAGCTTCGACTTAGTCCAAACTTTCCGAAGCTAAACTGCAAACAACACCAGCGTTGTAGCTCCTCTGTTCGCTGCCATCAAGTCAAAGGAGAATGGACTTGATCCAATGTAGCATACGTTCAGGCTATCATCGAAACAGTATGAACCGTAAGTGAACCTAAGTGATTGCCATTGCGTCAGGTCCCAATCAAGCAGACTCGGGTCCTCTAAACTCTTTCCAGGTCCAGAAATTGTTCACCTTAATCTGGCTGCTTATTGAAATTTTAATCAACCAGTAGGCAGGCATCCAGTATTCTTTCCTGCTAGCTGAAGTAGGCATGTAAAGATATCTTCCTTATGATGGTGAAAAATCGTTTATTGGGAAATTTTAAGACTTTGGTCCATTTTCAAATGCAGTTTTGGTGGACTTGTTAGCGGGCATATTTGTTTCATATTCAAATCTATTTATTTGGATTTTCTGATTATGTACCTATAAATGAATCGATTTAAGAATTCGAGCAGTCTATCGCACCTGGCATCGACAGGAGCCATGCTGAAAGCAATTTTGAATCTAGAATTCCATCCAGCAAAGAATGGGAATCACATTCTGTGCTTCAACCATTGACAAAACGTATTATAATATACACTGATGGCTCCCAACCCGAAGAAAACACCGGAGCAGGCGTTTTCTGCAAGGAGCCTCATATGAAAATTGCTATGCCCCTTGAAAGCCATGCCACGGTTTACCAGGCGGAAGTTAAGGCCATTCTTGAAGCGGCATCTCGTTAACTCAGACACTGGGAACTAAGAGATCGCCATATGTTTAGACATCCAAGCAGCAGTCAAGGCTTTAACTACACTCTTTACAACCTCCAAACTAGTAAAGGAGTGTGAAATCACCCTGAATTCCCTATCTCGGAATAACAAGGTATTTGTTCAGTGGATGCCAAGGCACAGCACTATTAACGTGAATGAAACGGCGGGTTTGCTTGTTCTTCTTGGTGCAGCTTTGGAGGAACCACTTTCCATAGTCGGGATTGCACCAAAACACCTTGTCTCAATTATTTCAATTTGGGCTGACCGCCAAACACAGTAGCCATTGGTTACAGGACCACTCGGATAGAACAACAAAGGAACTGTAGGAAAACCCAACCCAAACCAAACGAATAAGATCTTGAGACTTAAAAAGCTAACCCTGAGAGCTTTAGTCTCTATTCTCACTGGGCACTCTTCTCTCAGGGGTCACCTGTACAGGATGAGACTTGCTGATGATCGTATATGCAGGGCTTGCGGAGAGGAATCCGCAACAATGACTCACTTTCTTCGTCACTGTCCGGCACTCTCAGAAAAACCACACAGATTCCTTGGCTCACACCTCCTGGACAAGTTGTAGGATGCCGGCAAGGTGGGCTGGGGGTCAATACTTAACTTTTTAAGAGCATCCGGTTGGGATCTATGCGCGATTGCTCATGAGCCTGGAGGCTGAGAGATGGGCCATGCATTGGCCTACGTTCGGCGGATCTCTCCGGACCCAAACCTCCAATCAATCAATCAATTATGTATCTTAAGTCGAGTTTATGAAATATTATTTAAAACATCGAAAATGTTTACCAAAAACTAAGCACATTTGAAAACAATTTGCATATGTATGAAAGGATATGGTGTGCGTTAACATTAGCAAACTAATACGTTTTCGGAAACATGGTTTGAAGCTTCCTTAATAATGACGAGACGATAGAAATATTCCCATGCACGAACATCCTCTATATTCTAAGGATGCATCTGCAGAACGACATTCGGAAATAGAGGAATTAATTTCTTCTGTTGCATAATTCTTAACTTGGGCGTAGAATTTTGTTTGCTTTTTTTTTATGAATTACAAAATGCTATGATTAGGCTATGGACTTTATAATTTGTATTAACTCATATTAAAAGTCCAGGAAATTAGATGTAAGTTTTTCAATCAATAGTATACCGGTTTTACAAGTAGCAAAAAAAAACTAAAGCCACAAAAATGAATAATACAAAGCGCTGCATTATATCTGCTGATTTATCATTTTTCGTATTCAAGAAACGTCCATAATTTTGTCATACAAAACCCAATTTCTCAACATTCTTTATTATAAAACCAAAACCCCAATATCCATAGAATTTCAATAATTTTATTCAATTGCATGACATTTCTCCAAGGACAAAGCTATTTCCACTAAGATCAAATGCATCCATGCACGGACATTTCCATAATAGCAAAGAACGAGAAATATCCCATCAGTTTCATTGTGCATACTCAAAATTTGCAGTCCTCTGAGCTTTCAGGGTTAACGAATTCCAAATAAGTAACCACTTCAAGAGTCTTTGATCTTTTGTATAGCTCTAGAAAATCCATCAAAAAGGTGACATTCATCCTCCATAAAGCATCATCTCATCTTCTTCAACACAATTCAATGTCAGTCAACAATGGTAGCCGTAATAAAAAGAAGAAGGAAAAAGAAAACTGTGTACGTAACAATCCTGACAGAAAATGGAAAAATATTCAATAAAAATATATCATAGGTGTACTCTGCTTACTATCTAACAACAAACCACTTTAACGTAATATTGACGGCGCGACGCAACGTCGCGACGTACATACTTCAAAAACATTGACAGAATTGTACAGATACAAAATCTGTCGAAGAATGTTACTTTGTTGCGCGCGTTAAGGGAAAACATTGAAATTAATTTTAACACTCCCCCGCATCCACTGCTATACTGTCTCTATTGAGACCGATGACAATTTGCAATTCTGACACTCTTTATTGCTTGCCCCCACACCCTACAGGCAATTGTGAATCAGGAGGTCTGATAATATCCTTACAATGTCAGTGCCATCTTATGTTTTGTCTTCCCATCTTTCATGTCATCAGTTTTCATGTTCATCGCGACATTCAAAATTCTGTGTCGGATATAAAGGATTCGATCCTATCCGACCTTCGACATCCTCTTGTCGAATCCTTGCTATTCACATCGCGACACTTCTTCCCTTTTGTTCAGCTTATTGTGTATAGCCAGAGCTTCTTTTACTGTTGCGGATATATGGGCTTATACTCATATAGTATAGCCACCGCTGAGGAGACCTTTCCTCTGATAAATTGATTTCATGTTTATCTTTAACAGAAACACGGAAAACCAGAGAGAAAAAAAGGTTACCAACAAAACCTTACGGCATAACATCTGGAAAACGGAAAGAGAGGTTCTTCCCCAAATAGGATCAGGGATGTGCGTGTGTGGCATGAAAGCTTATTTTCTGACTTCTGAAGTGTGGGTATGTATGTGTGTGTGTGTGTGTGTGTATGAAACTTTTCGTAAGAAGATGGAAAATTGCTGCTTTGTGGAATCGGAAGGGTGATTTATCTAATAATATCCTTGGGGAGCATTTATAGCTTACGAAAAATTGGCAAATTGGGAATTTGGCGAAGCAATGTGAGGGTAGAGAGTGTGTGCTTGTTGATTTAAACCTGTTGCTAGTGATTGTTGTTATACTCCTGAACATATGAAAAAATTTGTAAAAATATATCTTTGATAAAGATAGTATGCCTATTGCCTATGCATGACATAACTGGCGTATAATAGTCAGAAAATTGCATTTTATTCCTTAGATCCGATTAACTTTTAACAAGATTACCTACAAGAAAAAAAATATATATAACTAAATTGGCGAGATTTGATACTTACATCACCAGCAACATTTCGGATTCGCTCAAGTTCACTTTTGATTAATTGATTTCGATGATTTTAATACAAATGGCCTTATATTGGCCTTGATTACAGTAGATAAGAATCCCATACGAAAGCCGCTACATCAACGTACACTTCCCCCAAAAATAACAGAACTGATAAAAGGTTTTTAACATCAATTCGAAAGTGCCGAATATTTCTTACAGTGGTAGATTGCCCGTGAAATATATGTACAAAAATTCCAAACTTTTTCAAAAAGTCATACTTTTGGCACTTTCATTTCTACTATTAGACATACCGTCATTTTTAGGAAAATCTAACAATGAAAACAAAAAGTATAGCTAGTTCCAGACTCAATAAGTCCAAAATAAACCAAAAAAAGTTGAACTTTTACTGGGTTCCCGGGTGCGGTTCCCTTGGAGAACACCAGATGTTTTGGCTTATGGAGAGTTATGACGGCTGAGACTTAACGTATAACCTGGTTAGTTACTGATTGCTTGAGGAGTGGTTAGTTGCGATTAGTTTGACGTGTACTCTAGACCTTGTGTCCACGGGTCACACCAGATGCCTTAATGTATGAAACGTCAAAAAGCTACAACTTGACGTTGAATTCGAGTAGTTATTGATTACTTCAGGTTGCTATCAACTGCGTGATTGTGCAATGATTAATCGAGGGGAGCTTTCGCTGATGTGTAACTGCAATGGTCACTAGCTGACTGAAGCTTGGGGTATGTCTGGTTAGCTATTGCTTCATCTCTGGAGAGCGATCTACCTAACTGTTGGAAGAGATGTCCCTGGCGGGTCTCTAGTAGGTGAATATATGATGACTGCAGCACACGTAACGGTGTCTAAACAACTAATGCAAAAAAAGAAGAAAAAGGAATAAATGTGCTTGAGTAATGCAAGATCCTGTAAAGGGCCTGTAGGCGGCACAATGGAGGAGCACTACTCCCTGTGACTGCTGGATGTTTCCTTTGTAATAGCAAACTCGCTCTTACTCCGGAAATACATTTGTGGGGTAACCGACCCTATGTCGACAAAATCTAATGCGTACAAAATCCAGAAAGAGAAAATTCAGAGTGACGAAATCCAGAAAGACAGAATCCAGTAGAGACAAAATGCAGAGGAAATCCAGAAAAAAATCCAGAAAAGATATTCGCGCAGTAGAACAAAATGTTTTTTTCCCCTTTTTAAATAAACTTGAGTTTGAAAAGTGGACAAATCGGGCAACTTCTTCGTAGGGTAACCCTGCAATACAAAAATTTCTTTTTCCACTAGATATTTCACTGCCTAAGAGCGCGTCAACGTAGAGAGCTGAAATTTGGTGCACAACGTTTTCATAAAAATAATAAATAAAATTAAAAATATGATCTAAATCGAGTAACCTATTCTTGGTATTGCCATACAAAACTTTGGGTTTTCAATTTATTTAACTTTTATTTTTAGCTAGGGTATATAATATTATTGTTCTTATAGCAATAATAACTTTTTCTCTTGTTTAAAATCAGCTCTAGCCCTTGACAGATAGAGTTTGGATTTGCTTACGAAATTAAGCTATTAACTTTTTTTCGTATATGATCCACTTCTCCCGTTACAACGCGTGATGAAAATAAAGGTTTAAGGAATATGAAACCTCAAAGCATATTGTTACGAGCGTGGCTTTCAAACCCAATATTTCAAATATAACGCGAAAGTCCTCTTAACTATATTCCACAGTTTACTGTTTCATAAATTGACAAGTAATTATCAATCAACTCTACTTTAAGTATCATTAGTACCTAATGTAATTCAACTTATCGCAATCCAACAATTTCTTCTATTTATTCCCTTTCACTTGTATTCACTGCACTGTCTAAAGCCTGGTATTGTGTTCAATTAACGGATAAATTTTATATGGAAATTTAGCGGTAAATTTATTGCTAAATATTTAACCATATAGCTGGGGAAGGTGATATTGTGTTTTATCAGCTAAAAGTTTGTTTGGTTTTGACAAGTAGTTGGCAGTAATTTCCACAATTATATATTTAAGATTCATATTTATCAGCTCAACATTTTTTCCATGCTAAAATTTTGACGTTTGAAGTTGAATGACTAATTTTTTTTTTCTCAAAAAAATCAGTCTGCATTTAAACAATTCTTTTGAAAAAATATTATAAAAAGGTAAGTATAAACATAGTTTTCCTTACTACTTCGAAATTGCGTAATTGCAATAGCAATCCAAATGAACACGAAATAAATCACAAATCTACGACAGCCGATTGCCAAAAGCAGCCAGTTATTGTTCAATACAATGAACAATTTTAGTCGTAAAGAAGTAAAGAAGCTAGAATTTATCTAAGACCAATTCTTATGATACCCTAGATGACTTCCCATATGTCATTTCATATTGTCAACCATCCGTGCAAGTTTGATTTTTGATGTGTTTTTTCGCATATATTTCTAGAACGGTTCGTCGGACAGCAAAAGCGATTATAAAAAATTGCATAGCATTTCATATTCTTAAGAACTTCTCAGTATAGTAAAAGCGTGTTGCCTTGCCCGATTTAGCCCATTTTTAAAATACTTTATTTACTATTGCTATGAAAATACCATGTAACACCATGTAAGAATTTCAGCTCTCTACGTCAACGTGTTCTCAGTCAGTGAAAAACGAAATTTTTGTATGGAAAACCAACGAAGGTCCCATTTTCGAACTTAAATTTACTTTTTCTTTAAAAGGCCCATGTACAAAATTTCAGCACTCGAAGTGAACGCGCTCTCGAGCTATCGTTAGGACGGGCAAGCGGAGGAACCGACATGCAAAAATCAAAATAACTTTTAATTTTATGCAATCCATTTTGCTCTACCATCGTTATTTCTAGGTGTTACAAATGGTATGACAATCTTAGTATACCCTTTAGATTTCATATAGGGTATAAAAAGATCCCTGTTCGATTGATGCTAAATATTTATCCGCTGACTGAACACAATACCGGGGTAAAGATAAACGTCGCTTCCTGCCGGTGATAAGCGCTATATTCATACTCTACTATTACTAATGCTTCCCAAATATTCCGTTCTCGAAACATCGATATTCCGAACCTAAAGTTGTTTATGTACGTACTTTATAGATGTGATACAATTCTCCGAATGTTGTTGTTTATGTCATTCCACGCGACGTATGTAGATGTCGCTTGTCCTTTTTCTATTGCACGTAACAGTATTATAATATTTGAGTGTCGCGCGCTTGCAGGATTACTACATACTGTGGTGAACCCATAAGCGATTTCAATAAATAATAAACAAAACATATTGCATACGAATTGCCCCACATAAATATAATTACACTTTTGAGAAAGAATATTGGGTCAACGAAGCACCGCCACAAAAATGCAAGCAATCACATAGTTTATGAAATTACTCGCACAATTTACACGGCTTGCATTTTTGTGCCGATATGTTGACCCCGGAACTATAGGTAAGGTAAACGTAAGTTAATTTTAAGATATAAATAGCATGTAGTAAAATCATGAAACAAGATTATAATTAAAGTCAGCGATCAGTGATCACCAATTGATTTTTGTGTTTTAATTTATTCGGTGGAGACGTCCTATTATAGCTACTCCCCACAATGAAACAAAACCGGAGCTATGCAGTACTTGCTACTCCCGCTTTAACAAAATCTTGGGCCATATAAACGTTTTATTTAATACATGGCGATCGTGCCAATTATCACCTACTACCTGGCTATATAATACCACAATACATAGGTACTACTAATATCTCCGAAAAATTGTTACAATCTCATTCCAAAGACAATAATCAAGCTCATCATAATCCTAGTAGCCTAGTCTTCCCTACTCTTAATCTAACTTAAAGCTCATTTCTGTACATTGCCAGTAAAGTAGAATTTCACCTTATTATGGGCTAACAATTTTTGTGGTATAGGAATTCTAATTTTGTTTATTTTGCCAACACGGTATGAAAATCTGTTGCTCTATCGACTATAAAGAATGGAATTTCTGTGATATTTCGTTAATGGTTAATCTTGGATCACTTTCGTTCACTGACTTCAAAATGTCGTCATCACAGTTTGATGGTCTTCTGTATATCTTGAAGCATCCTGAAGGTCTTTGTTGATACATTTAAATTTCGAAACCATAACTTAACAGCGGTCAATTACACAGTGAAATCTTAAAAACATAAAATTATTGAATACCAAAAGGGGATCCTTACACTACAGCATACTATACCGATACCAACATATTGCCCACAAATTCCAGTATAATATTAATGGATTTCTTCGCTATATCTTCGAATAACGAACAAGCATTTTACATAACCTTACAGAAGTAATTAGATGTTTTTCAATGCGCCTAAATATATGCTTTTTTTAAATTAGTTTCGGTTTGTATGTAGGAGCAATGCATCACCTCGCTGCCTGCATTCACACGAAAACGTAGCGCCTTCGGTGACTTTTAATGAAAAATTTAATAATTTTTAAAATTGCATTAATCAACTAAATTTTATTAAAAAAAAATTTCAATTATCCATGAAAACTTAAAAATTATTTCGAAATTTCTCAATTTTCCATTGCGCAAATCTCGAACAGCGCATTGTCAAACGGACTGTTTGATGGAACTTCAGTCAAGTTTGATAAAAACAATAAAATGCAAGAGACACTCATTACACAACCTTCACCCTTCGGCCAAATTCAACTTTCTTGTTTCATTCTGTTTCGTTTCAGTTCAGCCATCATTTGAGGAAGATTGAGTTTGTCGAATGGGTGAAGGTTGAGTTTTATTTGCATTTGTTGTTTTTTGATTTTAGATGTGAATTTTTCGTCTCTGGGTCATTTCATGTCAAAGTCAGACAGAAAGAAATTTGCGGTAAATTGCTAGCCATTTGCTTTGCATCATTGTGATTTGGAAAATTGCCTGCGCCGGTCGAATGCTGTGCAGACTTTTATTTGTTTTTTTTTTGTTTTATCTATAATAACGGCATTTTTAAATTTTCCGTTTGCTTCTGGTCAGTTTCCGTTAATCGTGGTTGGCACTATATGGAAAATTCTAAATAATTTCACGGTTTTTAATTACTGAATAAATAACTAATAAGAAAGCGGGGTATTGTGCGAATACAGTGTACGTGTGTGTGTAAACAATTCAATGGCTGTCCGACCAATGATCAGGGATGATGTGACAAAAGGGCTGGGCTGCTTGATTTTTGACATTTCAGATTTTATGAAAGAAAAGTTCGTGTTTGATTTAGTGATTTTGTGGTAAAAAAACTAATTAAAAGTGAGTTTTACTTAATAGTAGTGAAATAATTAAGTGAAATGTTGTTTTATGAACGGAATTTTATATAATCGAGACTCCGGAGTCTTTAGTTATGATTTTGAAGTGCGCTGTACTGTGCTGCAGAAACAAACGGCGTTATTGTCGTGGGAAAGATGTGTTCAAGTAAGTTTTAATAGTTTTACTAATGTTTACTAGGGCCTTAAGTAAAACAAAAGTGAAATATTTATAAAAATAAACAGCCATGGGAAAAAATTTAACATTTTCCCAAGCCGGTTTGCTTGGTTTCAATTGAATTGTCATATGGACATTAAATTATCTTAGCCATAAAAAGGCAACGCCAAGAAATATTATCTGAATATAAATTGTGCACTAGGTAAATTCTTAACAATTTAAAAAGATATACATAAATAAAAAAATTAGTTTAAAAATTTTGCGATCTGTTAAATTTCTTCAATAAAGTTTCATCCACTAAATTATGTGGCCGCTCTGAAAATACCATAATTTTGCTACTTCCATGCATAGCCTCTCCTTTTTGTTATATGATCTAAGGTTTTCACCCGTTTCCTTATTAGTTATGTATTCAATGGTCGGCAGGTATAAATGCTTATCGCACGTACACAAATATATCCTATCATGTTTTTTTTTTTTTGTATACAATATAGCCTGTCCTGATTTGATACACAAATCATCATGATAGTTACCAAATCTTAAATTTTGCAGACTAGATTAGGACACGCGCGCTTGATGTGAAACTCTAAACAAGCAAATGGAATGGGATATGATGATTGAATATTATAAAAAACCTCTTACAGGAGCCAAATTAAAAGAAAGCTTAGCGTGGAGTAGAAGCTCAGGGGGCCTATTCCTGAATTACGAATAATTTGTACGAACTCGTTATGGGGTTCAACCATCCGTGATAATAACGAATGGTTTGCGTACGAAAATAACGAATACGGATTTCAAAAATAATTTTTGACAGCTTAACGAATACGGAATCTGCCTTCGTTATTCATGAATAGGGCCCCAGGCTACTAACGCTGCTTTTTTAAGGCAAGGCGAATGCCACACAAGCGTCGTATGCCGTGCTCCTTTTTGTCCGCGCCGTTAGTGTGTGTACATATAATGGAAATGTGTAGACACGAGCAACCCGCGTCCAAAGGCCGCGCTATAGTTGCGCGAACCTATTTAGTCTGGCGTTCTCCTTGTACAAGACAAAGCTTCTCCTCGATTCATAAGAAGCTCTCCGTACATTTATTTTGGTCCTTTGAAAAAGATTAAATTAAATTTGTTAATAAATTAGATATACAAATATGTGTAAGCATGAATAACATTTTTTTCTTTAGATATATTTATTTGTTTATTTAGAGAAAGATTATAAATATCTTAAGAAATTGAATAAAGCTCATCGTTAACAAAAGCTCTTTCGCCCTCTAGCGGCTATTATCAACCAAACCTATTTTCTGACACAACCAACTATTTTTATTTTCTTTCTAATTTTAAACAAGTCTAACTTTGTATTTTCTGAAAATGTACAGTGTTTTGTGTCTGCGTTTAGAGACTTTTAAATGTTTTCAAAGTGATACGTCAAATACATACAGTCAGCACGAATATTAATCTTACAACTGAATAGCTTTCAAATTAATTTATTTTAAAATCAATTGTAACATAAAAACAATGTAGCTTCCGCTACACTCCCCTCATGACGCACGAACAGTAAAGCGTCATGAGGACTACTGCTAGGCATCTGTATTGCCACACGACCCGCCAAATAGTCGCGCGTCATTTGAGATTAAAAGCGTAGTGTTTTTAAATTATCAACAGAAAAATTCTGATGTTGACAGAGGAGAAATGCCAGTGATTAGATCTTTGGGATGACAGCAATGAAATATACAAAGATCACAATGAGACATTCGGTATCTAATATGTAATTAGAAAAAAAAAATGGAAATTCCTTAAATGAGCCGTTCATTTTGAAACTGGTGCAAGTCCATTTTTTTACGACGAAATATTGAAATAAGTGGAAAGTGGTAATGAGTATTTTTACTCTTTCGAGACCCGTAGAATGTCTACAGGCAATTCTCAACCTACTGCATATAAGCAGAGAAAATTAAAAGATAATTACCGAGGTACTGTAAGTTGGCCTAAAGCTGAAGATCAGAAAATTCCATAAATTTTTTTTTTTTAGATTATCGGTACTGTGTTTAATGTGTTTCGACCAGCAGTAACAGGGCGATCTCATCAGGACAGCAATGAAACCCTGAAACTGCGTGCTGTGTACAAATATTTTAGATTAAATTTTATTTAAAAATAATTTCAAAATATTTATATGATCTAATAGTGAGTTTTTGTGTGTTTTGAAGTTACAGGTAGTGTAAATTTGTTAACCAAGTAAGTTTACTACTGAAAAAATAGGAAAACTATACTCAAATGGATTTGCACCACTTTCAAAATAAGCAACTCAAATTTAGGATGTTTCAAAGAGAAATGCACGGTGACATACATTCCGGTGTTTAGTGGATGCATCCAAAATTTGCTTTTTTTTTTTTTTTTTTTTTGCTTTTTTAAATGCTTTCGAACAGAAAATAAAAATAGGGCATCACTTGGAACATTCATTTAGATTATAAGTTGAAATCAAGCTAAATAGCTAATACATAAGAACAACATGATTTTCCGTCTTCGATACTTTCATCATGGTGCACGGTCATTTTGAAGCTCGTGTGACAACAACGATCACTTTGGAGTTCGTATAATAACAACGAGATTTTCAAATTACGCGCGGACAATTGCACGCACGGTCATTTTGAAGCTATTGTGTTAGTTCTATTAATGTTACCCCATTTATAGTATTATTATTTTTCCGGACTCCACGGGACGGTGGTTTGCGACTGCGCTGATGTAGAGAACTTTGAAAATAGCGTTGCCAAATTTTACCGGCGGCGCCAATCAATCAAGCAAATCTGATTCGAGCCAGTTACATTTTCTCGTACTTCTTTCTTCCTTAATCGATAGATACCACATTCGCTCTGCATCCAAAAGTGCTTTTTGTCGGTCGCAAATGGAATTCGATGTAGTTTTTACTTATAACCTTAAAACTTTAGCCATACCAGCCTCTCGAATTCAGGTCAAAAGCCCAATCTACGTTGGATAAAACAACTACTTAACTTTAGGTCTTACATCCATATATAGTCCAGTCAGTACGAGTTTTTGCCCTACAAAAGGTATTTTGTGAAAGACTTGCATAATTTCTTAATCACACTGTAAATCCGAAACGGTTGAGATGCCGCCGCCCCCTTGCCATACAATTTTTTGTTTGACTATGTGATCACTATCAGCTTCTGTCCTGTAGACCACCATGGACGAAACACCCTGTATATGGGTACTATTCGTATAATTTTTTGAAGAATCTACACGTTTCCGCCGCTGTAACTCGTTACACATCAGACTTACAAAAGAAGTGTTTATACAAAAAATGTAGGGAAGTTAGTCTTCTTCAAATTTGTATCAGCCTTTTTTTGTCGTAGGATAAACCATTGAGGAACTATTTTGAAAAAAAAAATTATTGAACCTTCAATCCAAGTTGCCGAACCGCACAGACCGCCCCCCCACCCCAAGGGTAAGACTTGAATCTTTTATCGGGGACCGGAACTAAATAACATATATAAAAATCACAACTACCCCACCTTTTGTACGGCAAAGGTCCTATTTAGTCGCTATTGACTGGACTAATAGGGGAATCGGAGAAATTAAACAAGTCATCAGCGAGTTCGAATCCACATACATGACATGTGGCAATTCTGTAACCAAATGCTAACTACCACATCGACCAACATCTTTTCTGACTCTGTGGTCAATAGATGTTTTTTTATCAAGTAGCATCGATCCCACACGTGTATACATATACATATGTATGTCCTTGATAGATTAGAAGAACTGTAGTAGAAGCCATGTCCAAAAAGCTAAGTTTATAGCAGTCCTGAAATAATCCGAAATTTTTGTGAAATTTTTAGTAAATCGGGTAAAGTGCTTCTAAAGCTGTTTGAGGGAAATACTTATGCGTGAAAACAAAATCCTAGAATCCACAATGAATCAAATATTGTTCTAGTTCATCGACCTAATATATGAGCAATAAAGTCTGGTTAGAGCTGAAGAAACCTTCCACTATCCTTTATTTATGAAGTATTTGTTGCTGTTTATCCAAACAATTACTACTCGTCCCACCACGTTTTTTTTTTTTCACTTGAGTATATCTCGTGCGAACACTGGGGCGAGGTTCCAAGAATTCCATTCAAGCGCTTTACTGGCCTATTATTTTACTCTGGATTATAACTAATGGTTGCGCGGAACTAACAAATTATCTAGAAAATGTAGTACCTACAATTTTAAATTTTTCCGGTGGTGGGCTGGAGGTTACATGGGCAACCTATACGAAAAAAAAAAATCGGGTGAAACCAAGAAAAAGAAATTCGTTGAAGCCCACAAATATGGTAGCTAAACGGTGATGTTCAGAGTTCTATCATAATTAGTGTTAGAATCAGGAGAATAGTTAGAATGGACTAGGAAAACAAAAAATAGAAATTGATACAAGAACATGTAACCTGGGGTCAGTTGTCACTATAATGAACACGATTGCCATTTCTCACTTGACATGTATACCGACCTATGTTTCTAAAATATGTCGTATACACCTATAATTCTAAATAGTCCATCACACTTGCTTACACCAAACTTCTTTCTTCCCCCCCCCCCCCCCCCTCTGCCATCTTTCTTTTCTTCTATTATTACCAATCTCCACAAAACGTTTAAGCAACCTAAAAAAATTTTAAAGCAAAAAACATTTCTTAACCAGTTGATTTATTACAAATCCTCTTTCGCCTGAGATTTTCTACTCCTCTGTTTATATTAATAAATAAAATTTCTCTGAATAGTCGGAAAGTGAGTGCTCATCAAATGCATACCCAGAGTAGTATAGTATAGGCTTATGGAGATAATATCCAATAACCACGTTCTCACAGTTTCAATCTACATTCATACATACATATATGCAGCTTCATAACGTATATAGCTACTATAAGAAACACGACCTACATTTTCATTAGAGTCCATAGGTACCTACATATATATCTAAGTATCATCATATAGGCACGTCATAGCTACAAGGACATACGAATATAACAGGCAAAAGTTTTCTTTCGTCCGGAAGTCCCCCGTTACAATTTATTATCCTTTATTAATTGGCCTACTTGTATAACAGTCACGTCTGCAAAAATATTTCGTTATAACTAATTGAAAATTAGGTGGGCGCTTCGTTTCGGTGGGCCTATCCAATTAGTGAATCATTCCAGTCTATGGCCAGTTTCAGTTGCTTTTCTCAATCCCCCAATCTGTCCCCGCATCCCGTTCTCCACGATGAAGTGGAGGAGAGACTAACCCCAGTTTGAATGAAACCTCAAACCTATCGTATACTAACTATATCACACCCCCAACATTTTCTCTCTGAGGACATTTTCAGCTTCTGTTCATATCGAAGGATTCAATAGACCCATTTACCACGTCGTCTTCGGCACGTATAGAATTCTAGAGATGGTAATGGGAAGTGCAAAGATTCCTTGTGGTTTTCGTTTTTATGTCCATCGATGATGGTAGACAGTCGGTCAACCAAACACCCACACATTCATACTAAATTTCTTTCTTCTTCTTCTTCAGTTTTTTTTTTTTTTACTATAGACGACGACATCGTTGTCATCGTCTTCGTCTTCGATGATGATGATAATATAGCTCTTGGCCGATTTTTCGTTGGATTCGAATGTCAAAAAATACTTAGAGAAAAAGCCGAAAATGAAAGTTCTTTAACCACCAGGGTGTTCGGAGTTCATGGAATATTATAAATCAGAAAAGCCAAACCCCCTCAGTTCAGGATGAGCTAGTACGATCTTCAGGCGAAAACAGGAAAGGACTCAAGTTTAGTGACTGTTTTTTCTTTGCCTTTCTTATTACCACCAAACCAAACCAGCTTTAGCTCTGGTGTGAATTGATTATTAATCACCCCCATCCACCCCCGTACTACACCCTACCAGAACAGCTAGTTTGATTTATTCTAGAGAAAGTCAGTTGAGAAGTTTGTGCAAACTCAAATTTCATGAAAATTGCGGATATAATCCACGAAAAATACTACGACAGCATTCGAGTGTTGTTGTTGTTGGGCTTCGGAAATTTATCTGCTTTTCTTGATTACGGTTTCAAAGAAGTAATTCGAATTTAATAGAAAAGTTTTGCGTTCGCAACCCAAATGTTAAGAATATAAAGCGGATAATTAATATGAAGAGGTTTTTGTGAAATTCTCCTACTAACTACTATACATTGTAGGTACTAGGTAGGTAGGTAGGAAAGTAGGTAAATACATAGGTACCTAAGTACTTGAGATTCTGTTCCTGTTTCTGGTTCCTGGATACTTGTTTGGCTGTAAGTGTGTGTCGATGAGTTTTAAAAACTTTTCCTCCAAGCTTGTGCGTAAATTGAAGGCTTTATACTTTAACATTTTTTGTCCATTGAGTTTATTATAAAAAGTTATATAGAGTAGGTATAGGAGAAACCTAGGTACGTTACCTACTTACTTTTCGAAAGAAAGGTAATTTAATTTTCTCTGCTTATCAATTTATATTTTCCGTTCTTTTGGATTTAAATGGGGTTTTTCATTATCATGTTGCGTAAGCAGAGCATATTATCTGCGCTGTGTATAGGAATACTTTTGAGAATAAGGTCAACTAAGGGAAAAGCTTTAAGAAATAGGAAATAATTTTTGTTTTATTAAAGTTGTTTGTTTTGTTGATTAGAAAATAAGGGGGGGGGGGATTTTTGTATTTTTTTGTTTGTCTTATAAAAATATTATTTAAGTAGTATTCTATTGTTAAAGTGAAAGAGGGGGGCATGAAAATAAAATTCCGTAGAAAAATCCAGAAAAAAATCGTCCAAATTTTCTATATATATTTTTAATAAAAAAAAATTATCCCACTTCATAACTTAATTCTAGAGAGATGAAAGACAGCAAAATTAGGTAAGCAAAGGAGAAGGAGGCAAATAATTGTTGGTATATTGCCAAATAATTTATCTCACCTAGGCAATAAAAACTGTAATTGCTCGACTACAGGGGCGCATCGAGAGGGGCGAACGGGACCGGCCCTTATAGAGGGTCAGCTTGTTGTTTTTTGAGGCCAGCCCGTCCCTTTAACTCGTACACGAATTTGTCTGTCTGTATATTTATACATTTCTTTTTTACTATTTCCGACACTCTCGTAGACCCATTTCTCGTCAACACAGCGCGCTGAAATTTGGCACACACGTTCATGTCGCGTGACAATTGAATCTGTCAAAATTTGAACCGGAAATTTCTATGGAAAACCCGGACAATCGGGAAAAATCATTTGAAAATTTGGTATAAATTTGATTAGTGATAAATCCGTTTCAGGAAAGATGTATAGTTTTTGTCTGATTTTTCCTGAATTTTGCGACTTTTCCGGAAAATTTTCCGGTAAAAAAGTTTTTTAAATTATGCAGGATCCAGTTCCCTATCAACTGGCATCATTACTTTCTCTCCGACAATGGTGAAAACTTGCTGAAAAAATCGAGGAAAATTCATGTAAAACGCTTTTCCTTAGTTTTTCCGACAAAGGAAGCGTTTGTGCGTTTTGCAACCTAAGACAAAGTTGTAGAGCGAAATGAGTTGCATAAAGTTGCTTTTGTAGAAAACTCCATGGAAAAGCCGGAAAAGCGGAAAAATCATCGGAAAAATTTTCATCGATATGATTAGTGATAAATCTGTTTCAGGAAAAATGCAGAATTTTCCAATTTTTCTGGAAAATTTTCCGGCAAAAAAGTTTTATAAGCTATGCGGAATCATTTTTTTCCGTCCTACTGGCATCAATACTTTCTTTCAACAAACATGAAAACTTGCATGAAAAATCGAGGAAAATTCATGTAAATTTTTAAAAAAAATCATAGTAATAGGAAAAATCTGTGGAAAACATGGAAAATCGGGAAAAATTCATGTTATATTAGATCAAGATGGAATACAGCTAAAAAGCGCTGTTTAAAACATAATTTGAATTTCAGAAAACCGTTGCAGTACTTCAACGATTTGATACTCGAAAAATTGTTGTTTTCGGATCGGCACCAAACATGACTTAAAAATTGTTTTAAAATATCTCCATGCAGCACGTAATAACAATTTAGTTAACGTGAAAAAGGCAGAAAATAAAATAAGTAAAAAACGAGTTTTCAAACAAAACTGAGGCCAATCCGCATGAAAAAGTAGAAAATAAACTTTTCTTCACACACAGAGGTGGACTCAGATTTTATTCGCTGACAATCACCGATATATTTCAGTATGATCAATCAGAGGTAATAAGTGATTTGATTCAAGAAGAGAAAGAATATTCAAGAGAAATGTCCCAATCAAAAAATCTGAATCCACCCCTGTGTGTGAAGCAAAGTTTATTTTCTACTTTTTCATGCGGCTTGGCCTCAGTTTTGTTTGAAAATGCGTTTTTTACTTATTTTATTTTTTAACTCGCACTACTTTCACAGATAATTTCTTACTATCTTTCATGAAATTTTCAATAAACTAAGAATTTATTATGAGCAAATGCATGAGTGGAGAGGCTTTCATGATTTTTAATTCCTTGATCTCGTTAAGATTTTAACTTGAAATTTTGATAAGTTTTAGTAGACAATATATGGTAGAAAATAAAAGAAAAATTAATAAAAAATTAAAATAAATATTCAAGGATAACGGATATAATATTTATCTTTGATATTCCTTTTTGCATATATTTTTGAGATGGCATTTTTCTTAGATAGCTTGAAAACCTAACTTTCAAATAACCCGTATTTCTCTTTCATGAATAGCAAAGTTTGTATGAGTTTTTAAAGAAGACCAGGACAGAATTTTTCGAAATTTGCGAAATATACTCAATGTATAGGGAAAATTTTAATTTGTATTTCTGTTTTCACAAAACCTCCAAGTATGTAAAATTTCCAAAAATTTGTGATGGTCATGTCACACATGTGGCCCATTTGATATGGAATGACCCATATACCTCCGGCGACGTTGCGGCACCGCACGTCTATATTGTGTCCACTTTCTGCCGCAGATTCCTACGGCACCACATCGGTGACCTAATTCAAGTTTCTGACTAGTCTGTCTACCACTGACAAAATGGGAATATGTATATAGAATAGAAATAGAATAATTTCAAATATGTTTGGATGTACAAGTGTGTATTGATTTTTTGGCTTTATGGTCCATGTCGAGATTTTTAAAAATAAAGCTTGATATTCAATATCTCCAAAAAAGAAGCTCATAAGTGTTCAGATGGGCTTTGAACGTGACTTTAGATCTTCATTTTTCCCGACCCCTTTTGGACTTGGGTCACACGTTCTTCCGCAACTGAAGAAATCACTTAACAATTAAAAATAGATGCAGGAGAAATCAGTCGAAAGAGGCGTAATTAAAGGACCCATTTTAATAATGAGAGTTAACAAAAACTCAAGGAAAAAAGGAACAAGAAAAGTGGACAGAGATCTGTTGAAGTGTATAGGTACGCGAGCAGTTGGGAATATTTTAAAACTCTGTAATTCTTGTTAAACTTTCTCCAAATTTATTGCTATCTGCTATTCAGATTTATAAGTTTTCAAAATCTTAAATGCGACCAAGCAACATTCTAGGACATTAAATAAATTAGCCGATTCCACACATTGCGGCAACACCATGCACTGGCACGGCAATACAGAAATAAAGCAATTATAACGGCACGGCACCGGCTTAGCTGTCGTGTGTGCAACCAGCCTTAATGCTAATAACAAAAAAAAAATGCTTTGGATTACAAAGCTATTAAGGATCAAACAAAGGGAAGATACTTAATTTTGAAAAAAGAAAAAATAATAATAATAATATAAAATTCTCCAACACGTAGCGAAAGTGCAAAAAAATGTCTATAGGATTTTTGATTGAAAATCACCTATATACTTTCACCTATATCAGTATTACGTAGAGTTCCTTTTATATACCCTATACAATTTTCACGGATATCTGATGGATAACTAAAGCTATTTTATTTAAGGTATGAGTGAATGAGTTACCTATAAATCAATTCACTCTTTGAATTCCATGATGTGTCCCATTTATTTTATGCCAATGAAGTTATTAGAAATAAAAATAAAAATAAAAGTAGAATGTCCATCTTAGGTCCGACATCAACAGACTTGAGAGATGTCTTAAAAGATGTATTTTGATACTCGGAATATACTTTATTAACAATGTTTATTTCAATAAAGATGGGGGAAGGCTTGGGGAACAAAGTTTGATCTAGTACATTTTTGAAAATCTAGTACAGAATCGATTTTCTTAGTTCCTGAGAAGAAGTTTGAGTACCCACACGCTTATACTCGGAGGCTTATATAGCTATCCCCATACTGCCTTTTTTGTATTTCCTTCTTTTTTATTTGAACTGAGCTACTAGATTTTTCATACCTTAGACCGGCTCTAACTCGATAGGGATCGAAGACATGTTTCAATATTCGCCTCAGCTCGTTCTAAGCTACAATTCGCACAAGAAAATTTTTCTCTGCATACTATTTGGATGGGGGTAAGAACCCCCGTCGTGGAGGGATGGCTCCAATATAGCTGGTTGCATATTAAATGAAAGTTTTCGTCGACTAGGTACTATCAGGCGATGTACATTTTTCCCGATTAAGAAAACTTTCTCGAGACTTTTTGCTGCCGGAAAACCCATTTTTATGCATTTGGGTCACATATATTTAAGTTACTACATTTCGCATATATTTTTGCAGTTCTTTCAGTGCTTTTTTCCATAGCAATTAGTACTCTGTTGTGAAAATTTTTCGAATAGCACATCATTTTCCACAATGCACCAATTCCACGCAATCACGAGAAGTAAAAAAGTCTACATTTTCATCGCCAAAGCTTTCCCCGATTATTTGAATTAAATATTATTAATAAAATAATGCATCGTTTAAAGATATCTATCATGTGTGATGATGTCAGGCCTAAAGTTGTATGAAAAGCGGCAAATCCCCTTTCTAGAGCAAAATCTGAATTTCCCAGTGGCAGCCACGATTTAAAAAAAGAATAACACATACATCAAATCTTTTTTTGAGAAGACTTGTCTTTTGTATTTTGCTGTAATGATTTTTTTTTTATTATTTTAAAGACAGGGGGACAGGAGACCCTATCACAAGCACGGAGGCCATAGCGGCCCTTTGTGCTGTCCTGCTAGAAGGCCATTCACCTAAACCTTATTGTCCTCTTAATGAAGCGCATCAGGTCTTAGTGAGGCAGCGTTTTCAGCTCATCCACAGATAGGAAGGCACAACCTAGAGTATTGAGCATGCACTGGGCGAAGGTCGGACACGCACACAAAAGGGTTTCGTTGTCTCTGGCTCTCTCTCCAGACAGGATAGACACTCAGGGCTGTCAACAACTCCTATCCTTGTTAGATGAGCTTAAAGTGAGCTGAGGCCAGTGATGATGTCAACCACAGTTCTACATTGTTTCCTTCCGAGCCCCATGAGAAAATCGGAGATATTCCCATTAGGCCCATCAACAACAATTTTGTACACCTGCAAGTACTCAGGTTCGCCCATCTCTGCTGATGCTATCTATGAACATCCGCTTTGATGAGAGAGCCGATACTCGAGGTAGCAACGCCTACGGCGGGTTCCGGTCCGAGGAACGGAGAATCATAGCCAGCCCTAGCTAAAAGGTCAGCCCTTCCATTCCCCATGATCCCCATGTGACCAAGAACCCACAGAAGGGACACCTTGTTGTGGATACACAACTTATCCACAGACGACCTCCAATCCCCCAGTAACTTAGATGTTATCCGAGGGCCATTCAGAGCCATCAAGGCTGCCTGACTATCCGAAATGATAGCAATGTCCTTCCGCTTGATTTGCGTATCAAGGGCTAACTTCGCTGCCATCGATATAGCGAAGATTTCAGCCTGGAAGACAGTGTTGTCGCTACCAAGTGAGTACTTCATCCCAATATCAGGTTCAGGAAAGAAGACACCCGCCCCATGCTTAGTAACACTACAAAGTTATGAATCTAGGGAGAGTCACACTTACATTCAAAAGTAATAGTAGACCTATACCAGCTGTGATCTGGTAAATACGTTTTTCGGTCGAGTTATTTTTTTTTTCAAAATGGACTTAACTAAACTGATAAAGGAAATGTATGTGTTCTAATTTTTTTTTTTTTTACTTCTTGATTATATTCACGTACGTAGTATTTGCCGAAGTACTACAAAAATCAAAAGCATTTTGTGTCGAATTTTCTTCACAAGATCAAGATCGAAATTCGTTTAATGCAAAATAGAAAAATTATATTTTGTTATATTGTTTTACTCCTTTGACATTTCTGTCATATTTCAAATTCCAAAAATTAAGGGTATTTTCTGCTTTTATTCACATAAATATTTTTATAATTTTGCTGTACCTTCTTTCGATTGAGCTGCGGGTTGACCATTTCATGAACAAAATGTTGAACTGAGTATCTGGAAACGAAAGTCGCCTTTGAGATAGATTTTACGTCGTCAATGATTTAGCCGATCACTCTAGAAATTGAGCTTTAAAGATCAGCGAGTACAGAATGAATTTAAATAAAAATAATTAATTAATTTCGTTCCATTCCATTATAATTTTAAAAACATATGCCAGTAAATTTTACTGACCTACGTGCTGATTTGAACTAAATTTAAGAAAAGTCCAGACTCTGTCTGTAACGCGTTCGATTCGCAGCATACCTTTTTTGTTTTATGACAAAAATCTTAAAAAAAAATGAATAAAACAGTAAAAAAAAATTCACAAACTTTAGAGAGAATCATGTTCTAAGAACGGGCAACTTTAGCTGGTTTATAATTTATATACCCTTGAATTGCTTTCTAGTTCTACGCGAATTTGCGTTCTTGGTGTTTTTTGTTTTTTTGTTTTTATTAAGGATGATTTCTTCTAAAGAGCATATTTTTGTAGTGACGCAATTTTTCAGAATCTTAAATCCTTTGAAACAATTGTCTCACACCTAAAATTTTATTTCTATCCGGCCATCAATGGATTATTTTGTGGACTGATTTTCAATGATCCTGCATGAATGGCGCCATTCAGGTGGCATAGTTTGTGCATTATAATTGTACAAATATTAGGCAAAACATTACAAAATTTTATAGAACGACTGCTTGAAATATTGAAATAATATATAAAATTGTGAAAATATATTTCGAGCAATCCTACACTACTTCAAAAATCAGAACATTGAATAATTTAAAATGAATTTTAAAGAGAAACACAAAAAACAAATATTTCTAAATTGATACTTGCCAAATTACATCTTCTCATCGAAATGTTCCAACAACGCTTTATACACTAATTGGATTCGAACTCATATCCAATATAATCAGAATTGTTCTTATGAACTAAATCAGCAACTTTACTTACGTCAATTAAGTTGGGACCGGTATTTCATGGTAGACAAGTTGTGAATACGCCAAAATGTAGGGCTTAATTAGGGCTAATTTAATGTCACTTCCCCGAAATTAATGCTCTTGTATTTTCAAAAAAATCCATGGATAATCCAACTTTATTAAAAGTTAGGACCACCACTACTGAGAATAAGTTAAATAGTATTGTTACAATAATGTGCACTGCATATTTCTATTTAACCTATTATCAGTAGTGGTGGTCCTAACTTTTAATAAAGTTGGATTATCCATGGATTTTTTTAAAAAGTACCTACTGGAGTATTAAATTCGGGGAAGTGGCATTAAAATAGCCCTAATTAAGCCCTACATTTTGACGTATTCAAAATTTTTCTACCATGAAATGGCGGTCCCAACTTAACTGACGCACTTTACTTTACTAGTTAAGTAGTCATTGAAAAAAAATCAATAAAATCGTTTAAGGTAAGCTCTCAACTTTTTGTATTTAATATTTTCCCACTCATTAACAATTTGTTTCTTGAGTAAATATCCGTATAATATTTTCTACCCAATATTAAACCGGAAATAGCCTAACATAAAACTAAAAATCTTCAATCTATAAAATCGATTCTTTTTCTCGGTTAAAAGCAACAAAACAAAATCTATACTAAGCCACATTTGATGCTAATCCATTCCTGAATCGAGCAATAAAGTTCAAGAAATTCTGCAAAACAAGAAAGATATCATCTTAATATCCCTCGGGAATTTTCATCGTCCGGCAATGTAATTTTACGACATCCTAAAAAGACAGGAAAAGTGTCAAATGATAAATGGCGGCATCATCAAAATTTTGTGATCCATAATACAAAAATAATGCTGAATTGGTGTGTGCGGATGAATGTCTTATCGCATCAGAAAGTTTCCATATTATAGTTGCAGTTCTCAATTTTGTCATATAAAACGTTATCAGTAGCCCTTAAAAGTTTATGGCTGTAACAATAGTCTTTTAATTATTATGAAAATTATAAATTCGTCTAGACTAGAGCTATAGAAAATTTAGCTCCCCCGGTATACTAATTACTATGCACAACGACGACGTAGCTAAATTTTTAAAGAACTGTGATAAAAGCTAACCCAGCATAGGATGAAAATTTTAATTGCGAGAATTTTAACACACTTTTGTATGATGCATCTCTTTTGTAAAATGAATGCGACGCGCTTAGTGAAGGATGCTCCTTTTACAAAAGTTCACAGTTCAATTTTAGAGTTTCGACTCGCAAAGAAAAAGTTCATGGGGGTAGTAATGGTGGCAAAATAAAAGTTTTGTGGAAAGTTGCAATTGAAAAGTTTTTTTTTTTAATTAGCTGCACTTACCTTAGTAACTTTTTGTGGGAAAAAAAACGGAAAGAAATCAAAGAAACGAACTTTGGTCAGACGCCGCCGCCGCTGTGCTGTAAGAAGTTAATAAAGTGGCTTAGTTTTAACAAAACTAAAGAGATCTAAGAACTTTTAAGACTTTGATTTCTCTTGAAATTTTCAGGAGAATGTATATTGATAGATTTTCAGTGTAAAGAAAGTTTTTGTTGGTTTGTTTTTGTATCGAATGAATTATGTGTATACGTGTAGTTGTTTATATCTAGGAAAGATTTCAATTTCTATAGATTGGTACCCCCAAGTACTGCAGTAATGTTTTCTATCTTAAATCACCAACTGAGTTCGATGACCCGGAAAGGTCTCTCCAATAAAGTACCAATGGCATTCTGCCACATCAGGCTTACAAGAAAGACTAAAGAAAATAGAGAAATAGGACCGTTCGATTCTTGATATATGATTGAAGACCTTATCTAAATAAGTTTTTTACATTAGAGGTCCGGGTTATACGAATATATGACAGCAGATTTGAAGCAATTGTCAATTTTCTCATTGATACAGAGTCAAGAATACAAAAACCGTGTAGTACGTTAAATTTAAATTCCATTTATAACTTTTACCGAGAAGAAGCTGGATAAGTAGGATGCATTCAGCTCGTTCTTAAAATTCCCACATCTGGGCCGGCGCTGGTCCAACAGCCTTAGCTTCATTCGATATTGTCCAAAAAGCGCCACCAGTAAGCAATTTGGCAATAACTTGTCATATCGACTTACTCGAGTACCGCTGCAATATTGGATGTCTTTTGCACCTTTATCGCTAAACGCATTGTCAATGATGTCAGATGACACAGCTAATCTAAACAATTCTAAATTAATAGTAAAATTCTGTGGTGAATTTTTATAACGAACTGTGCGATTCTGAAACATTCTACCATTTTCTGTCTTTTCTCGGGCACATCGGTAGATCGGCATCTCCGGCACTTTTTTCATGGCTTCACATCCAGTTTCCTCTCTTTTGCCTACCTTGCTGGGCTTTGCATCATGGGGTACCTATCCGCTGAGTCTTAAAGATATTAAGCAATGGTTTTTACAGATTTACAAAGAAGCTCGAGAGTTGCCTTTATTTATGTTTTTTCAAAAAAAAAAAACCTATTTCAGAATTTTGCATAAAATATTTTTCTTTTACGCATCGTTGTGAAGAAGCCTAGGAAGAAAGGCGACGTCAACTTATGTGGTAAGTAGAGCTTGCTCTAACGCCCCCACCCCCTTCCCTAATAATAAATTATATTGCAATCTCTAAAAAGAAATTTACTAAAAACATAAATAAATTGTTGTATAATTAAGATTATGGTTAAGGTTAAGAATAGGCGCGACTTGGACACTATAGGACCCTGTGGACACCACGACGGCAAGAGTTTATCTATTGAGTGTGTGGCGACACGTCTGCGTAGGTTCGATCGTTTCCAAACCCTTGTCAAACCATCGTGTAAACCGTGTAACACGCTTGTCGAAATTCATCGCTAGTAATATTTTGCTGAGCATAGGGAGCCGCAGATAGGTAGACAGAAAATAAATTTTAAGAAAATAAGCAATATAAAAATTAATTAATTGTTCAGACGTCAATCAGACAGCAAGTTTCTTATACTTTTCCTTGTCACGCAATAAAAGTCCGAAGATTAATACAACGAGGAAACTTTCATTTAATGCCCTGCCCTTTTAGGAAAGATGAGCTTTGTTTCAGTGGAACCTTAAATTTAGCCTGCTCAACACCTGAGCATGTTTCCCATCGAGTCCCGCAGACACCTTAACAAGAACGACAGAATGACTGCCGCTGCCGAGGTAACCGTAGTGACATTCGATCGGTTCGATCAAGTCTCTTCCTGAAGACTGTTGGCCAGCCAATAGTTACCACTCGGCTTAGGTGCACTCCAGACGTATAGGTACTCACCCTTGGTCAGCGTTCCGGTTATCATCGGCACAGCCTGGAGCATAGACCATACGCACGTACTCCGACCTGACCTTCATCCATAGCTCATACATATGTGTATGCTATCAAATATCCATAGTATCTAGGTACCGAAGCGACGTCTTCTTGTTCATTTACGGCTTAGACTTTCCGTAAGTTGTTGGTACAGTAGCGTACTGCCTGCAGGCCTACAGTTTCTCAGAACTTTATTTGTAGTTATAAATACTCCTTCAGTGATTTGCAACCATAAAGCTATCCGCACAGGACACTTAGACATCCTGGAAGCTTTTTTTCTTTTTCACATAGTCGACACAGTTTGCTGTTGGAATTGCTTATCTTCTTCAGAAAATAACGTAAGGTGCCATATTCATTAGAGGGTGCATTAAAATAAACAGCCCAAGCGATTGTCTGCTAAGGTCAATTAGTTAGTGCATCTGAAATTTTGTACACGGACATTAAAAAAAAAGTAAAATTAAGTTCGAAAATGAGACAAATCGGACAACTCCTTCGTGGGGTTGCCATACAAAAATTTCGTTTTCCACTATATATTTGGACCCCACCTGAGAACACGTCGACATAGAAATCTGAAATCGGTACATTGTGTTTTCATAGCAATAGCAAATAAAATTTCAAAAATGGACTAAATCGGGCAACCCCTTCTTGGTGTTGCCATATACATTTTTTGTTTGTTTTTTACATATACTTTGAAAACGATCAGTCCTAGACATTTTTATTGTACTAAAGGCTACTTCAGAATAAAAAATCCTATAAAATTGGTTATAATCATTTTTTCTGTCCGACGAGCCGTTCTAGAAATATATGCTAGAAACCAATGCAAAAAAATCAAAATTGCTCAAATTGGTGACCATACGAAATTTCATACGGGCATTCATCTAGGGTATCATAAAAATTGGTCTTAGACCAATTCTAGCTTTTTCACTTGTTTATTTTTGCATCTGTTTCCAATATTGAGTGATTAAAAGCAAGGTTACTTTGTTGTCCATAGACAACAGCTAGACTTTCATATGGCAGCACTAAATTAGACTAGTTTCGAATCGATGTCTTGACAGAAAAATGCTAGGAGCGCCGTTTGGCTGTTTTCAGGCTTTACTGAACTCAAACCTCCATGTATAACTTAGACTTCCCCTGATTGATGGAAAGTGCGGGCACCAAGCGAATTAAAGAGTTCCACCTCTGGACCCATCACCTCTGCGTATGTTTTGTTATCTTTCCGGACATCAGCCCATTACAGGAATTAGCGACCTCTGTCCAGCAGGCTTGTCTCATTAATGGTTACCTGGTAACCTGTTTCGAAGGACTATCTTTTGGTCCTGTATCTACCATACCGTTGGAGCTTCTAGATATTTAATTGTTGTAGAATTAAAAACTGCCAGTAATTAAGTACTGCGAGAGGAAAAAAATTTAAATTGTGGACCAATGAAACAATCTTGAGAAAATTTATTCTATAATTGCTCCCTTAGTGATGCTCACTAAACTTCTTATCAATTACATTTAAATTCAAAATTATGTGAGTAACTCCACTTAAAAGTAGTGGTTAAGTAGCAAACAATAATATTCAAAAACTACATAGCTATATAATTATAAATTTAGGTAACAATACAGTCCTCCCGCTGCTCCTCCTCCTCCTCCTTTTTATCATTATTTTATTGTTTGCTAAAGTTTGAATGAAGCCTCCTTAACTACACTCATTAAAAGTAAGCACTTGAACTGCACTCACTATTCTCATGCACATCGTAAAATTTTACTATATACCTTCAATCTCTTAGTATGTATGTATAGTTGGTATACTACGGCATAGATACAATAACGTTCATCTCATCTCATCATATTCTCCTAGAATATTTCTTCGTCTTTCTGTTACTCAAGAAAATATTATAAAATTTCCACCAACCATCACAGGAATGCCCGACAGCAAGAATACTTTTTACAACTTTTGAGTGATTCACCTTTTGAATAAAAAGGCAACAAACTTATAAAGCGCGCGCTAACAGAGTTTATAATGTAAAGTAGAAAATAATATTTTTGTAATAATTTTTTTTTTAAACATTATTTTCACTTTTGAGTTTTTTTTTTTTTGCATAAAGTTTAATTGGGAAAGTTAAGGAATTTCAATTAACCCTGGACAATGCTACACTTCAAAGTTTTCTTCTTGTATACCAGTTGCTTCCTTCCTTCGGGATTTTTTTTGGTAATGTTTGAACGAATTTTATTCGCTTAAGGAAATTATTTTTTTTTTATTTAACCTTTCAATTTTGTTAAAAAAAATTCTTATCTCGTTAATAAATTTGATAGATTGTTACTTATTGTGTTGAATGTTTCTATCATGCTTTTAATATATTTTTTTTTTAGGGTATAATGGATAAGAAAGAAGTTGTCTTTGATCCTGAGAAGGTAACTACGTAAAACATTTTTTTCTAGTTAAACTTTTGATAAGAGCAAATTATATAAAAATTTCTATTAAAAAGAAAAAGATTATTATTAAATAAGGAAAGGTAATTAACCTTAGGCCAAGGTAGAAGAATTTATAATCGTAGAAAATATGGTCATGATCTAATAAACATTTTTCTTACAAGTACCAACTACCACGGGAGAACTTTCAAGCTATAATCAGAAATACGGACGTCATCGTCGGCCCAATGACAACGATTTGCATCGTGGCAATGTTCTAATTAGAAAGTCGTAACTGAAATTTGGTATAACTCATTTTGACTTTTTGATCATGATAAAAACCTTGCAACAACCATAAATAATTTTCTGCCATGTTTTGTATGCTGTGCATGCTTTGCATCATAGGGTCCTCCTGAACTTGGGTTAATAATTTAAAAAAATCTAAAAATCTAAATTTTTTGGTTATCAAAATAACGTCGTGTATATTTTCTACAGTTATTTTTATTTTTGCTAAAACAGGTGCTATTTAAAAAGGAAAAGGAAGCTAATTTTTATACCGAACAAATTTACAAAAAAAAAAACTATTAGTAATTTTTGTTAACATACTACAGGAATGTATAAAATTTTCTGTAAATAAACCATGAGGATATAATACCTCATCCGATTTGCAAGCTTCTGTTGTAAAATGCCATATTAGAATGACGTGAAGAATTTTCAATATCAAAAAATTATTTTTAAACCAAAATAAAAATAGTAGAACTCCACTCCAAAAAGACCTGTATACTCATATTTATTCTTCTTTCAGCACTATTCCTCTTAGTGTACACTTTTCATATGTATTTTTATATAACGAATTTAAATTTCGTTTTGAATTATAAAATTACGCGATTTATACCGTGATTTTACCGATATTTTACACTTTTCTTATGTGCATGCATTTTTACAATATTTACCTGAAATTTCTGTAATTACAGTGGAAAATTACACGTTTTTTATTGTAATTTTCCTCTATTTGTAACTTACATTTAAGACCGGAATTGTGTAAACTTACATTCATTATACTAGGAAGCCCATTTCCATGACCATGTCAAATATTTTCTACCCGAAATTTTTAAGTTATAAATAAGTTGAGATTTTCAAATGCAGTTTAGTCTCACAGAAATTAATAACATTCAAGGCTTTGTAGTCTTGAGTAAAGAAATGGGAAAATCCAGTATGTATTTCGCTAGAGTCACCCCAGCCCCCCCCCCCTACTCCCCCCGCATGTAGAAGCACCCACTTGCTTCAATCTGATATGAAAGTTTTATTAATGATCAATCTCAAAATATTTTTGAAGCAGTTTTTTAATAAAAGGTGACCATACACTAATAAAAAGTGACCACAAAATTACATTTCAAAGAGTAAATTTAGTTTCAGCCTATAGACTCGTATATTGTATAATGTACGGGTCTCGAAAGAGTATAAAACTCATTACCACTTTCCACTTATTAGTTTCAATTTAGTTTATAACTACGTCGAAAGTGTAATTTTAAAGCTTTGAAAGTGTGATTTAAGTAATTAGAAAATCACAAATTAGACATAAATATTCTACAAATACAAATAAATGTAATTTTACATATAAAACACATTTTACATAATGTATACACAAAATTATTAAAAGTAAACATACTATGTAAAATTACATATTTAAAGTATAATTTTATTTCCATTTCATTGTAATTGTATACTTATTCATTGTCAAAAGGGCTGTGTGCAGATTGCGCTTATGGGGATGTTGGGAGGACGGCTGGACTGGCTCTTCTCATTGCTCTCGGGCGTATGTGCTGGACTTGGAAAATTCTCTGGCCAGTATTCCACGTTATGCGATGGTACCTGAGCTTCGTTTTGGGCGTCATTTCTCTCTGAACTTTCCTGTAAGGGAATCGAGGACTGAGGGAAGTGCCTTATCGAGCCCTCTCCGGTCTGATCTAAAAATTTTCTCCGACGGCTCTCTCACTAATGAGGGATCTCGAGCGAGTGTCTACTTCCCTGAGTCTGATATTGGGATGGAGTACTCACTTGGTAGAGAGTCTCCCAGGCTGAAGTCTTCGCCATATCAATGGCAGCGAAGTTAGCCCTTGATATGCAAATCAAGGGGAAGGACATTGCTATCCTTTCGGATAATCAGGCAGCCTTGATAGCTCTGAGTGGCCCTCGTATAACATCTAAGTTACTGGGGGATTGCGGGTCATCTGTGGATAAGTTGTGCATCCACAACAAGGTGTCACTTCTGGGAGTTCCTGGTCACATGGGGATCATGGGGTATAAAAGGGCTGACCTTTTAGCTAGGTGTGACTCTGATTCTCCATTCCTCGGCCCCGAAACCCGCCGCCGTAGGCGTTGCAAGCTCGAGTATCGGGTCTCTCATCAAAGCGGATGTTCATAGGAAGCATCAGTAGAGATGGGCGAACCTGAGTACTTGCAGGTGTACAAAACTGTTTCTTGATGAGCCTAATGGGAATATCTCCGATTTTCTCATGGGGCTCGGAAGGAAAGAATGTAGAACTGTGGTTGGCATCATCACTAGCCACAGCTCACTTCACGCTCATCTAACAAGGATGGGAGCTGTTGACAGCCCGGAGTGTCTGTCCTGTCTGGGTGAACTAAAAAATCTGCGCTTCATTAAGAGGATAGGAAGGTTTTGGTGAATGGCCTTGTAGCAGCACAGCACAATGGTCCGCTATGGCCTCCGTGCTTGGTATGGGATCTCCTGTCCCCATGCCTTTAAAAAAAGAACAAAACAAAATACGTATTCATAGCTATATCTCGAATTTTTTTTTTCAATAACAAAATAAGGCCCACCCTGTAAATACATGTAAGGCTGATCAATATAGTAGTTTTGCTTCGATGAATTCCGTCATCGATTTGAGAAAAGAATTCAAAGACTGTCCGTATTCACTGGAGAACTTATAAAATGGCTCCATATTTACTGCAAGAACTTCTAAGAAAAGTTGAATTATATAATTTGCTCGCTCTCATCAGAGTAGGCAACATCTTCTTCTCCTTACATATAAAACGGAGATATTTTAAAATGCTTTCTTTATTTTCTGACTTACCTCAAGGATATGTATTTGGTCCCTTATAGTTTATTCACTTTAAATTATTAAAAGCTTTATTTAGTTTTTATCAATCTTAATTTTCACTTTATATAATTAATACGAGTTACAACCACATATTTTCTTAGGTCCTAAAAATTTATTAACATTTTTACTTTTCTTCTCTTTATAGGTAAGGCTTAGAAGAACAGATTGCTCAAAAATTTTCATCACACTAAAAATATTGCATTTCACTTTATAAGGCAAGTAATTTTTCTTTTTTGTGAGAAATTAAATAAAAAAAAGTGTTTTTTGATCTTGCTGGAATTTTAGTATCTGGATTCATTAAGGAATATCATGCCAGGTTTCGGCCTTGATGATATTTTATAATGGTCAGGAAAATCCGGCTTCTGAATTTTCATGGCGGAAATTTGTGCATTTATATATATATGTAACTCTCTTACTTGTTAATTGCTACCAATGTATTGAATCTATCCGGAGAAAAATAGTATTTTATACTAAAAAATGGTATTTTCGGCTAAATGGTTCTATTAGCTAATAAGTTAAGTTGATCCTCTCTTCACCTCATTTTTCCTCTTAATAGCCTCTACATCTTTCTCGAATATTATGGAGTAGGATTCTACAATTAATACCTTTCCAATTTTTATTTTTATTATTTTTATGGTTGATAAACCAGACTACTTCACGTTAGCGCTATCGTTTGGAAAATTTGAAGAGTAGTTCAATTTGCTGTCAAAGCGCAGTACTTTCGGAAAAAATTGAGCACGCGACTAACGAAATTAATTGAATTCAAATGGAATGTCCATTTAGAATTGAATGTCTACTACCAATTGCTTGGGTATCTGAGTTCACTGCAGTGCAGACAGCAGGCAGTAGCAGAGTTCCATTAACGTCCTGATGAGATCGTCTTGTGCTTCTGATCGAAACACATAATATACTCTCAGAAGTTCTTAATAAAATTTTAATTTTCGGATTTAAGCCAGTAAACTAACATAGACAGTACCACGGTACATCATGTTAAAAATTAATTATTGTTTTTCACCATTAAATTAAAATGTAGCACAATCAGAGGAGCTGATGTCTTAAAGTTTTCCCAAAGCATTTATGAATCTTGAGTGACTTGAGATTCCTTTTTGTTAACTTCATCAAAAAGCCTAGTCGAAAGCCTGAAATTCAAGTAAAAAATTCGTATGTTAGAGCGATTTTAATAAAAAATTTAATTGCTTATTATTTATACTTATCACATTTTGTGCTTATTGCACTTATTATTAATTTGTTTTTTTTTATATAAGTTGAAACATCTATTTTTATTTTTAGATTTTCCCTGATTTTTTTTCACGAATAAAAATTTTCTTTAGTTTTTGTCGCATTTAAAATTTTCACAATAATTGAATCAGCTGCAACACTTTTAACTAAATCTACTAGAGTTTCTATTAATGTAAAGAAAAGGTTATGAAAAATTAGGACGGCAATAATTTTAATTTCAACAATACTGATTTTTTTTTTCTGGAATTGACATTCTTTATCCTTGTCATTATTATTAATTTGTGGCTGGTTTTAAGGGCTATTTTAGCACGCTTATGGTATTTCGATTCATTATGCCTCTCAATATGAGACACATTATTTGCAATAACTCTAAAAGATATTTTACAAAACCTTCTGTTGATTCTTTTTTCTTTAGCTTCCATAGAATTTCCAAATATGGTTTCTTGACGTGTCCGTCCGTTGTGATTTAAATCTATCGTTTTACTAGAAATTCTGTTTTCTATATTCTTTATATCTTTTGGTGAATTTTTAGGAATTGTTCTAGATTGCCCTTGTTCTGCGGATACATCTGTCATATTCATATTGCTGGTATAGCACCACAATTAAAAAGTTTAGTCAGTTAGTAAACTGTATGGCTGAAAGAACTTTGAGGTCAATTGGAAATCGATCAAAATTCTCACTTTCCTAACCCGACCATCACTAACTTCGTTCTATACGAGATACGAATACAACTTCTTGTATTTCGGCGCTTTTAGGTCTGCTATATATTCAAAAAATCATAACTTTGGATATAATTGTCACAAAGATATCACCTTTAGGTTATTTTAAAAAGAAAAGTACAATCCTTGAAGGAAAATATTTAAATGAAGCACATTTTAGAAAAAGAAAAAATTAAGGATAATAAATTTATTTTATGCTTGAATATCTCTAAATGTATTTCCTTAATTTTTTCTTGTTTTATTTTTAATACTTATAATGGTGTTAGTAAATAGTTAAATTTTCAACGTGTTGCGGAACGAAAATGTTTTTTTTTATTTGCGGCCTACAAATCATACAAATCTATTGTGTTATCTTTGATCCAGTAAAATTTTTTCAACAAGGACATCATTTTCTTTCTTCTCAAATGTGACCCACTTAGAGCAACGGTCCTTAAAAAAAAAAAGAAAAATCTCGTCTTCAACCCCATAAATTTGGAAATTTTTCTTGAAGAATGTATAAAGAAAATTTTAGAAAACGCCCTACTATAGTAGGATATTAATTAATATTAAGGAAAACTTACCATATTAGTATGACGCGGCAAACAAATACACTGACGCATCCAAAAATTTCAAACTCAATTATAAATTCAAAATATAGAAAATCTTAGACTCACTCAGTTCACACTTTCCCACCCAAGAAAAGTAAATCAGCGGAAAACACCTAAACAGTACACGAATTCGACATTTCTGAAATTATTTATACTGGTTACCAGAATAGCACCTACGGGCTGTTCCTAACCCAGTAAATTAGCCCCCACAAAATGGGTCCCAAAGATCGAAAACAAAACAACAACAATGAAAAGAGCGCAATTGATATTTCTACAATTAACGACCTTAGTTTGCAACAATTTCGAAGGAAAGGAAATTTTTAAACCATTTAGAAATAATTAATCGATTGGGAAATTTAGTGAAAATCCCGATATTTTGGAGTATGCTATCAGAATACGGAAATGGTTCTACAAGTTAGGCAATGGTGGTATGTGAAAGTCCGACTTCCGACAAAAGAAGAACTCACTCCTGGACAGAGTAGAGACAGTGTAGAGTGCCGAGCAAGCTGTTGGCAGAAAAAATACTAAAATATATATAAAAAAAAAAAAAAAAAAAAAAAAAAAAAAAAAAAAAAAACTAACTCAAAGAAAGGATTACTGAGAAGAAGAAATCTAGAGAAAATTAAAAGGAAAACAAGACTAGAAGAATTTGAGCGGTAGGAGAAGAGAAACAACGGTCTCGAAGAAATTAGATAACGGAGCTAATTTTACCTTTTTGTTAAGGTAAACAAACATTTTTTCTTGCTTCTTGTTTCACTAATATTGAATATATCGAAGTTCTGTATGCTGCCTTATTCTAAAGGTTGTAGAGAATAAATTGTAAAGTTAGTATCTGTAAAAAGTTTTTACAGATATCTCAACCCATTCCCTACTCCATCGCTAGATTGGAAATGTTTGCACAAAAAGTGCAAACGTGTGACTTTGCACAGGGAATCAAGTTTTGAGTAAATTAGACTGACGTAAGTAAAATGGGGCAACAAAAGAGTCTTAATCAATCTGAAATGTGATTTCGTAGGCAAGATATTAGCAAATAGCCAAAGTCTTAGGAAGTCACCATAAATTTTACCAAACATAAACATAACTGAGGGTATATCATCAAAGTCAGGCGGTGAGCTGCACAAATCCAAAAACTGTGACTTACTAAGATTGAGAGAAAGCTTATTATCAATTGAGCATTGTGAATTGGAGCAAGGTCAGTATTGATTCTGCATATACAATCCTTAATCAACCTACGATATCTGCTCAAGTACAATAGAATATTATCGGCATATAGATGTAATAATAATAATAATATAATAATAATTTTACTAGTATTGAACATACTTTTGGTTAACAATTAAGTACTATAACTATCAGACCAAAAAAGTATTTCACTCAAGTTCTTCTTCTAATAAATTCAATACATTTTCTTTTAAACTGATTAAATCTAATTTCACTCTTTGTTTCTTCAGGTAGAATCCTCGATATCCTAATGAATTTTGCGCTGCTCCACTTCTACATCTGGGATGTCGAAAGTTTTGGTTACTCCTTAGTGGATAAGGTTGAACGTTGCCAACATATTGTACAAGATCACTTAGTTGGGGAGTTTATCGCTCCTTATGAACAAAAGTACATTTAAATCTATTCTTTGCTTGGCAGTCAACCATTTTAATGCTTCTAGCATCCAATGTATTGATATGCATCTATTACACCGCGAAATTATCCGCATTGCTTTGTTTTGAAGCTTTTGAATTCGCTCAATATTACCTTGAGTGCTTAAGTATAGAATTGTCGAGCAGTACTCAAAGTGAGGTTTAATAATTGCATTATATATCTGCATTGAACACAATAAGGTGAGTCGTTTTCTAATCCTTCGAAAAAAACTTGCTTTTTTACCTATCTTTTTACATATATAGTCAATATGGCTTTTAAAACTTAAATCTCTCCACTATCACTCCTAGATATTTCACTTCACTTTCATTCATCTCTAAAATTAACACTCAAAAGTTAGGTCTTGTTCACATTTAACTTCAATTTGTTTCTCCTGAACCGCAGACACAATTGTTCCAAGTCCTGTTCTAATTTAGTTTTACACTCTTGTAAACTTTTACCTTCAATATATACTAGTGCGTTATCTGTAAATAAATTTATTTCACAGAAACTTATGGGATCATTTATCTTGTTTATGTATATAAGGAACAATAAAGTTCCAAGAACGGAGCCTTGAGGTACTCCAAGTTAATTGTAGTCAAGCAATAACAGGGTCTCATTAATCCTCGTTCTTTGGCATCTTTCACTCAAGTAATCTTCAAACCATTTTATCGCCTTACCTTTGATTCCATATGCATCTAATTTGTTTAATAAAATATTGGGTTCCACCGTTTCAAAGGCCCGTTTTAGATCTAAGAACACTGCCAGGACGTACATTTTCTGTCCACTTTTTCCTTCCATCGACTTATAATTAGATTTAATGCCGTCTCACAAGAATATGTTTTACGAAATCCTGATTGGGTTTTCAAAATCAATTGGTTCTCTTCCATATATCTTTCAAGCTGCACTTGGACTACTTTTTCTAGTACTTTCTCTATTAATGGTAGCATGTTAATCGGTCTATACTCTTCGCACATCTTAAAATTTTTTACTTTTTCAACCGGGATTACTAAGGACTCCTTCCAACACTTTGGGAATTCACCTCTAGACAATGAATTGTGGACAAGTTTTGTAATTACGAATACCAGCTCATTATTTTCAATTATCATTTTTGCACTAACGTGATTATAATCAGGCTTTTTATTTAATGTTTTTAGAATTTCTTTAATTGTTTGCAAATCTACCATTTGAAATTCTCAAAGCGCTTATTTGTCGGCTGTATATTATCCTGATACGCGCACGTCATTATAGACCTATTAATTTTAAATACTTATACTTATTTATATAGGTTTCATGGTCACTTACCTTAAAATTTGTGTTGACTTTAGTTTCTATATTCGTCATGTTAGGTGCCACATAATCGATTAATGTCTTTGAATATTGTGTTATTCCAGTATATTCCCGGACTATGTGTTTGTGTCCATTATCTTTTAAAATTGATTCTACATATCTGTACATTATATACAATATCACTGATATAATTAATGTACAAACTAAAGAAGGGCGGTCCTAATACTGATCCTTGCGGGACCCCCTGAAACAAAGGTAAGAAGGAAAAAAGAATACCATTAACATTTACCTGTTAAAAAAGGTTTTTGAGGAAGCTATTTATAACTTGACCGTAAAAGAAAAAAACAAGAGTAGAGTACACAACACTATCAAAAGCTTGAGAAAAGTCCAATAAGACAAGTACGCCAATTTCGCTGGCATAAAGAGCCAAACGGAGATCAGTAGATACCTTTAGCAAGTTGATATTGATTGAGATTGATATCTCATGAGTAGATTATTTTGATTTTGATAATTTGTAATAGCTTGACTAGAAATTGCACTCACTTTCTTGAACATTTTTATACCGAAAATTACTCCCTTCATCAAGTCCTTTATTTATACCTAGATATACTTGAAGAAGTTAGTTTACTTGTCAATGTGCATTCTTACATAGCTAAATCCTTTCAAAAACTCATTTAATTCAAAAATGACATTTGAAGATTTTTTTGTGTTCAAAAAAAGGTATTGTATACCTACTTTACGAAATATCATCATCTTAGCTAGATTCACTTTGAGCCTTCCAAAAACTACGACTTCTCAAACTCGTTATTTTTCAACAAATCACAAAGGTCCACGTTTAACTTAATTTAACTGTCTCCTCTTCATTCAGAAGTCATTTAAACTTATCCAGTCCTATGAAAACTACGTCCATAAATTCAGAAAGGTAATTAACATTTTCACCAACAAACATTAAACAACTAAAATTAACTTTAATAAGTTTCCCTAAAAGGTGAATCATCCAGGACCTTTATCCTATCTTCGTAGTAACATCTTAAGGCTACATATATCCATATATAAATGCTAGAAGAAATATTTTCGTACACCTACCTCTATTTCCTTTAAGTTGAAAAGTACATCTATCACGTTCACATTAGTACATCCATATTTACAAATATTATATACATGCATATACCTATACCTGTATACCTACCTACCTACCTACATATATATATACACCTAAATATGCACATCTATTAAATTTTTTACGACATACATAAAAAAGAAATAAACAAGAACTCGTATACGTTAGGGACCAAAAAAGGCATGTTCTAAGCAAGATATTCTTATACACGACAGGTGTAGATCTGTATATATATTGCATAATACTTATATATTTATATATATATATATGATACAGGTATATAGTATGAAAATTCGTTTACTCATCAAATCTTATGCTTAGAAGGCTTACGCTATGCTAACAAACAAAATGCGGGATGAAATGTAAAGTGAGATAAAATACAAGGCAAATTCGGTGCTTCCGAGAATTTATATGTTCCGGAACGTGCCACCTGAAATATAGGTTCTGTCGCTTTAAAACCACCATTCTGAGATTATATACCTATATACAAGTATATATATATGTATACGGGTGAAAATTTGATAAGAGGTTGGATTATATGCTTACTTTAGGATAAAAGATCTTATATTATACTTATATGGTCTTAAAGAAGGGTTAGGGATTTTATTGAATTTCTATATTTGTTTTAGAACAATTGCTTGGTCCTTACTAGAGGAATAATAGCAAACAAATATGTGCAATTCTGTGATCGTTAAGAACAAAAATAAACAGTTCTTGTCTAAAAAACGCAAAAAAAAATATTTTATTTTAGCTTCGATTCTGGTATAATTATCACATAACAATGTTTCTTTATTCATCATCTTTTTTTAAAAAAAAAATTTTAAAAAAAATATTCCAAATAAAAACACATGAAATACTGTTCTACAATAATTTATTTTATTTGAGTCGCGACGCGTTTCGCCTTCTTAGGACATTGTCAAGCAACTCAAATAAAATAAATTATTGTAGAACAGTATTTCATGCGTTTTTATTTGATTATTTTTTTTTTTAAAAAAAAATTAAAAAAGATGATTACCAAAGTATTCTACCATGTGCCTAAAAAAACATCAGTTTTATCAGTTTCCTTATAAACCCAGTAAAATTCGGTAAATTAGGACCATTTGTGACGGCCTTGAAAATATGTGATATTAATTTTTTTTTCTTAAATGAATTAGATTTGATAATCGGTTTGAATTGTTTCCTTTATTCAAATCACTTTTCTGTACAAAAAAAAAAACATAATTTCAATCTATTCATAAATTTTTTTGATAACCGTCTTGAAGTGGTCAATGTAAGACGATGATGCTTCAAAAAAAAAACAAAGTGCCTGATGTTGGTAGATCCTACCCCAACAAACTTTTTAAGACTTGTGTAATCAATAGAACGTCATTTTTTAACTGAAAATAGATTATGAATTCCTTGCTCATTTCCACGTAATTTAGACGTAAGTTTTCTACGAAACTAGGACATGTTGATCAAATTTTCATTTACTATTGACTTATTATTGACCCCTTTCCAGCGACGTCCTTTTTATACCCTAGATGAAATCTATAGGGGTATACTAAGTTTGTCATTCGGTTTGTAACACCTCGAAATAATAATGGTAGAGCAAAATTAATTGGACACCAACGCATAATATTAAAAGTTATTTTGATTTTTGCATGTCCGTCCGTCCGTCCGTGCGCACGATAACTCAAGAACGCGTTCACTTAAAAAGCTGAAATTTTGTACACGGACATTAAAAAAAAAGTAAAATTAAGTTCGAAAATGAGACAAATCGGGCAACTCCTTCGTGGGGTTGCCATACAAAAATTTCGTTTTCCACGATATATTTGGACACTACCTGAGAACACGTCGACATAGAAAGCTGAAATTTGGTACACTGTGTTTTCATACTAATAGCAAATAAAATTTCAAAATGGGCTAAATCGGGCAACCCCTTCTTGGTGTTGCCATATAATAATTTTGGTTTTTACATATACTTTGAAAACGATCAGTCCTAGGCATTTTTATTGTACTAAAAACTTCTTCAGAATAAGAAATCCTATAAAATTGGTTATAATCATTTTTTTCTGTCCGACGAGCCGTTCTAGAAATATATGCGAGAAACCAATGCAAAAAATCAAAATTGCTCAAATGGGTGACCATACGAAATTTCATACGTGCATTCATCTAGGGTATCATAAGAATTGGTCTTAGACCAATTCTAGCTTTTTCACTTGTTACGTCAATATTTGAAATATTAAGACCGTCGAGTTTAGTTTCCGTCAAATATAGACTTCGTTTTGACTGGCACTTTTTTAAGTCGACATATGACGTCTTTCAGGAGTTCAAGTTGGTATAAGTTTAAATAATGTAATCGGAATTTGATCACAAAATGACCGACCATGAATGTATTATACAGAAATATATGAAAGAACGTGATTTAATGACTCAAAATAGACCCTAGAATTAACAGCGTTTTTCCGTCTTTTAGACGTAATCCTAGTTAATCCTCTAGAGCCTAATATTAGAAATTTTTCTATTGTTCTTAAACTCTTTTTGATATCTTACTTTTGCCGTCTTTTTGTCGTCATTTTTTCTATTGCATAGACACGTGCTATCTATTTCTCGTCATTTAATGACGGATAATAGATCCTAGTTATAACAGCGCTTTGCTGTCTTCTTGTTGTCAGTTTGTGCTATTGCATAGGCACGCGTTGTCTATTTCTCGTCAGTTTTTGTCTGCATTTGAAAATGGTGCTGCTTGTCGTTATTTTCACGTCATTTCCCGATTTTTCGTAGCTTCGTGGAAGTACGGACATTCAAGACTTGCATTAGTCTTGTTCAAGCAGCAGTAATTGCAACAATTCTATGGTGTTTAGTCAAAAGTACAAATCTCCAAAAATGTACTAATATGTATATAATGTACTTTTAATCCAAATAATATTCAGTTTTTGTGAAGTTATTCATTTTGGATACATCGAGTTAATTTCAATGTTTATGTGAACGAAAATTCAACGAAAACATTGAAAAATGCTTTTCTCGATAAACAACATAAAAGATTAATAATTTCTTCCGAAAAACATAAGAATTTTCCTACCTTTTAGTTTAAAAGTTCTATTGGAAATATTTGTCGTTCCAGGGTGGAAAAATGAGTTTTTTTCATTAAGCGCTTTTGTCTTTCGATGTGCCAACTAGAGGTCATTTTGTATTAATAATTGGTGGCTTATATGACGACTTTATTTCCGTCTGAAGACTTGTTTCAGGTGTTATAATGACGTCTTCTGAGCAACCCAAATGTACTCATTCAGTTTAATTTTGGAGGTTATTTGGGTGGCTAATATGACGACCTCATTTCCGTCTGAATACGTGTTTTATCACACAATTGCCAGGCATTTATTGACTTTTGGAAACTTATTGTTTCGTATACTGAAGCATGTCAAAGAGATAAACGTTATGTCATTAACTCATAATTTCTGACAAAAGGTAGAAAACAAGTTTTGGAAATATACTCCACAAATGCATTTTTTTTTTAATTTCAGAACGATTAATTTCAAGGCTCTAAATGTTAACCCTTTCGCAGCGTCTTCCATTTTAGGTTATATTATTATATTATGTTAAATATAATATGAAATATAATAATTTAGTGTTATTTAAAAAATATATATCAAGGGGAGGGCTGGAGGGGGTGGGACATATATGTCCCATCCGTCTTTTATGATGGGTCATATATGTCCCATCAGTATATTGAAATAAAATTTAACTAAAAAATAAAACAAAATATCAGAATAAAAAACAAAACAAATTCATTTATCAAAAATAAAAAGTGAAAAAGGTAGTAACAAAAATATTATATATAAAAAATCAAATATGATATGCAGCAAAACAGTCTTTGCATAAAGGAATTTCACATTCCTTACAAATTGTTTTAGTCCGCTTTTCCTTTTTTGCTGCTGCACATTTTATACACCGTTTTCGTTTCACACCTTCTATTGGAAGATGAAGACTAACATTGCTAGGCTACATGGACAAAAGCTTGGCAATGCTTTTTTTGGTTGAAAACAATTGTCTGGGTTGAACCAAATATGTGGCGTATTCATCAAATTCAACTTGGATTCTTTGTCAGCTTTGTTTGTAGATACATAATTTTCATTTGTTGTGCTAAAATCGTCACCATCTTCATCAAAATCAGTTTCAGTAGAATATGAATATACACTTCCATCTTTGCAATCAATCTCGGGATTGAAATCAAGATCAAATTCGCTGTCACTGCTTGCAAAAAGATCATTGCTGGCTGAGTTGTCTGATGAGTTCAAGAAATGTTCTTCAATTTCTTTTGCATTCATTTTTCCTTCTATATATATAAAAAAATTAAAAATTAAAAACTTTACAAGACTGTTGTGAGAAATATGTATAAATATCGGACATACTTTATATAAAATATTCCCAATAATTTCGTTTTTTACTCATTATAATATAAAACACCACTAGTTTATCGCAAATCACGACTGCACTTCACAATTTAAAATGCAAAACTAAACATGAATAACTTTAAAGACACGCCCACAAAGCTAAATACTGTTAGATAAGATTTCAGAAGACGATTGGGACACATATACCTCATATTACATGGAAACTTTTAAATTCAGTCGTTTTTAAACTTCTGCTGGGACATATGTGTCCCAGCCGCTGCGAAAGGGACCAAACAATAATTTAAAACACTTTAATATTATTATATTTTTAAATATACGGTATGAGTTAATTAGTTTTGAATAAGTTAATATTTTTTATATATATTATTAAAACAATACTATTAATTATCATTCAAATTCGTGTTGTTCCTTGTTCATAATATTTACATTACATACTAGGAAAAACGAAATACAATTCACATAAAATGAAATTCCTTCTCGATTAACATGATTTAAACTAGGTCGAAAATAAGTCTAGATTAAGAAAAAATTTACGTGAATTTAACGTGAAATTTTTTTTCAATTTACCAAATCATGGAAATGTATCCTCTGCCCTATTGGGAAATATTCTCCAATTTACCTAATATTTACATCAATGCGACGTCTTCTCAGTCTCCATTTACCTAAGTGAGACGTAAATATTAAGTAATCTCAACTTAACCACAATTAGTCGCTGCCGAATAGACATAAATTCGACCTGAAAAGAGTCGAAATGTTGCTTGGGTAACGTTGATTTAGTGACATTCCTGCACCACATTGGTTTAGCTCTCTATACAATTTATTTCCATCAAAAATAAAAACCAAAAAATTATCGAAATATAAAAATGTGCACTATTATAAGCCAATATTAAAGAATTTAATGAAAAAAAAAGTTTAATTAAAATTATAAAAAAATATTAGCTATTCTCGCCATAGTTTCAGAACTAAATCTCTCTTGCCTCAATAATCAAAAAAGACACAACACAAACAAGTAATCTAATTTTCAGGACTCTTTTGGGAGAGTTTCTGTCATTTCTCTCATTTACATATGTTCTAAATTGAGCTGTGTGCAGACGTAGTAATAGTGGAATGTATCTTTCTAATTTGTGCAATTTACAAAATTCCATGAACTCACTTTCAAATTTCCAAGAGTAAAAATAAAAGCGAAAAAAATATTCAAATTAAAAAACACAAAATGCAATTTACATTTTAATTCATTAAAAAAAAAAAAAGAACCCAAGTAAATTCAAATGAAATGCAAAAATGAAAAATTCATTTGTTTCCTGTAGTGCCCTTTGTGATATTATATATGGAGAGGGTACCTACTGTGTAGAGTGACCCATGCAATGTGTCATATATATGTATGTACGTACCTACTCCAAGGTTCCAAGCACATAACCAATTACCGGTCAGTTGGGGGTGCTCTTGAATATTACTACTTCACTGTTGTTGCCGCTACTGCTACTGATGCTGCCGCCGCCGCCGCTGTTGCTTTTGCTATTAAATGAGATTCACCACTTCTGGCGATTGCGGCTCTTTTGGGGGTCTCTGTGCAATGTGCATTGTGGGGGAAACATATTTGTAAAAATTTACACTGGGATTCTACTCGCGGTTGCATATCCTATCTATAAAAAATGGTAACTCTTAACCTCCATAACCGACCAGAAACCCAAAGGGCTAATACCCCTCTTCCTATCATCGTAACATCAGAGTTGAATGGGTTTTTTGTTTTTTTGTTCTGTGATATTTAAATGTGGTCGTGTTTTTTGCTTAATGAAATTTCATTTATATAAGAGGAAAAATTGCACTCAACTATAAAATGACGACAGCAACGGAAGCTATGGGTAAGCTGGTCGAGTGTAAAAATGTTAAATATCAACTTGTAGAGCAACATGGAGAAAAAGCTTTTTTTTAAATGCTGGCTTGGCTATTTTGGTGCAAAATTCGCACTCGTTACCAGAGCGATTGTTGATTGCCTCATTTTAAAGTGTCTGCTCCCTCTCTGTATTTTGTTGTAGCTCTGTTTTTTTTATTTATTTTTCTTTTTTATTATTTTTTTTTATTTTTCTTTACAACTCCCCCGCTTGTGGTAAATGAATATACAATGAAACGCATTATGATGGGGCTCTTGAGGTTGCTATACTTTCCATCACCACCATTACCTACCCACATTTTGGTTCGATACCCTTTGGGGCCAATTTTAAAAATTATTTTTGTTCATTATTGTTTCTGTTTTTGAAGTACCCATTTCACAGTATACGGAGCATGTAAACGATTTCCACGTATATATGTATAGAGCTGTCCAACCTATTTATTAAACTGTGCATGAATGATGCTCCAAAACATCATAATTAGTTAACCATTCGTATAGTCCTTTACAAGAGCTCCCTATACGCTGTAATTGCTATTGCTGTTACTATCCAACAGAAAATGTTGGATGGGGAGGCAAAAAAAAAAAACAAAACATAAAAGGGAGGGTTGGTTTTTCCAACTTTCCACTAGATCTGCTTTATGTTTATAATTGCCAATCAATTTGTCCCCGTAGTTTTTCGGTAAGCTCGCTGTGGTGTGACGCTAATTTATATTTTTGTTAGTCGCACTAACGACCGACACGAGGACAATAAATGATCCAGAATCCAGACATTGTGCAAAAGTAGATAGATAGAGAGTGAGACATTGAGATAGAGAGAGAGATATATAGATATAGAGTGAAAAGCCAGTTTCATTCGCTTGGTCATGTAAATTTACTACTTTAATTGATGAAGGACACACTTTTCGGTGGTCATCTAGATTAGTCGATTGTTTATTGAAGCACATCATCCTACGGAAAATGGGTGTTAACACGTTGCGGTTATGTTTAATTGCAATTTAGATAATTCCGCTATAATGGAAGTTGTATATTATGAATACAATGAGTATACGAAACTGTTGGAAATTTTCCATTTAGATCTATTATAATAACGGGTGCAATGCAGATTATTGGATGACAATTAAGGCCAATTTATGGGAACCGGTTTTTTTGTTTGTACTGTATACATGAAAATGTCATTTGAATGCTTCCTGCTATTGCGTGTTCTACAATGATGAGATATTTAATCAAATAAACTTTGTGAATGATTTTAAGGAGATTTATTATTAGTTTTGATTTTATTCACCTATAAATCCCTTTCGTTTCCAAATATTTGATATACTATAAATTTTTGAAATTCTCTAAGGATTGTACAGTAATCGAAAAAGTAATCGATTATCCATTTTAGGCTCGACTGGAGCAAATATGAGAGATATCTTAAGCGATGCATTATGACACTCTGAACATATTTTATTAACAATGTTTATTTTAATAAGGGGGGGGGGAAGGCTTGGGTGATCAAAGTTTGATCTAGTACATTTTTGAAAATCGAGTACAGAATCAAATTTCTTAGATCCTAAGAAGATTGAATACTCACACTCCTATACTAGGAGACTTAAATAGCTATCCCCATACTAACTTTTTTAGTATTTATCTCTTTTTTATTTGAACTGAGCTACTAGATTTTTCGTACTTTAGACCGCCTCTAACTCGATAGGGTTACGTCTGGTCGAAGATATGTTTCAATATTTGCCTCAGCTCGTTCTCAGCTACAATTCGCACAAGAAAATTTTTCTCTCATACTTTTTAGGTGGGGTAAGAACCCCCGTCGTGAAGGGGTGGTTCCAAATCGGCTCGTTGCATATCAAATGAAAGGTTTCGTCGAGTAATAGCAGGTGGTGTACTTTTCTCCCGTTTTAGAAAGCTTTCTCGGGACGTTCTTGCCACCAGAAAACTAATTTTCATGCAACTGGGTCACATACACCCCAGTTACTACGTTTCACGTATATTGTCGCTGTTCTTTTTTAGTATTTCTCTCTTTTTTATTCGAACTTGAGCTACTAGATTTTTCGCACATGAGATCGGCTCTAGCTCGGTAGGGTTATACCCTATCGGAAAATGGATCTTACAACTCGCCTCAGTTCAGTTCGTAGAAGAAATTTTCTCTGCATACTTGAATGTTGAGGGGTAGGAACCGCCGGCGGAGGGTGGTGTTTCATATCAAATTAAAGATCTCACCGACTAATATCAGATTCTGTACTTTTCTCCCGTTTCAGGAAACTTTCTCGGGACTTTATTGCCACCAGAAACCCAATTTTCATGCAATTGGCTCACATACACCCCAGTTACTACGTTTCACATACAATATATTGTAGCTATTCTTTCTTCCATGCCGATTAATGCTCTGTTGTGAATATTTTTCTCATAGAAGAGAAGTAGAAAAGTCCACTTTTTCACCCAAGCAATTCGCTCAAGCTACATCCCATCGCCAAAGCTTTCGCCGTTTAATTGAAATAAAGATTGTTAATGAAATATGTTCAGAGTATCATCTGAGACAACTTACAACTAGATGTGCAAAACTCCATATAAACCAGGAAAACTTTTTGAAAGCTCTTTAACTTTTTATTCAATCAAAGAAAGCTATTATTGCGAAGAATTTATGTGGCATAATACAGCAAGAGCGAGAGAGAATGCTTAGAGCTTTCGATTAGAGGGCCATTAGCTCGTTTTAGTTGGTCCACGTTTTTGTGAGGTTTTGCACATCTAGATGTAAGTTGTCTCAGGTATCATAATGCATCGTTCAAGACATCTTTCATGTCTGTTCATATCGGACCTAAAGTTGTATGAAATGTGGGCATTCCCCTTTAGTGAACTCTTTGACATTTATATGGATGGGTATAAATAAAACAATGTAATTAATGTTTTAGAACAGGTAAAAGATTTTTAAAAATATCTTTAAAAAAAAGTAATGTTTTTGTCAGAACAATGTAGGTAGAATATGGAACTGAAAAGAAAAGAATTTTAATTTACTCAAAAGCTTTTAACATTCCATTCCATTCCATTCCTTCTCTACACATCTTAGTCACTTTGACTATTTGAAAATTATTTAAGCAGTTACATAGTGTCACTCGATACAAACCGGGTGGCATAACATTGCTTTTTGTTACAATTGCACATTTTTCGGAAATTTAAGAAAGACTAATGATAAACTGATTTTATTCTTCGTAGATGTCACCCTGAGTGTGCAAACCTTTCCTACGCTCTTTTTAGCAAAGCTTTATGAAAGGTAAATCTACTGCGATTTTTTTGTTAGTTAGCCTACCTGTCTGCAATTGAAGGCGGAAAGAAAGTCGATTGCATTTTTATGGATTTCAGTACTGCTTTCCACAGAATTAATCACAAAATGTTAGTGATGCACTCAGCGAGCTATATTCCACCACGCGACTTTTTCTGTCAATATAGATAATACTTTTGGTGTTCCTCAGGGCAGTCATCATGGACCAAATCCTTTTTTTTAACTTTCATCAATGATATATATCTGATTCTGACTAATTCAAGAATACTTTTCTATGCTGGCGATGTAAAAATTTCTAATGAAAACGAGTATAGAATTTTAAACTTGGAGTTGGCTCCTTTCATAAATGATAATGTTTTGGCTGCCTCTTAATATCAGTTAATTTATTGCTTTATCCATTTATCGTAAAAAGAAGCCTCTGGACTTAAGTTATATTTTAGATGGATGCTTATGAGCTAGACTTGACAAAACCAAAAAATAGGTGTTTTCCTTATTACTCGTCTTTTCATCCAGAAAAACATTAATGCAATTGTTGCTAGGGCTAATGCTACTCTGGTATTTGCAAAATATGATCAAATCCGTTTAGAACAAAATAGAAAATCAAATCCGTTTAGAACGAAACTCTTTAACTGCACGTTCATTAGATCCTTTCTATGCGGTCGACATATATCGCATTTAGGCTGCGCAGAGGAGATTCGTTCGATTTGCCCTTCGAGGGCTTCATTGAGACAATGCTGTTATCTTACATCCATATTGTAAACAAAATTAAACTCTTTCCATTGGGTTCTCTCAAGAATAGACGAAACACTTCTAGAATTGTTTTTGCATCCATATTATTTTTGAAGTTACAAACTTTTGATATTTAGAGCAGGGAAAATTAAATTTTAAGTAATCTAGCAATAGAATGAAAACAAATATTCAAAAGTCCCTATGACAAGTACCTACCAATTAAAATAAGCATCGTCAGTTTCTGTCAACAGTTTGGATTAAAAGTAGCTTAATGTGTGAAATACGACGCGTTAGCTTAAAAATCAAAAGTTTCAGAAAAAAAAACAAACATTTTTATAGTTTGACAAGACAAAGAAAACCGAAGTGCTGGTTTTCACTGTCTTCCCTACAAACATAGAATTATTTATGAACTAAATATTGCTGTTTATGGTACATGTTCTTTCGTAGAAAGTATCTAAATGTCCAAATTTTGTGCCATGATAACCCCTTTAAAGCTTTCGATGATCTTCCCCAATTTTCCCCATTCACTGTGGGTACATTATAAAGTTAGAAAATCTAGTGATTTCCACAGTTCCTCGCTCAAAGTTTTTTTGTGAAAATTTGTTAACTATTCTTCCCTTAATCCCCGTGTAAACTGTAATTATCTTACACTGGAATTTTCATGTTTCATTAAAATTCGGTTAAATTAAATAAGACTTAAAAAGAATTGAATGCTCCTCGCAACAGCTGTATTTTGTGTTTTTTCCGGATTTACTTACTTTGGAATATTCTTGAAACTCCCCCCCCCCCCCCTTCAGTACTTAATTCAATTTCTCTACCCAGACTGTAAACCTTATCGGCAGTTACTTTATACATCAGTACCAATTTATGTGTTAGAAAATCTTATATTCCATTATTAAACTGCGGTATTTTCAGGAGTACCACAAAGATCTATCTTGGATCCTAAGTTGTTTTATCTTATTAACAGCAAACTCTACTGTTATGTAGATGATTCTCAATTGTATATCTCAAGATCAATGTAGTACCTGAAGATGTTTTTTTTGTTGTTGCATAAATGGTGATCTTCATTCTATATATTTGTTGACCATTAACAACACCTGAACAGAACCCAAACAAGACCAACTGCTTGATTATACATAAAATAATTTAAATACCTCTTCTTTCTCTTCTGTCGTGTCCAATCGAACACAAATACCAGTTGTCGATTATGCTTCTATGGGTATTAGTTTCAATAGAACACTTCCCTGGGTCCATCATATTAATGCTCTAATTAGATAAGTATATGTTGGGTTTCAATCACTATGGACGACTAGTAATTTTACTTCAGCACAAACTCATTTAGGACACTGCTCTTACCTCTTTTTATTTATCGGCTCGAAATATTTTCTAGTCTATGGACTATGATTTGTCGAGAGCTAAATACTGCCTTTAACGCTACGATAATGTATGTTTTTGGTCTCCGTCGTTTTGATCATATCTCACCATATATCTATATCAATTCCATCCTTTTTTGCAACGTTATGATCTTATATCTCGCAACCCGAACAACCTGTATGATATACTTCAGATTGCGAGATCAAATCGAGTTATTACATTAATAGTACCAACCTAGACATAAGTATAAGTTTCATTCTTTCCTTTGTATCTTAGCTTTGTTTATTTATTTATTTTTATCTTATCCCATAAGAGACTCGAACTCACAATTTTTCGAATCGGGCATAGAGAGAGCGAATAGAAGAATTTTAAGAACTCTTTATTATTAAAGAATCTAAATTAAATCATAAATACAAGAGGAAAAAACAACCGCCTCGCCCGGTTTTTGAAGCCGGGAACTTCCTTCAAAAATCGTACGAGGCGGTTTTTTTTTCTCTTGTAATTATGATTTAATTTAGAATCTTTAAAAATGAAAAGTTCATAAATTTCTTTGTTTACTTAATTTCTAATCAATAGTTTAGTTGTTTTGCTTGCAACCAACCAGCTTAGTTGATTAACTACTGGGTCCTAAACGACGCCTTAAGAAAACCCCTTCTTAGCGGTTCGTATTACGTCCAATTTTGTGGTATATATTCTTGTTTTCTTATTTTCCATTTCTTTTTGTAAATTTTTCCTGGGAGAAAGACAAACATGCATGAATTAAAAGCCTTCCTATACCCAGTCATTTCTATCAAAATTATTTTATATTTTTTTTTTTTTATGTTTATGTTATTGGCTTGTGATGCAGTAGCCTTAGCTTTGAGCTGATGTTGCGGTTAAGAGCCCACCTTATTCCAAATTCCTTTTTCCTTTTGTGTTTAGTGTGTGTGGGGAGGAGGAGAGTATGCAACCGTCTAGGAAAACTAGGCAGTTGCCTAGGGGCCAACATTGCTGGGGACCCCGTCAGGGGTCAAAATGGTATGTATACATGAAGGACATACGACACCGTACATTAAAAAAAATGTAATTCAGTTTATTGTTCCTGCATACAGGGGCGAATTCGGGGCGGCGAATTTTCAACACCAACGGCGGACTCAGAATTACCGTTTTCAACGTCATTATCGACAGATTGATTGCAGTAATACAAAGACGTGGTTCTGCTTACGAAAACTCGAGTAAAAAGTTTGACTTTCTCATGAAGCTACATAGATTATAATCTCAAGATACCCGCGGGGAAGGGGGTAGGGGGTACAGAACTTGAAAGCTTTCTATCTAGGAGATTTCGACGTGATTTTCGAAAACGAGCGTCTGCACCTGCGATCTCATTTGTAGTCCGCTGAGGCTACAAGGGGAAAACAATTGTTGGAGTCATACAAGGAAAACAATTATTGGAGTCATACAAGTACATCCTGTAAAAAGGCTTTTTGGACATTTTATCCAAATGTTTTATTCAATTATTTAAACAAGGGGCGCTGACTCTGATAACTGCCCAGGGACCTTTGGGCTTCATGTTCGGGCGTGAAGGTATATGGCTGAATCTGGGCATTAAACCAGGATCGGTGTAACTCCGGGCCATACTTTCGACACATACATATAATATTAAGGATTGAAGGATTGAGTAATGTACACAATTATATTATTGGACAATACCATCTACATAATATAAAAAAATGAAATGAAAATGAATTTATGAGTAAAAAATCGCTTTCCAATTTTTAAGTGCCAATTTCGCGTTTTTAACCCCTCACAGCAGTCCCAATACTCATACTATGCACACTATTGAGGTGTAATAATAAGTGATAATTTTTCTCATCCAATCACAGCTATTATGATAAGAAGTTCCATGTGTCAAGAAGAATTTACGGAATTGAATTTAATTAAATAAATCACGATAAAAATACTACGCAGGAATTTACACCAAAACATTCACATAACGCATTTTTACAAACTTTTAGAGTGGCTATTGTTGTCACATTAACAAAAAGAACAGCAACAAAAAAAGCACCCTGCCACTCCATCACGTCCTATCGAATTTGTACTCGAACAAACAATTGCGCGTAATCCTATTAGCGATACTCCCCTCTACCCCTCCCACCTCACCCATACATACATATATAACATAAAAAAATATATTTACGAAAGTATCTCTAGAAAATGATGTCAAGTTGAGCCAAAATTAAATTACATTTTCATAAAAAAAAAAACAAAGAAAAAACAACTCCCAAATTCATGATGACAGAAATTATTTCCTTGGCTTTTGTTCCTTCCTCCCAAAAAAAAAAAATAAATTGAGTGAGTAGCAGCAGAACTGAGATTACCCGGATATAATCATTATAACAAAACCATTCAAAATGAATAACTGTAGACGGCTGAGATTTTTCTTTCCCTCCCTACCCTACTAAATCATCCTCCAGGCTCCTGGTCTTCCTCTCAATAAAGATGAAATTCCTGTTATTATAGTAGAAAAATTCATCTATGGATCGATGATGGCCAGAATGGCAACAAAAATTTGTTAATATCGCCAACTCGACGCCCAGCCTGAGATCCTCCTATACTATATGTTCTACATAGGTTATAACATGACTGCAAACTCAGGACATGACACAAAAGGATAAAAAGGAAGGTGTTCTGCCACGTTTACTGTCAAAAAATTTAATTAAATCTCAGGAAAAGTATCAAAATATCTTTTCGTCTTAGATGATTTTTTTTTCACTCGTTCTTTCTATTTTCTTCAGTTTTCATTTTTCTTGGGTCCATAGTGGTAAAACGTACAGTCATACAATTTTCTATACATGTTCCTTGGATAAGGAAGAAAAGAAAATCCTAAAAATAAAAAAAAATCGAAAAATATCTCTTCTCCTCCCCCGCCGAAGTATAGACAAACAAAACATTCTTCATCACGTCCCTTCGTCGGTTCTTGAGCTCTAGCCTCTAGGGTTCCTTGGGTTAGCCCTCTCGATGGTTTCTTCATTGAAAACTACTCGAGGATAATCAGATTGAGTTACTTCGCCTATTACTTGTAACAAGACGAAAAGGATGCTGTCATTGCTTGCTAGCTGCTAGCTTACTTGTTTTCTGGGGTTATAACAACATTAACCATCCGACCGACCGCCCGCTTAACCATCCCGTCCAATAGTCGGCATCATCATCATCGTCGCCGCCATCATCCTTGATACTTTTGATGCTGCTGGGGATGCTGCTGCTGCTGCTGCTAAGTACCAACCCAACCATGTATCTATCCCGGTACCATTTGTGGTAGTCCTTCCCACGTAAGACGTGTTTAAGAGCAAAGAATCTATCCACCACCTTTTGTGAACTCTTATGGGTCTCCTCTGACTCTGATGATGAACAGTTTGTCGGGCGCGCGACGGGTGAAAATTGATTTTAGTTCGACTTATGGCATGGGTGGTGAGATGATTGTAGAGAGCGATTCTATAAAATTGGGTTAACTAGAGATGAAAAGTCACGTTGTAAAGTTTAGCGATGTTCTGTCAGACATTTAAAAGGATGATGCTGCTGCTGCTGCTGCTGCTGCTCCTAGTGCATCTTCATACGTACTAAGAACAGGATTTTTGGAGCAGAAAGGCTTGGAAGAAATTTCCTTGTTAGAATTTTAATGGATTTATAAGGAATAGGGACACGTGCACTTTAAATCAATGATAGATTCTGGCACGTGGCCTCATTTCGTACATAGGTTGGGTATATACATATTTTTTTTAGTCCGCTTAAACGTAATTTAATTAATTACGCATGTGCAGTTTACATATTATCTCGATTGGAGGTAAAAGTTTTTTGCCATATCGAAATTGTTGTGAGTTTTGTTAGAATAGATTCAGGGTTAAGGAATTGAGACTTTTCTGTATTTTAATTTTGATTGGAATGATGTTAGCTTAATTTTGAAAAGGAATTAAATTGCCTGCTGCATCCTTCCATTCTGAAACTACAGTTGTAGGTTTTTGAATGAGAAGATCTAGTAAATACAAATTAACTAACAGAATGCCTATGTGTTAAGAGAAGTAATTTATAAATTAAGTACTTTTTTTTCAACTGCCATATAAATTTGAATTTCAAATTTCTTTTGACGTACAATTGCCGGCGGTAGTAGCCAATTGGCTACTACATATATGCAAACGACATAATTGCTTGTCTTTTAAATATCAAATTGCGGACAGCAAGCCGAGGTAAATTCATACTGGTCCGAAGAAAAGTGGAAGGAAAAATGCTACGACACATGAAACTATTTCTCCTATTTTTTCTTTTATTTTCAAGGTTTTAAAATTTCAGGAATCAAACGCATTCTGATCGCATGATGACTCTATATTTTGCTAGCTATAGAGATGTACCCACAAAGTCGCTGAACTCACACCGTACTGCAAGATCTTGACATTTTGCAGGCCTCAAATAGATACCCCACGTGGTTCTGAGTGTGAATAATCCAAGAAAAGTGCTCTGTGACAAACAAGTTGCCAAGTTTCAACGGAAAATCTAAGATATAGTTTCGTCAACGTACAGAGGATTTGTGGTTTATGGTGGATACATTTGGATAGCCGCACGAAAACTTAAGTCGTCTAGAACATATAGGGCAGGTAGTGGTAGGCTTGATTGAAATCCACGAAAATCTGGTCTTATTAGTAAACTATTATCCTTGATCAAGAGCTCACTTGAAATCAACATAAAAAGGACCAATGTCATCTTTCGCACCTTCGTAGGGTGGACTAAGTCAGTGTTTAGTTGCATCAATATCAGCAACTGAGACCCTTAAAAACACTTAAAATTTCTTTAAACCCCTCTTAAAACCCCTTGAAATCCCTAAAAAAAACTACTCAAAAATACATGAAAAACGAATTTTATCCATTAAACTCTATTTATCAATTATAGTAAATTAGCGCGTACCTATATAATTCCCAACACTGTTTTGAAGTGCCTATCTGTGACTGACAATCCTCGAATAATAGTAGACCGCAAGTAGTACATGAAACACTCATCATCTGTTCAATTCTGACAAATCACGTAAAATAAGACATGGTAGATAAAGGATTCTCCGAACTAAGATTAAATCTACACAAGATCCTTAGATCCTTAAGAATATTCTACAAAAATTCATGACAGAGTCTATCCAATCCACTTTAATGGCACTAAAATCAAATTAAGAATTTCACATCAAACCTGGATTGACACTGACGGTGAGTTCTGGGTTTACTATCAACTGAAGTCAATATGACCCTTAGGTAAATTCCAGGAATGGTGGATAATGAAGATAATAAAATTTCAGATTCATGCTGTTACAAAGTCACTGGGCCTTTGTACAGGCTCTCATTGTATACTCATGTTTTTCTGATCAAAGATAAATTTGAACTTATTTTTAGTCAGATCACCCTGCAATTTGGCAACTTGACATGCGCGACTACAGCAGATCTCGACAACACCAAAATCACTCTTGGTTTAACGAAAAGTATAACCAAGCACTAAAAGTGAAATGGTCTGCTTTTCACGCCTATCAATTGCATCCATGTCTAGAACTGAAACAAGTCTACAAGACTAGACAGGGGAAAAACATTTCGTATTGACCAGAATGTTAGACAAAAAAGGTAGAAACCGATTCTGGTCCCTAGTCAAAACCATTACGAACAACTTCATGCAATTCCTCTATATCTTCCCTACTTAATAATGGTGAAGTAGTTGTTGACTCCCTGATGGATAAAGCTGATATTTTTGCCGCTAAATTCGCTTCAAATTCTCGTCTTTCACAGACACCTGCTTTGCATTTCCCGTGTGAGAGATGTGTTCAAGATCTTTAAGGAGATCGACGTATCTAAAGTCACAAGTCCTGATAGTTTCTCGCCGCTGTTAATTAAAAGCTGCCTCAGCCTTGACTAGGCCTCTGCGCAATCACTTCCATTCTGAGGTTTTTGCATCTATTATTAAATCCAAATTAATGACATATCTAGAAACCAATCAGCTCATCAACGATCGCCAATACGATGCCAACTGAAGACTTGCTGACTTTTCTTCCAAAACGTTGGAACCGTTGTCTTCACAATTTTGATTTATCCAAAATTGTTGTCCTAGATATTTCAAGGGCCTTTGATAGAGTCTGGCATCCAGCTCTTGAACTCTCCCTTCCTCTTCTATTATGAATTGAGAGTTTTTTATCCGGCTGCCTAATACGTATACAATTTGAACTAGATGGTGTTTCATCCAAACCTCATCCTTTAAATGCCCGTGTGGCCCAGGGCTCTGTTATATCTCCATCTCTCTTCTTAATTTCCATTAATGATATGCATTCCCTTACTTTCCCATCCATACAGAGAACAGTATCCTTAATTTCACTTACTTATTTGAAACTCATACGGATTCCAGAGGGAATGCCACATCATCAAATGAGATTTCATGATTAGATCATTGAATAACTACCTTGACAATATCGTCGCTTGGGGAAAAGCAAATTGCGTCGAATTCAAGTCATCTAAATCCCAAAGTTGTCTCATCTCTTTAAAACAAGATCATAATTTCTCCACTTCCGTTTCTTTTGATTGAGAACTGATTTACGATACACCATAAAGATGGTGCATTCTTGGCATTAATATTTCCAGTAAGTTAAGCTGCACAGATCACATCTTCTCTGTTGCCAATGAAGCATCGGAATGTTTTGGATTTCAGAAAAGGTGTAAGAAATATTTCAGCCTATCGAATCTAATGCTCCTCTATAAGTCCTACATCAGAACTAGAATGGAATACAATTCCTATATATGGGTTGGGGCTGGTCGTACAGGCTTAGCTTCATTGGATATTGTCCAAAAGAAATCCATCAAGCTCATTGGCGATGTGAAACTTAATTGTTGGATTCCTTTCACTCCTTTATCGTTACATGCATGGTCAATGATCTGATAAAATATCTAGTCTGATCCCTTGTAGAATGATCCCTGCATATAACACTCGCGCTGATAACCGCGCTCGTTCTTTTACCCTACAAACTACTTTCGGCGAACTGTGTGAATGTTGAACAGTCTACCTTCTTCTGTCTTTCTTTCGGCATCCAAAATTTAAGAGTGACATTCATAAGCACCCCGCCAATCTCCTCACGTTCCATAATTCCTTTCCTTATCTTTTTACTTCCACTCTGTTCTTTGCATGATAGACTATCCCCTAATTAGGATTAAAAGGAGAACATCCATCATTTCTGTGCTGTAGATACTTCAATGAATTCATGACGAAATATGTCGCCAAAACGAAACAACAAGTACACCAAAATGGATAAAATTGCTTTCAAAAATACTGCAACCAACAAGGCAAATCTTATGGTCTCGGTCCATTGGTATACAAACTTCAAAGTATGCCTAATAAATTTTTGACATTTAATTTGTGATCACTCCGCATTATGGTAGCTATTATGGATAGGCGATCAGAGATAACCATACTGATGAGACCTTTCTGATCGCTGGGTCGAAAAGTTCAATAATTTTTTTGCACTTAAAATGCATTTTGTAAATTTATTGAAATTATTTTCAATAAATTTCAGTCTGTTAGACGAGAAATCTCTTTCATGTAAATTATGGAAACCTGCAGGAAAATCATAAACCAAGCAACTCTACGCAGGTCTGGCGGCAAATTTTGAAGCACTCGCTAAACTCACTGATTTCTATGCTAATTTGAAGGCTGAAACGTGCAGGCTTCTGATGCCGACTCACTTTAACTATGGAACCCATATTAGGCCTATGATCATTTAAGTCGCGTATCTGCATTACCATTGTGGCCAACTGAGCTAATGCTATTTTCAAGACGGACCCAAAAACATTGCCGTTCTCTCATGAACGTAGTCATTATATCTTAAAATGATACAGGATTTGTCTTTATGGTGTTGAAAATTTTGAAGTATTCCTTCAACTTGAATCCTAGTAAGGCGTTATATATCAACTTAAATATATTCAAACTGAAGGTCTTTCTGCTTCATTTTAATATCTATACAGGTTTGGTTTGTTGATGAACAGTCGTTTTATAATCGTTTACCATGAACTCTTCCAACTCTGCGGTACTAAACTCACCTGAAAACTAAAAGGGATAACAAATAAAAAAGAGGTTTCTTCACACTGTTGATTATTTACCACCTCGGTTTTTATATGTCGGTCTCATCATGCGGTTGATGTTAAAGTTACTAATTTCGTCATCTTCTCTGCTTTTTTTTCAAAGTTTTTCCTCCTTTAAAAGTCGTACACTTTGTGAGGAACTTGTCCTCTGCAAACAAGGTAACTATATAGACCTTTGGTGAAATTTGTCTGAAATGTGTTGACTAAATTATTCCAGAAAAGTGACCCATTTTTTTTTTAGTTTTTACAACAGCAGACAAAATTCCATCCAAGGTCATCACAAGAAGCATTATCGCTGAGCTAGAGTCTCGAGATAAAATAACCTGAAGCCAAGCTAAATCTATGTCTTTCTCGCTCCATAATATGCTACTGCAATAAAATCCCTATATAGAGATGCACTCTAAAAATATGTAGTGCAATAAATTCTATTCTAGTCCAAGCCCGCAATAATTGCTTCTCTAGGATTTTCATTGTAAAACTGTACACTAAAATTTATGATTTTCACTTTCAAGTTTCAAATTTTTGCCTTGAATAAGCGAAATTTTCGTACACAACACAAAAATTCCTTTGGTTATAGAACTCCTTTGAAGTTATTCAGAAGCTATAAGTAGAACAAAGTAAGAAATTTAAGAATTTTCTACATAATCCCTCCCATTTTTGGTAAGTATAGAATTTCTAAATTATAATGACATTCCACGTTTGCGTCTCTAAATCTCTACATTCAAAAGCACTTCGTCTTGATTAACTTTTTAACCATGTGAGTATCTTTGTATTATGAAGATGGAAATGGAGAGGGAGCATCATGAGTAAATCATCAGCCAGCATAAAACACTTCTCCTTAATATCTTCATGACATTTTAACGAAAATTCTAATAAATTTTCTTAACGGATGACGAGAATGTATCCTCTCGCTTACAGTTGACCCACATTTTCTAGAATTGCTCTCTAGTTCTGGTGCACCAATCTCTATATATATATATATATATATATAATGGATGTACAGAGCTGTCTCATACTTCCTTAAAGCAGCAGTAGCAGCAGCAGCAGCAGCATCATCAGAAGGAGTATCATCATCAGCCCAGTAGAACAGAGAACATAGTCAACATAGCGCCCCGAACCACACATTTCTCGACTTTGTGAAACCTCAAATTCTTTTAAAGCTAAATTAAAATTGCGGCATCTGCAATAATGGTGGCTGCAAGAACGAGGACAATTGTGTAATTGAAAAGATTCTAGCCTATACTATGTAGCCTGTGTGTGTTAGCTGCTGCTGCTGCTGCTGCTGCCTACTGCAGCATGATGATACCATTCAAGTTACTGCCATCATAGTCTGGCTTGGCTATAGAGACCCCCTTATACAATGGGTAAATTAAAAATAAGAAAAACTTGATTGAAGAGCAGAAGAAAAGCCCTTCCAATCTCTCCATCCAATTCAGGTGAAAGGGAGACGTTTTATGTAAACACCCCTAAGGTCTTTAAGTTCGAGTAAATCCTTCAAGCACAAATTAGTGCTAAAGCTCTCCTAAATCTCTGTTAAATGGTTTTACTAATTTCATTCCTGGAAGTGTGGTTGAGACGAGGGGATGTGATTCAATGACGATTAAGGAATAGAAGAGGAATAATAAGAAGAAGAACAAGAAGTATAAGTAGAAATAGCAAATACACACAGTAGTAGACCTTGGATAGCTAAATTCCTTCTGTACATTAAATAGAATCTCGAAAGAGCACAGAGGAGCCAATATGGTGGATAGAGGATATGGATGAAACTTGGAGTAAGTAACAACCGAAATCTAAACAAGTCAAATCCGGACTTCTCCGGATACACAATCCCAGATATACACAAATTCATACAAAATCTCAGAGGATTCGTCTGTTCCTTTGTTCCGGCAAAATGAAGTTCGTCCAGTAGAATTATTCCGATAAGCACACTCCTCCACACCAACAAAACGGTGGTTAAGAAGAAGGTGTGAGACTTTGAACACTGCAAAGCATAGGTACCAACTATATATTCCCGTATATATAAGTACTCTTGTAGTACATATACATAGTTTGAATCCCTTTGGGTATCCCGCAAACATGACCAATGATAAATGTCTAGTCGGTCATGTGATTAATTAAGCTCACTTTAAAATTAAGTGTAATTAATGGTGTGTCTGTGCATGTCGACTTCTTCGGATGGTAAAAGGTTTGTTACCCTGCACATGTGTGTTACTTTTGTCTATTTGAGATTTTATGTGGTCGTCGTCGTCGTCGACTTGGTCGTCAGCTTTAAGCTTTTCGATTTTGTCACATTTGAAAATTTAATTTTAATGCAAATTGGAATGCAAAATTCGGATATATTTTGAGAGTGTTGTCTTCTGAAAACGGGGGAACTTTTAGTTAGGTTTGAATATAATTTTTTTGTTTCACAACTGCTATACTATAGATGAAATCGATTTGATGGGTAACAATTTCGGAAGAGTACCTCTGTTAGTTATCGGATGCTGGTAAAGAATAAATATGAGATTTACCAATTTTTTGGGTGATTTCTCTTAAGACGATTTCATCGATTTTGGTTTTAAATTAACACTGCTTCCTACATCAAGCAACACTACAAAAAAAAAAAAATGAATGCATAGGTAGAGCTCAATGGACACCACTTAGCCAAAATTTAAAATTAAAAAAAAAAAAGTGAAAACCCTGGCATTTTTTGCAAAATTTTATTCTATAATTTGGCATAGATGAAATATCGACATTTTCGATCCTTACTACGTCTACATAGCTCTCACATTTGATTGGGCGAAAAAGTTTCTTCCTTATCTTCCAATTGCACTTGTTTTCTGACTACATTCCAGAGGCGCACCAAGGGGGGGGGGGGGCGAACGGGACCGGTCTGCCTATGTATTACGTATAAAATGTAATCTGTATATTATTAGAAAGTCCGATAAAATACAATAAAACTTTTAAATATATAATAGTTGTTCTTAAGATTGGCGCAGGACGTGACTTTAGGGCCCTATTTTGCCCGACTCGTTATGAACTTGTGATACCTATTGCCCCCCCCCCCCAACTTAATTTTGGGTGCGTTACAGCTTTATCTATGGAAAGACTATAGGACTAGATATTCGTGTCACCAATTGTGTTCTAGATAACTGCGTTCTCAGATTTTGAAAAAGTTGCTACCTTATGACCTTACTTTTCTTGGTGTTCCATAGAGCCAGTTTAGATGTGTGTGTATGCTACCTATGTCGCAGAAAAGTAAGTCAGTAAATCACTAAGATGATGATTGGGGGTAGGAATAAAGCATTACCCTATCGACAGAGGCAGCATACTAACCCGTCTAAGCTAGGTCATATAATGATATTCGTACTTGCCTGAGCTACGATTCTATAAAAAAAAATCAAGTAGCTTAATTTTTTTTTTTTTTTTGGAAATAGTGTAGGTGTGAATAAACGATCTAGTCCTAGTAACAGTTGTCAACATCTCCTTTTGTTTCATTGAGCTTGTTTAGATGGGTCAGAATGACCCCGTTTAGACGGATCAGTATAAGGTCGCTTTGAGGTACCTTAAAATGTCCTTTATGATTATATTAGTCAACTTGCTGGCCTCGCTGTCTTCAGTTCGTGGAACAAATACATACATCGACAAATCATGTAAAGTAACATTTACACACTGCAATGCTTGAAACTGGAATGATCACGTGACTCATAGTGCCGAATAAAAACACGTGCTGGCTCAAGAGTTGCCTGTGCTGCCTGCGAAGATTAAGTTGAATTTCATTCTTGCCGCCGACCAGCATCCTACCAACAAGTTTCCTGCGGCAAAAGCAGCATACTGACCCATCTTCTAAACAGGGTCTGTGTTGCCTCTGCCGCACGAACAGCATTTCATTTTTATTTATATAGATATTTAATCGAAAGTACATATACTTACCCAGGCTTCTAAGTTTTTCACAGACACGAAAGTTTTTACCCATTATTATATATGTTGACTTCTCGGACTAGAAAAATTTGACAGTTGAGTGGGCTTCCCCTCATGAACAAAAGGTAACATTTTTACCACTGACATATATTACATGGACTGCTTGATCTTCTATTTCATATGGGTCCACTTTTGTTGTCGGGGGTGTGAAAACTATCTTAATTTCAAGTTTCATTTTAGCTTTAACAGTCATGTTACATGCTCAACAAATTCCAAATATATTCTAAATTATTTATTTTTATTGGAAGCCTATCTCCTATAACATCAAGAATTCCTTAAACTCGATTTTTAAGGAAATAAAATTAAGCAACTTTTGTCTGCCTATCCCTAAAAGTAGCTATGGGGGACAGAGAAAGGATTACAAATGTTATATTGCCATCTATTTCTATTCTATATATTCATTTCAAAAATCCACTGAACTGAAACTGAACTATGGTGGATTTCGTATAGAACTTATTGTGTCAAGTTCAGTGGAATCGAGTCGTTAAACCAAAAAGAGACAACTAAAGAAAAGTGATCCCATGATAATGTAAGCGATTTCAGTGGTGTCAGCGGTCCATGCTTTACATGTCAGTGATTTTTACACACGGTAAATTGAATGAGTAAGTTCATTTCCTCATTTGTCATTTGAAATAATTCTTTAAAAAATAATAAATAAATTAAATATAATAAATGCGATTTATTTCAAAAGTTTAAAGTTGTAAGTTTTTTATTCATATTTATTTATTATAAAATAGAGACAGATACAGTTCACCGCAGTTAACATAACAAAATTATTGTTAATTTTTGACAGCTAAAAAATTTACGTCGATTTACCCAGGTGTTACTCATAAGTTGTATATTAACTTTTTTCATTATCATCTAGTATTATCTCCTCTACCGAAAGAAAGTTTTTAATGAATTTTACTCAAGCGTATTGTGTTTTCAATAACCAACCTAAAAGCCACGCACACAACAATATGAATAAATACTAGTTTTTCTTTTGCCCAGTGTGCCAAATTTGGAATTTTTCTAAGCATTTGTAAAGAAAAGTTAAGAAAATTCCCAAAAAAAATTCGGATTCTTAAACTTTTTCCGAACAAAAACCCGAAAGTGCCGAATATTTCCCCTCAAATCGACCCGAAAAGAGTTTGTCTATTCTTATGAATTTCCTAATGATTTCTCATCTGAATTCCAACTGAAATCCTATGGAATTCATACAAAATTCTCAGAAACATATAACTATTAAAAATCCAAAAATGTTTTAAATAAGCAGCATTATCTTCAAATTGGATATGTTTATTAAATAATAATGACGTTAAAACATTTTTAAGTTTTGAGTTTTGCTAGTTCGAAAATAAATTAATTGTAAAAATGAAAACGATAAATATAGTATTTATATTTTGTACTTTTTTATTGAATGGAATTTTTTACTGCACTTGTTTTTGTTTAACAAAATCTGCCTTTTACATTATAAAATACTGCTTTCAGTTCAGGCGCTTTTATACGTCATCCATGCTTGCTGATGGGTAAGGTAAGAGCAGCTTATGTTTTCTTAAATTATATTAAATGTTTGACAACATTTAACTGTTATTTTCAAATACCTTTGAAAACGGGGACATTAAAAAAATTTGATATTTTAATATTTTGCCCCAGTCCCATTCGCGTGAAATGCTTAGCAACTTCCGTCATCCAGATCTTGACCGAGACATAGAAATCTTCGTTTGAAATTGTAGGCAACGATGGAAGCATATCACTTAAGTTGAAGGGTGTCTTTTGCGATTTGTTCAAAGACTTTATTTTCTCCTTCTCGCCCTAACTTTTGAATAGCGAACAGGACAGAAAGTCCTTATGGTTTTACGTGAGCACCTGCCAAGTATGGCTTAATCTCACGGCATTCTTCATACTCGGATTGTTATCGACAATCAACAGCCTCCCTCATGTGCATAACAACGAGTTCCAGTATGCCAATAGTGCATGACATGACATCAACTTATTGGTAGAAGCGAGACCTATCCCTTCACCACAGCCACCACGATGCTCCCATAAAGGGGCCATCCCCAGTTGAGGTGAATAATACCAATATTCAGGGCTCCTCAACCCCGTGGAACCAAGTTAGCCAATGTCGGGCTACCCATTTGGTATGGATTTCATAAAGCATGATCAACAGACCATGAATACTCACAGTGGCTATCACCATGCAAGATATCCTTTTTGTAACGGGACTGGTAACTCCGTTCGGGCCTAGATCATATTTGCAAAGACTAAAAGAATTGTACTTGGCCTATACAGGTACTATAACCCTAATGGGCGCTGTCAGGAGGACCACGTGAAGGTTAAGATTTGCTCGTATTCAAGTCTGGACAGGTTTCGAGATTCACCATTTGGATCTTATAGCTGACCATGCATACTAACTACATAAGCACCCAACATACGCACTTGATTTCCGTTATTCATCAAGTTATTGATCAACTAAAACATCCTTTCGCCCACGGCCCAATAAGCTATGTCTGATATTTTATTATTCTGGCTCTGCAAAATGACATCCTGTCATTAGAGCCCACTACAATACCCATAGAGTCAAAAATCTCAATTTTTATTTCGCTAAGGTATTGTTATCTCGCCTTGAGAAGCACCTATTCGTGCATATGGTATCTTTCACCCATACTACTTACTCTCGTGGGAGATGCCAAAGCGATCTTCAGTACAATAAAAACAAGAAACCAACAAATTTCTTCCATCAAGTATGCATGCTTTCCTCTTATACAACTTCCACCTTGGTCAGCATTGCGGTTCACAGATTTCCCCCCCCCCTCCCCACCTCCCCCTCCGCGGACCGATCAAGCTATCAAAAAATGCTTTTGTATTGTGCCAGCAATAAGTTGTATATGTATTGTATTGTATCTGTTGCAAATGTTCTTGGATGGTTGAACAAGGTTAGTTAAGAGTGTTTAATAGTTACACGATTGTCTGACATGGATTTGCTTCCACTTCCACTTAAATTCTAAACAAATATTGACATACGCAGAAATGACATTACTTTCCGCTCCGTTTAATATTTACACATAACTTTAGTCTTTCACAGCGCTTAAGTCATTCACTTATTACCATTACATCAAATTAACAAAAAACTTATCCAAAAATTGACTATTTTCCACAAATTTACTTGAACCCTAAATAAAATTGCAATTGTCAAAAATAAAATTATTCTAGCGCTTTGAACGCCATCTAATTTCAAATTTGCTAACCTATAAAAAAAACTTTTTATTTCATTTTCCACGTTATCTGCTTATCAGCTCCTTCATCTTCTGTAATAATAGTCAGTAAATAAAGTTATTTAAAATCATATTGAAAGCAAAAGAATACATACTATATATACATATCTATAACCTCCTCCAAATTGAGGCAATCTGATTTGGTAACAGCAGCTGACAAATTTTAATCAATCAGGGTAATAATCGTAGTTACTGAACTCATATAGTTTCAAGCATTTCTTCAAAACTTTTCAAAAAGTTTCAAAGTTTTTCAAAAAATTGAGGAAATTTGAAAAATTCTGTAACACAAAATGTTTACTCAACCACTTTACAATACCAATTTTGGAACTAAAATCATAGATCATAGATATTAGTTTCATATATCACATATAGATGTCTCTATTTTCAATGTAATATTTTTTAATTTAATGGAAAAATAGCACAACTTTCTTCAATTAGTAATAATACATTTCACTTGAACCAGTTTAAGTTAGTAAATAAAGAACATTCAGCACTTAAAGGTATTTTAAATTTTTCGATTTTGAAGGAACTTGTTGAGACTGCCGTTTTTTTTTAATTAGCTCTAGTACGGAATAATAGAGCGAAAGCGAAATAGAGTTCCCAAATTTAAATTTATTCATAAACATAAAGAAATCCATATGACGCTGTTCCGGATATAGAACTCGAAGGCCATTTTGACCAATATTAGCTACGTTTATCATAATGCTGCGAGCAATGCCATATTTTTGACCCTAGGAGACTTTAATCTTCCCAAGATATCTTGGTCAGCTAGTGATGTGGGCAACTCAATGCAAATTGACGACGTAAATAATCGAACCACGTTCTCTTTGTTAAATTTTATGTCTTTCTCCCAACTTGAACAACTAAATTGCATTCCAAATTGCAATCAGAGATATCTGGACCTAATTTTGCCTAATGCCGATCTGGGTAATTCTGATGTTACACAGCCCTTCTATCCTCTTTCCCGTGTCGATATTCACCACCCTCCTCTTCTACTACATCTGAAAACTAAGAAAGTGCCTAACCTTGCTGAAAAAAATTAATAAGCGCGCTGACTATGATGCTATTAATAATTTTCTTTCTGAAATTGACTTCACGTGCATGAAGCACCTTGAGGTGAACCAAGCCTTTCAAGTATTTTATAATCATCTCACCATGGCAATTGAAAATTATATTCCCCGAATATCGAAGAGACGGAGCACTTGTCCTGTCTCAGAACCTAATTCATGCTGTCAGACTCAAGGAAAAATATAGATTAAAGTATATAAAATCCAAGCATCCTGAGGACTACACTACCTTTAGCTACTTCCGCAGCAAAGTAAAAAACATGACTAGAGTATGCTATAAAAAATATGTTCAAAACATCGAAAATTCCATATCCTCCAACCCAAAGACTTTTTTTTTTCATGCAAAAAGCATGAAGCTTTCTGGCTCCTACCCTAGGGAAATGCTTTATGATGGAATATCTGCCAACAAACTAGAAAATATATGCAACTTGTTTGCTAAACACTTTCAGACCACATTTGATGACAACCTGAATTCGACTATTCGTAATACGTCTAGTTAATGAAACTCTTTATAGCTGCCTAAATATCCCTCTCATACACCATACTGAGGTTCAAGTATTACCTACGTCGTTGGATGAAAACAAAAATGCGGGTCCAGATGGTATTCCTAACACATTTTACAAGAACTGTTTCTCAGTTCTATCGCACCCTATTACCGCACCGATTAATTCTTCTATCTCCAAACATACTTACCCGGACGTTCTTAAGGACTTGTATGTTTACCTTGTGTTCAAAGCTGGGGATAAAAAGCTAGTAAAGAACTACCGCCCTATTTCTATTTCTAATACCTTAGCTTTGATTATTGAAAAACTAATCTACAATACTCTAGTGCCCCAAATAAAACCCTACATCAGTCCACCACAACATGGCTTCCTGCCAGGTCAATCTACTGTAACTAATCTTTCGTTATTCACAGACAGCTAAACAGGTAGATGTTTTTTATAAGGCATTCGATAGAATCAATCAGAATATAGTTACGGCTAAGATGAAGAAAATGGGCTTTGACTCTAGCAGTACCCTCCGGTTTCAATCATATCTCTCGAATCGACAGCTCTCTGTTGTAATAAATGGTTTCTCATCGTATCTATATACCCAAACTTCGGGCGTACCCCAAGGCTCGATTCTTGGCCCGATTCTCTTCTTATTCTACGTTAATGACCTTCCCAAAGCACTCTGCTCCTTGTATTTAATCTATGCTGATGACACTAAAATTTTTATAGTAATAAATGATCCACCTGACTGCCAGTATCTCCAAAATGACATCCAGAAGCTACTCTCATGGTGTAACAAAAACCATTTGTCCCTTAACGTAGACAAATGCAAATGCATTTATTTTACAAGAAAACGCACTACGCTGTACTGGGAATATAAGTTGGGCACTAATTCAGTTACCCGTGTCTCAGAAATAAATGACCTGGGAGTACAATTGATAATAAGCTAGTGTTTGACACTCACATTAATAATATGACCAATAAAGCTTTTAAAACTCTGTGGTTTGTCTTAAGGTGCGCTAGGCATTTTAAGCAGCCCTCTACCCTATGTACAATACCTTAGTTAGTTCCATATTGGAATATGCTTCCCCAATCTGGAATCCCTTTTACCCAACATACAAAAATAAAACCGAGAGTGTCCAACGCAGATTTACTAGGTACTTGCACTTCAAACGTTCGGGCTCATATGTACACTATGACGGCAGATTGACTAAATACTCCATAAAATTTTGTTGTTTAAAATATTACACGGCTCTATTGATTCCTCTGAGCTTTTGTTTAAATTAAATATTAGCTTTCCTAGCCGTTTAATTCGACAGCTATCTACGTTTCACATATAGATCCACCCCGTACCTTGCGTCTCAAGTCACCTTTGGCATTGATATGCCACCGCCGCGCACAATATGTTGTTACTGAGTCCCCAATGTAGTACTTTAACATTTGCTCACAAAACGGTCCGCCATCTGTTAGCAAAACTGGGCGAATATGACGATAATAAGTTGTCTTCGATAATAAATAGCGCCATAGCGCCAGCAAAGGATGTAATCTAATTTTGTTTTTTCCGTCTTTCTAATGATGTGTAAAAATGTGGAAAAAATCTAATAAAGAAATTTAAGGCATATCTTGATTTGAAGGATTTGGCACATGTGTATGATACGTGATTTAAGTGAAAAGAATTTCATACTTCGCTTTCGTACCAGAAGGTTGTAGAACAGACAAAATTCTTATCTAGGCACTGCGGGCTTCCAAGAAATTTTTTGGTCGGATTTTCGATACAATTTCTGCGATCTGTCTTTTCACATCTGGTTGTTGACTGGTACATCGATTTTTCGTGAAATATTTTCCGCCAAGCAATAATTCAACAAAAAATTCTCTTACCAAGTACTTCTCTATATTCAGGGTGATTCCGATCAAGATCCCTTCCGGTATACTACGCGATTCCTTGAGGTAAGCTGATCAAAAAATTGTTCCATATACCCCCCCCCCCCGCCCAGTAACTTAGGAGTTGTGGCCAGTTGAAGATTTCCCCAATATTCCTGACTTGAGTATAACTTTTGAAGCACGTCATAGATTTTGGTCAATGTTGGCTACATAGCCAAGAATAGTAGCTGTCGAAAAGTGTATTACTCTGTTTTTTTTTAATATTATTATCAAATATTTCCAAAATTTTGATTTTTTTTACACACAAATTTCATAAATACCGTTATTTATTTCAAAAACTTTTGTGTGTACAAAAATGTGGAACAATTTTTTGATCGGCTTACCTCAAGGAATCGCGTGGTATACCGGAAGGTATCTTGATCTGAATCACCCTGTATATATCTCATAAGAAGCAAATCTATTGAGAAAATATCTGAAATCCTTTGAATTCCTTTATTACATTGTTTGCACATTCCTAGACATTGTTAGATAGAGATAGAGAAGAAGAAAAAACATTTGTTATCGAAGATAACTTAATATTCTCATATTTTACATTTTTTCCAATAGATGGCGCCATCTGTAAACATGATTTCAGTCATTCGGTAAAAATTTCGCCTCAATGCCTTATACAATGATTTGGATATACTCAGTGATAGCTTCGGGTATTTTAAGCGCAGCTAAATTAATGCTCTGGATAATTTCTCCATTTTGAATTGATCAACTTAACTTTAATTTTAATTTGCTTCCTTCCTTTTCTGTATACTAACCTCGCTGTATGCTCTATTGCCGTCTCTCCTCTACTTTGCTTTACCTCACATTATACTGTTTTAAAGTTAATTTAAGTTCTAGCTTTACTCCTATAAGTGTTAGCCTACTTTTAATTCTATATTTCTATTATCCTTAGTTTTACTTAAGCTTTTTGATTTGTATAAATGAATTTAGATAGTATGTCTATGACTTTGAAATTTATCTGTAATTGCATTATTTAATTTTGTACTAGTGGTTTTCCAATGAAATTATTGTTTATCATCCTCTGTATCTTGGTTTAAGTTCCTTATGTATATCTGATAGTTGGTTGATTCATCAAATAAAAACATCAACGTGGATAAGAAAGTTGAATAAGCATTATAATGATAAAATTTAATTGAATGATTAATTTCCCCGTTTACTTTTGTTACATACTATAAAAAAAATGTTAAAAATTCAAAATCAGTGCATCTCTAACAGAAGTATTGTTGCCACAAAATATATAATATATATATAATATAAATTATATCCCCAGCAAATCTCGGATAGAATATTAAACAAGTATAATACGATTCATTAAATCTCGAGTAATCTTGGTTTATGTTTCTACATTACACGTGAATATGGATTATTCTGGTTGGTGTTTAAGGCCCTAAGATAATATTTAAAAAATCAAACTTAAGAAATGCAATCACATTACTTGTACAAAATTATTTTCGTAGATATTGATAGAAACATATCGGCGCAAACGAAAACACTTAAACACAATATAAAATTTTAGGAAAGAACTTAATTCTTAATTAGTAATGCTTCAGATATTCATTATGTTCCATTTCAAATAATACTCTACTTTTAGCAAACAAAATAAAACAAATCCTATGGCAGTAGTGCAAGTTTCAAGTAGTTAGTTCAAGTTAGTTAGTACGAAAACAAACCAAACCATAAAGAAGACTACCAAATTTCAGCGCCACCTACCTACCGTTTAAAGCTTCGAAAATCATTTTCCGGATAAAGGAAAAGGTTCTTGAAAAAACTAAAAAGCTGAATTTATTTTCACCACACCTTATCGTAATATGGCTTTTGTCTCAAGTAGATAAAAATTCAAATTTTGGACATGATTGTAAGTTTGTATGGAGCTTTCAAATTTTTATTTCGAAGTGAAATATTTTTTAGAAACACGCATATTTTACCTTATGTTTTATGCGATTTTTATATCAGCTATTTTAGAAATTAATTCAAATTGTTAACGGGGGTATAGTCATAAATAAACTTTTTCAATTTTTTAAATTTTCTATTGTCTGATATCAGTAAGCCTTACCTAACCTACCTAACCTCGATAATAAAAACAATGAATTATAAAAGAAGCTACTTACATATTTCAACAATAAATGATTCAAAATTGGTAATTTACGTAGCCCTGAATGTTTTGAACTAAAGCTTTTAACGAAAGTTTTTATTCTAGTCTCTAACCAATTTATAAAAGCTGGTGAGGAAACTTTTGATTCAGTCATTCTTCGTTCGTTCGTGTGTTACCACATAAATAAGATGATGTTATCAATTGTTACTAAAGTTGGTGTATAGAAAAAATAAAAATGCAAAAAAAGATTAATTACTTAAATATTTAGCTATTTACAATCATGAAACATTTCGATTTTTGTTTTGCCTAAAAATAACTTGCGAACGCATTAACATGGCGAATCTGATTTTTTTTTGTGTACGGCTTTCTCGTATTAATTATTGCAGATCTAAGTTAGAAAATGTACGAAAATCGACAGATCCTTCTCAGGATCGCCATACGAAAATTTCCAGATTTACCGATTTTTCAAATATATTTATTATGTAAATTCAAATTTAAATCAAATCTTATGGCCAAAGTTTGCTAAACAGTCAATTATAAAATCAGTTCAACAGATGATGTTCAGCAAATAAAGAAGTCTTGGAAGAAGGCGAGAACAGTACAAAACAGTTGCATTTAGTTAGTTAAGTTTAGTATGCCTGATCTGACACACTAAATAAGTAGACCTTATGATTTCATCTAAGGAAGATAGATCCTACATATATAATTAATATCAATTGCATAAAAATTCTGAAGATTTTTGAAGGAAGAAAAAACGAAATGCTTGTCCGTTCTCCATTAAAATTTTCGCGAACCATACCAAGTACCTAAATAAATGCGACTTTATTTTTTTTCTATTATTGGACACAAAAATTCTGGAAAATATTCTCAAGTAAATTTAAAGAAAAAAATCAAAGTGCCAATTTGTATCCATCCAAAATGTTAGCACCCCAAACTAAATTCCCACAAAAATCAGACTGTTTTGGACCAATAAAAAATTACGTTGAACTCCAATCGAGCGAAAACAAAAATCTGAAGAAAATTTCTGAAGGGATTTTCAAAGAAAAAAAAAGAAAGCTCTTATCTGTGCTTATAAATTAATATATTTAGCGGGCCAGCTCCAAATAAATCCGACTGTTTTGGATCATTGTTGGGCTCGTTTAACAATTTTCAACAAAAATTCTCAATTAAATTTCTAAGAAAATATTTGTAGAATTAATTAAATCAGTTCCCGCCGATTTTAAATTTGTTCGTTATTGATTTTCCTTCGAAATGATATGTTTCTGGAATATATAGTTTGCCTATGGCAATACCTTTATTTCTGGCGAAAGTTAGTACAATTATAATAATGAATATATATAAATATAAAAAAAGAACAATTAATAATTAATTAAAGCAAATGAATACTGTTGCGAGCTTGGCCTTTGGTTCGTTATTTAAAACACAATATTAAATGTTCAATATACAAGTTCTTTATTCCACTTATGATCTTATAAAATTCATAAACCTTCAATTAGTCAACTCAACTTTAATTATCGCCAATACTGTACTTTCAATTATCGCAATCCAAATACAACATTTTCGCCCGTTTATTACTTTCGCTTGTTAACACTGCAACGTCTAAGACAAGACTCTCTTTCTGGCGGTGACAACTGTTATATTTATACCCTAGAAACTCTCCAGATTATTCTGGAGTGTTCTATTCTAGAAGCTTCTTGACTATTCTATTCATTCTATTCTTGAACCTTCCTGTAGAGTACATAATCGATTCTTCGAACCTGAAGTCGTTTACTCTCCATTGCCAGTAGATGTCACCAGTTGTCTCTTTCTATTGCACGTAACAATACTTACTAAATTAAGTAAGTAAAATTTAAGTTCATACACACATTAAAATTATGAAAAAAGTAAAGTAAAAATTTCTGTTCAATTTAAAATTTAAAATAAGAGCTAGATGGTCTGAATAAACAAAGAACTCTAAATACCAACAAGGAAAACGAGCACTCAATATTTTTCGTTGCCGTAAATATTGCAAAAATATAAGTGAATAAAAATGGTGTAAATGGCTTACGTGACTGGTAAAAGTTGAAAAGATTAAATGATAGGAATTCAATGATTTTCTAAGAGATGAAACATAGTTAAACCAGAACAGAAGATCTTTTAGATCGCAGTGGTCATGCGTCGACTCCCCGGATCCATTCCTTATTTATAATAATTGTAAACGAACAGAGAGCATCTGCTGTCTAATTTTGGAAAATACGGGATGTGTCTGTATTCGAATCCAAAGAAGATGAAATAATGTTGGGATAAATAACGCTTATGCGCTATCCATTAATTTCACAAATTCATGCTGCGTTACATATTTTTAAAATTTTTGAGAAACATTTAAATCGAAATTCGTCAGTTGGAACAAATTCAGAACGATTTAATTTTTTCAAGAACTCAAGCATAATATCTCCAGAGTTTTGCCCAAAAGCATGTGAAACTCAAGTAAATATCGACAAACTTTCATCTTGTACAACAATTATATCAGAATAAAATATCTCAGAGACCATTTTTTTCCTCATTTCCACCAATTAGTAGAAGTCACCGTAGATGGTTTATTATGAAATTAACTTGAATACGTACTTACTTTCGGGCCGAAAAGCAAATTTCAAAGGTTCTGGTCATCGTATGGAGCATTAACCGAATTCATGTATTCTCTATATACCTTCTAATAGGTGCGGATAGTTCATTCAGCTCCAAACAGAATCTGTTCATTAAAAGAGGGTCAAGTCAAGCAAAATTCACCTAACCCACAAAATGTTTCTCATCATTTTGAATTACCTGAATTTCGGTGTTGGTGAAACCATCTTTAGTTCAGGTTTAAATATTCAAGAGTTTCTATCCATACACTACTTCATAGTATAGGTATACTGATGAAAGTAGTACAGAATTTAGTAAATCACCAAGCAATTGTAACTCCAGAGAACATATCACATGGAATAGATCCAAGACCTACTTCTCTGTGACTGTGAGATATGGAGCAGAATTGAAAGCATGAAAAATTTAACGAGGCTAGGGGAAAATTGAAGAGAGAACTTGAAGTGCACTTCAATTTTATCACTCTATGGGTGTTTTTTTTTTTGGTGTGAGAATGAATCGTCCTGGGACGTGTTATAGGTACTTTAGGAAAATTTAAAGTTACTGCAACATTTCGGTGTACCTATATATATAACATATAAACTTTAAGTTCATGTTGGGACTATAATTTACATTTCTTTTCTACCAGAAGCCTCTTGCAAATCTTTTCTAATTCAATCAGTCTTTGACTTATTTATGAGCATCGAAATGAACCCGTATATCCTTCTAGGAAATATATTTCAATGCAGAACGTTGTTGTTCTTATTTGATTTTCTCAAAAAAGTTTTATTCACCAAAATCAGCTGTTGCAGTTGATACATACATAGCGAAAAAATTATATTCCTTGCAACTTCGATACACTTTTGATTTGTTCAAGCGTTTCGCTCAGATGGTTTTGAGTTTTTCTTTTAATTTGCTTTAATGAACATATAAATGTTGAAGCTATCAATGATTGGGTCAATATAAATGAAATATTACATAGAGATTGCTTAGAAGAGTTATATGGGCAGAGACTAGAGACATCAAAATCCTATTCATTGTCCAAGATTTTGTGTTACTAAATCCTAAGCAAGTATTGAGTCGAGTGATTGAATTTTTCGATGTGATATGCTTAGTTGTACAAAAAAATGCCATTAGAAGTATTAAGAAGTATGAATCCCTTAAAATTTGCCTATCTAAATCTCAACTCTTCAAGGTCGATGTTTCACTCAATTGTAACACTTCTTCATCACGAATATCTCTAAGATATGTGCGAAAATTAAAGTTCGTACGCTCTTTTTGGGTAACTGAATTATACCGTTTCGAAACGTGTGGGAATGTTATAGGGTGATTCATAAAATAACAAATATTTAAAACGTCTGTACTTAAAATTTGACATACCCTATCCTAACATAAAGTTTTTTGTCCATCTTCGAGTCTCATCCACAGCTGGTCGGTTGTCACATATCGTAGCCTGTAGAATATAGCCCCTATTTCATCCAAAACTAAAGAAAATATCCGAACAGGCATTTTCTGTGAGGAGCCTCATATGGAAATTGCCCTACACCTGAAAACCATCTTACGGTTTTCCAGGCGGAAGTTAAGGCCATTGTTGAAGCGGGAATGAAGGAAGTATCTCCTCAACTCGGGTACTGTGAATAAGGAGATTGCTATATTCTCGATAGCCAAGCAGCTGTAAAGGCTTTGTCGAAACTCTTTGTAACCTCCAAGCTGGTACTGGAGTGCAAAACCACCCTAAGTTCCCTCTCGCTGTTTTTTTTTTTTGTATTATTAAGACAAGCTCAGGGGATACCTATGATGCAAAGCACAGCATGGCAGGAAGAAGATATGGAAAGGATTAGGGGATAGGAGGAGAGTGGCGGAGGTGCCGATGTATGTCGCCCTTAAACATCGGCAGATTGTATGCCGGAGGAAAAACAGATGATGGTAAGCTGTTCCACATTCGCACTGTTCGGGATAAAAAGCATCACGGAATTTTACTGTACGGCCGAAAGTAATTTGAAGGGTTAAAGGATGTGCGCGGTTTGCAGAGCGAGTATTACGTGCAGGAATTATTCCACAAGGGATTAGACTAGATATTTCATCAGAACATTGACCATACATATAGCGATAAAGGAGCGAAAGAGATCCAACATTGCGGCAGTGCTCGAGTGAGTCGATATGACAAGTTATTTCCAAATCGCCAATGAGCTTGAAGGCTCTCTTTTGGACAATACCCAATGAAGCTAAGGCTGTGCGTCTAGCCCCGGCCCATATATGGGAGTTGTATTCCATTCTAGGTCTAATGTAAGACTTGTAGAGGAGCGCTAAATTTGATGGGCTGAAATGTGTAACAGGATGCTCGTTCTTTGGGTGCCAGGTCACAGCGATATCAGCGGGAATGAAAGGGCAAAAGAGCTCCCTCGTCTTGGTGCAACCTCACAGGAATCATAATCTACAACAAATTCTTGCGTCTAAAGTTTCGGCCTGGGCTGACTACCAACACAGTCGCCTCTGGCTGAATTATCCCTAGGACAGAGTTACTAAGGAAGAAAAATTTATTTTTTAATTTAATTAGATTTTCGGGTGTAAAATTTCATCTAATTGGTTGAGTTTTACATGTTTTTTTATGTAGTAAACGTTTTAAAGGGTGCTCAAACCCTGATATACAGAAACACAAAATGTGTGTCACATGAAATAGCAAATCGTTCAGTCCGTTGTAATAAGCCAGTGGGTAAGCCAACCCAAGTCTGACGAAACCAACCCAAGTCTGACGAAAAAGATATTGAGATTAGGCAAGCCAAAACTGACAACACTTGTATCAATTCTCACTAGGCACTCTTTTCACAGGGGTCACCTACACAAGATGAGACTTGTTTCTGATCCTGTATGCAGAGAATGCGGAGGGGGAACCCGAAACGGTGACTCACTTCTTGTGTCACTCTCCGGCTCTCTCCGGAAAGCGTTACAGATTCCTTGGCTCCCACCTCCTGGACAAACTGCTTTCAGGGAAGGTCGGGTGCCAATTCTGAATTTGGTTAGAGCGACCGGCTGAGACCTATAAGCGGTTGCTCATAAGTCTGGAGGGTGACTAATGGGCCTTGATATGGTCTACATTCCAGGGTCCTCCTTCTCGGGGGACCCAACCTCAATCCATCCATACCCCCCATTTTGAGGAAAAATTACTCAAATTCGAAAATATCAAAAATTAAATTCGAAAATCGAGTCCTTATTATGTCATGCGCGGTAATAGATTTTCTATTGAAGTACTTTTTTTTCACATTTTAAAATTTAAAATTGCAGTGTTGATCGCTTAGATCGATGAGATCTCTCTGTTTAGCATTAATATCTGGTCCTCTAACAATTTCTATTGCGATATTTGATTGTCAGGACTCTGACAATTTTCTCGATTTCATCTTCATTGATGATTATCTAGATAACGTAAATGCAGTCAATCATTTTTATCGAAGGACTTTTATTCATTTTTTTATTCCAGGTCTAAAATTGAAAATTGTGTGAATTCTGTTTTTCATCAGGCCTGGTCTTTTTTTATGAAATATAAGTTTATCCGTAGCTCTAAACGCAGGTTTTCTCTGTCACAATGAATTTTTCTCAACGTTCCGCATAATTATGTAAGCCTCTATTAGAACACATGTCATGAAAATATTCGATTTGGGTTACAAAAAAACCTTTTACTAAATCTTAAATTAAATACGTTCTAGCGCAATTATAAGCTCTGCTGCGAAAATAAAAAAAAATCCCTTACCAAAGTTATTTCGCAGGATTTCGATAGAGCCTGAGATCCTGCTCTTTTAGCTAAACTTCAGGCACTATATTTAAACTATTTCTTCTTAAAATGTATTGAAAGTGTTCTCTCTGGCCTTTATATCCAAGTTATATTAGATGGAGTTATGTTTGACTGTCCTATAATCAATACCGGTGTACCGCAGGGCTCTGTTCTCTCTCGTACTCTCTTTCTTATTTTTATTAAGGATCTTCTAGCTCTAACTTTTAATCATGTCAATCCGATTAGTAGTTCATTAGACGACAACACCTTTGATTTCGTGTACTCGTTCGAATTTATAGCTTCGGAAACATCATAAAAAAAATCACAAAACCCTTGATTGGCAATCTACTTTCACTTCAAAATTAATTATTCAAACGATTCAGCCTTCTCCAAAGGATGGTTGGTAGGATTATCATCACCATAATTTTTTTAAAGATAAAACTCAATGGAAAGTGCCTTTTAAGATGACCCATCGTTTTTATCAAGCAAAGAATATTCAGCAAGTCTGTCTGCAATCTCAAAGTGGACAATGAATTCTTGCGTACGCATATCAGACCAAAAATATTGAAATTAGTTGTTATGAAAATTTAACGAATAATAGGATGAATAAAAAAATAAATAAAGGAAATTATGAAAATGTCTATGAATACATGCAACATGATCGCAACTAAAGACGACCGTAGAAGATGGTTTAGCAAGTTCAAATCTTCCTCTCCTTCATTCCAGCTCGGCCCGGTTTATACTGTTGCCCTAATCCTCAAGACACGACATCCATCCAAGTAAAGTTGTTCTACCTTATTTGGATTTCTATGAAAAACTTGGCTCATACCTCTTGGAGGTTTATTAATGCTGCACTCATGCCGTTCTCATATTATCCGAGAGTAGAGTTTATATGCGCATCTCTTGATGTTTTATTGTTGCAATTCCGTCGAATACTTGCATTTGTCGGCTGTAAATTCATGAAAGCCCTCATCATCCACATTTAGATTCCCATAAATAGAACTATACACCTTGAGAGAATGATGATGAATTATGTCGGGACAATAATAATGTAAAACCACTTCATCTACTTAATAGCAGGTTTTTGCTATGACATGACACTTGTTGAGCGTCTATCGTCTGCTCTATTTCATCCACCCCGGATGGAATGCAGTATATTCAGTTTCAATTAATATTTTAGAGTCTAGGAAAATGAAAAAAAAAACAGATTTTTGTTTTTAGTTTAGAATAATCATACCAAGTTCAAGGACAGCCTATTAAATCCTAATCAGCCCTCAGATGATAGATTTATTTCAACAAGCTACTGTGTATGTAACAATGTTTGACATATTCTACCTTATTCCGTGCGTGCGTGTCTTTATCCGCGTGAATGATCATCTAAAACCATTTAAATGATATTTCACATTAAATAACTCCCGCTGTGGATATCGCTGTTTAGTACAACGAAACGTCTATAAACATCTCAGACAAGGAAGTCTTCTCTTACAACTGTGATAGCCGATGTACGTATATCTATGAGGGGAGGCCACTAAGTCTATGGAGATTGCTGAACTTAGTTTATCTTCTATTTTGCCATTCGAACTGGACATTTGAGAAATAGTCATCGAAGAGTATATCTTCTATCTATAGTATAAGAACAGGGGGGTCAGTGCCCTATTGGAGATAGCTAGCACGATTTCTATATTTTCTTCGAATTGCTGTATTGGTTGGTCATGTTAAAGATTTTTCATAGTAATAATAATAATGATGATATGAACACCGATAAGAGTAGCTGTAAATTTGTTATTATTTATTACTCCAACAAAGATGTAAAATAATAGTTTTGTTGTAAAATTTTTTTCAGTTTTTTTAATTTTTTTTAATTGTACATCGATAGATCATCAAATTGATGTTTGCTTAACTTTTACTCAATTCAGAGTGATATGGATTCGATTAAACTGTGGCCAGTCTTAGAGATCATATTATTGGCATTCTTTTTTCGACGAGATCCAGAATATTCTTTTATATGAGCTGGACATTACTTCTGATGGTGTCGATAAGTATTGCCCAAGAAGTCTTCTGTTAGTAGCACACAGAATCACAATTTCAAATAAAGTGATCTGTAGTTTCCTCTTCGTCTTCGCTCGCATAATCTCCACATTCTGTCTGAATCAGATGGTTGTATAGATAAGCACTTGTTATGGTAGCATATGAGTGAGTGGCTTTGGACATAGAGTCCAGACTATCAGTGAACGCTGATAGCTTACTCTGTGAATAGGGTTGAATGCAGGACGGTAAACTAGTTCGCCTCAACTAATGGGGTGGGTAACACAAAAATCTGCTGCTGTCACACACCATATCCAAAAAAATATCGTGGCTAGCCAACAGTGCACCACATGCATCCGGTCTTGAAGGGACCCGTACACTACTTACCTTGTAGTTAGAACGAGGACTTATATGGAATGTCCTCTGCTGCCATATTCCCACCCACCCTGTGACATTTTGTGCAATGTCCCTTGAGAACGAACCCTTAAATTTAGCGGAGGAACGGACTTCAGTTAGCCTTCATGATTAGGAGAGTTTTATTGACTAAAGGGAATCATTTCGTACTTGTAGGTGACTCCCGCTGATATCTGAATATTTAGGTACATGTCCAGTTTAACAAAATAATTATGCACTTTATTTATCTCCTATCAATGGACAATAGTATCGTTTATTAGAATAATTTATAGGATGGACCAAAATCAACTTTAAAATTATCTGAGCAAATTCTTTAATGATTCCCATTGTTTTGGGTCGTGCGGGCTAGTATAATGGCATTTCAACTTAGATAGGGCAATTATTAATTATTATGAAATGCGCAAAGCTTAACCTCACTAAGGCATAGAAAAATTCTTCATATTTATTACGATCTAGTAAAGTAATCAATAATAATTCAAATTAGATAGACATTTATTAATTAGGGCCCTGTATAGCTTTTAAAATATACAACGATCAAATTACAAATATTTCTAAGCAAACGTCTGGTCCCTTTCCTTTTCTAAAGCCCTTGGCTTCTATTAATTGATCTCTAATCAACCCTCACTTCAAAGTAACCGGACCAATTGTTTAGACCCCTCGGTATTTCAATTTACCTTTTTGTTTTTATTTAACCAAATATGTATCGACTGAAATGCAGTAAGCTTTATGGCAGTAAGATTCTAACAGAATAACAAAATAAAAAGAGGAAACATTGACTTGCGACTTATTGCTGGAATCCCACGCAGAGGCGCCCCTGTGATTGTCTATTTTGCCACTGTTGAAAAAATTTACTCATATAAGAATTGGTCGTTTACTACAATTTCAAACTTTGATGACAGAACTAGTTTCTCTACAGGCCTACAAAAACTAATTTGATTATTATGCACAATGTATTTCTATAAGTAATGGGACTTCCATTCGTACTCTAGAGCACTACCGTCTCTCTCTGAAGGGAAACTTATACGCGATCCCTGATGATCATTAGTTGTTCGAGTACGAATTAATTATGCGCACCCTTTATTCCATCGAGTCTTCTTTTGCATGATTACATCTCCCAATGGGATATATCCCATGATCAAGAAGGAGTACTGGTATTACTAATCAGAGGTACTGGCCACACGTCAAATGATTTGTTTTGTTTTTTTTGTTGTCCTCTGACAAAAGATTATAAAATTTTGGCTGACTTTCCCACATTGGATTTCTTCTGGATAATAAAACTTCATCTTAAGAATTTGGTAGCCGGACGAATGGTCTCGGGTTGCTCCCGGCTGTAAACGGGTACACCTGGACTATTCGGGAATCTATCCGTCCGTCACAGCGTCCTACCATGATGTTTTTTTTTTATATTTTGTCTAAATAATTATTAGCGCATCTACTTTTGTTGCACTTTCACATTCCTTCCTCAAATGCGGGGTATTCTCAATTCCTTCAATCGATAATTTTTACGTACGTTCTTCAATCAATTTTTCTGTCCGCTTTCTGTTTCAAAGACCGCTCACCTTCCTCAATCACATTTGACAGCGCGCCCAAAAAGTAGCAATCATCGGTCTTCCTTTCACTTCTACCCTTGCGTCAAACGCGCCCTCTTTCATCAATTAGGTGTTGTACCCTTATTGAGGTCACACGGGCAGCAAAGTGCGCCGTGTAAGCTACGACCGCATCACTATCAACCAGCTGTCAGTGTCACAGTCGTAGGAAGCATGGTACACGCTGCTTCGAGTGTCTGCGACCATAACACACTTTCTATAATTTCTTCGATATCAAGATCACTAAATCTCTCTGTGGTTGAAGTCTTAGTCTAAACAAGATTTTATTCATGACCATCAGTTAGAGTGAATGGAAAAGGACTCCGACCTATGGCAGCAGACAGATTTTACAACGACGTGAATTCTGCCTATTTCAGAATGAATGCTCCTTGTTTTTCACATTGTAATTTTTCTGAAATATGGCTCGAATCTGATATCTGGTAATTTTGGAAATAAAATATGCCTTACGTCAGCTATGTCCAGGAATTTTATATATGGCTTATCGCCCGTAATAATTCTATTGCATTCTATTGCATTGGTTTGGCTGGACGTCTAAGTACCAGAATTTTTTATGGCCCTTATCATTACAATCGGGAAAGTATGTGCTCCTTAAAAATTCCAAAGACTCCACAAGTTCTTTAGTTATAAGCTTACCTAGCTTAGATGTATCATTCATATGCTCCATTGGCAGTATTCCCTATTATTTTGTTTGCCTACAATCATAGTTTTTCTTCCTCTGATAGTGTTTTGCTTTGGTTGCTATGGCCATTCACATTACCTTTTGTTTTAGCTGCCGAAGTTAGTAGATCCTCGCTGGAATGTATTGGGCTCAGCTTTAATATTTTTGTTGTCCACTGTTTTGCTTTATCATTGACAGCAATGATCATGTTGTATAGATCTAGTCTTTTTTATCTGTAGCTCTTGGAGACACTCCCATGTCAGCTTGAATTTAAAACTGCTCGAGCTAAGAAGCACTAATGCGGTCTTGCTGTCAGAGAGAATATATGTAGGTCCTCTGCTTCATATCCTCTTCTGATGATTTCCCTAATGCAGAGCTTAATAGCCTAGATTTATGCTTGAAACACTGTTGAGGCTTTATTTTGACTCTTGTTTCCACTTTCTCATTTGGCTTCGAACCATCTACATATGTTTACCATATTCAAGCTCCTTTTTTTTTAAATTCGAGTTTTTTGAAACGTTGCCATATTTCTTTCATGATTTTACATATATTTTTATTTTGCAAAAGATGTTCGACATAATTATGCCACTTAATTCTTCTTCTTTACTGAATCCAAAAGAGCAATGAATGACATCAGGTATAAAAAAAAAACTGTACCTAGAAATAGCAACTCAAAGAACTTTGCCTATGTCTTTTTCCATCTAGATATCATTGACAAATTGGAAAAGCATTTTTTATCTGAACGACAACTTAATCCACTTATCACGAATTCAAATCACGTAAAGGTATGAGATGTCATGCCTGGAATATTTAAGTTTAGTGGTTTGTATTTACTATAGGTTTCCCGAAGGACTAGGGAAAAAACACCCATCCACCCTGTATAGATTCCTTTTATATGAAAGACTTTTTCTCATTTTTGTCGGAACATAATTCAAACCATCGCCGCCGTATCTGATCCGATATCTAAAAATTACCCAAGGCTCTTTTTATATTTTCATCCGGATATAAATCTTTTGTTTTTTCAGATGTTACCCTTCGGGAATTACATGAAATGTTGGTAATAGTGAGGTATTTGAAATAGGCCTTCAAATTGTTAGCCTTGTGGTAAGCCTAAGACGTGACTTGGGTTAAATAAAAATTTGTTCTATATTATACCTACACTTATTTGTTGTTGGTATGTTACATATAAGTAGGAATATAATATGATTGAAATTTCTTTTAGGTTGGCAGTAATGTGTTTTTTTAAAGAAATTAAATTTATGATTTATTGGTTTCTAAAAGTAACATGACGCAGTTATATTATAGGATGTATATGTATATGTAGGTATACATTTGAAGGTATATAAAGTGTAATGTATTAGAAAATTACTTGTTCGGACAGAATGGTTATAACCAGTTTTATAGAATATTACAATCCGAATAACTCTTTAGTATGCATTCAAAAGATCTGAAACTAAACATTTTTCCAGTATACCTACTATGTGAGAAATCTGTGGTTTTGTAAATTGCTATATGGCAACCCTAAAAAGGAGCTGCACGATATTAGACTATTTCGAACTTAAATCTGCAATTATGTATTACGAAATCGCTATATAATAAATTTCATCCCTCCAGTCCAACGGCTTTTTAAGCAGCATCCAAATATACGTATAGTGAAAATATTAAAATTGTTGTATGGCAATGCTACAAAGGAATTGCCAGACAGGCAAACCGACAGATAGATGGATGTACGAACATAAAAACTTGTAGATGATTTTAAATTCTCATTGCAAGCTGGGAAATTTTGTCTATTCTCACCTTTGTAATCGTGTGCAAATAGTGTTTTCAGCTTATAGGTACTCATATCCACATTCTGTTTTATCTTGGGTTCCTCAGGGATCAATCCTTGGCCTACTACTCTTTTCTATGTTCCTCAATGATATTTTTACCTGTCCTAAGAATTGTCAAATTCACCTCTTTGCAGATGATGTGCAGGAATATCTTTCTAGGCCGGATTGGTATAATTGAGGATGACGTTAGCTGCTTGAATCAAGACCTCGAACCGAACCCACAAGTCGAACATCCTAAATATGTATTCTTTTAACTTTTACAACACAAAAGAATTTATATTCTCATTTATACAATGGCAATTGTTGGAATGAATTGAAATTAATATTTTAGCAATTGAGCAAGTATTGCCCCCATATTTGATGTAGCTTATCTACTGAGTAGGTTTGTTTCTATTATATATGCTTGTACTGCTTTTTGCATTGATTTATAATTTTGAATTTAGTTTCCTGATAATATATAAAATGTTTGTCATTTTTAGGGTTCCGTAAACAAAAGAAAAAAAGGGAAACATTATAAGATTACTCGTGTGTCCGTCTGTCAGTCTGCCAGAGAAATTTTTATCGAAAACGACGTGATGTAGGAATTTGGAATAATGTTAGATCTTCATGACGTGCACATATATCGACAGTCAAAGATTACTAAATTTTTGTTTTCATTTTATTTTTAATGGGGGTGGGTTGGGCACTCTCCAGAGAGATATATATATATATTTTTTTTCTATCTTGTGAGGTGGGGTACCTTTGATTACAGAAAGGTGAATTGGTTATTTATTTATTTATGTAATTCAGTCTACAGAGATCATCTCTTACAGACTATCCTAGTAATGTAACTTAAATAATACCAAATAATATTTATTCAAACAAACAAAAATACAAATAGTATCTAAATTAAATTAAAAAAATAAAGTACAACTAGAGAAGAAGTAATACTTAAGTAGTATCACTAGAATACGGAAATAGTGTTAAAATAAATTCAATAAGCAAGACTACAAACACTTAGAGATTCGATGATAAAGTACATGTAACAAGCATTTGGTTCTAAGGGCAAAACATGGCACATAATCATAAATATTGAATATAAGATTAACAAATCCGGTGAGCAGACTTTGTAGTAAAGAGTATCTCTGACAAACATTATAGATGAAATTCTTCTCCTAGTATCTAAGAGTTATAACACCAAAATCATACATCTTGATTTATAATTGAGTAAATCATTCAACCAATGCAATCTTCTTTAAGCATACCGAGTAAAGTTTTTTTTTAATTTCCTCAATTCTGTCACTAAGTTGTTTGGTGTAAGGTCAACATGCCACTGAAGCATACTCTACTACAGATTTAACTAGGGCAATGTATAAAGGTTTTAAGGTGTGACGATCTTTAGAGTCTTTAGTATTGCGTTTTATAAAACTAAGCATCTTATAAGCACTACAGCAAATGACACAAAGGTCCAAAATTTCATTCAGCCGCTCAATGGAAAAATTACCTATAAAATATTCAGTATGAAGGGGATTTAGTAAACGGTGAAAAGTATAACATTTACACTTGCTTGGATTTAGAGCCAGTCCATTTTAAAAACACCATTGCTGTAAAGGATCAAGACCAGACTGAAGATGCCAAGAATATAAAATGAAATTTGTAATAGATAATATAATCTTAAGATCGTCGTCATATACCAATGGTTGCGCGGAACGAAAAATTTTTATCATATTATTAATAAATATAATAAGCAACAAGGGACCCAAGTGGCTTCCGTGGGGCATACCAGAAAAAAACTTAGAAAATTCGTGATTGAAAGCAATCCAGTAGTAGTAGATACGAAGTCAACCAATCAAGCAGAGAAAAGACTTCCAGCTTTTTAATAACAAGAGTTAATTTATCGCGATCAAAAGCTTTTACAAAATCTGTGTATATAACGTACACCTGAAAGCCATCCTCAATACACTGTGTTTAAAAAGAATTAAATTATGGGTGAATGATGTTTGTATGGGTCTAAATTTCATATAGAATTTGGTGTAAGTGGGGTTAATGACCCGGTGTTCAGCTGGTTGCAAATAAAACTCGTGCTGTTTTTAATGCATATTTTATTTCGGTCTTGGGTGTAAACCATTATCAAGGCTAAACCAAAAGGAGAACCATGAATCAAAATTAATTTTGCAAACGACAGAAACCAATATGATTTCTTTTACCTGAGAATATTGTGTGTCAAAAAAAGCAAAACATCAATGGATTGTTGAAAATCCTCGTCAAACAATTAAAATATACAAAATTCTTTAAGAGATTTGAAAACGAAGCACTTCGAATAAAATGGAAACTATCACAATAAATAAAAACACATTAAAAGATTAAATAAATAAACAATTAAGCTAAATTAATAATTAGATAATTAATAAATATGTCTCTTAGTCGGTTAAGCTCCGTGTCTCAAGTTTTTATATCGTTAATTATCTAATTATTAAAATCTTTTTAAAATTTTTAAAAACTATCCTGGGATTGCTCTGATTTTACTGAATTTTGACAAAGGCGTGATCCGTAGGAGAAATCACGAAAAACTATTTCGACAGTTTGTGCGGAAATTTTAATCGATAAACGTTGATATTAATGAAATTTTGAAAATATCGTAAAACATTGTTTAATTTTCCGGAAAGAAGTTTTTTAAGCTTTTTCGATTCTAGTTCAATAATATTCTTCCTAAGTTACATTATGGAATAAAACTATATTAGCACTCAAGACAATAAATACAAATGGGAAACCGAGAAATTCAAAGAAAAACATTAAATTTGTCTAGAATCTACTAGAGTCTCGAAAACGAGAAGACAACCGGAGAGAGCAAAAGACTTTCTAAAAAAGTCCACTCTAGGTGAATGTAATTTAGTAGCCTTTCCATCAGATACAAGGCCAAGGCTTTTCTAATAAAAATCGTCCCGAATATGTACACGTACCTGAATTTACAGTAGATTAGCAGTTTATTTTTCCAGCGGACGGGAATCGAATCGTGGCTTAGTAGGCTAGTTACAAATTATGAAATGCAATATGGAAAATTATGTGTTTGGTTAACTCAGTGGTAAGAGCAGTCGTCCGGGAAGCGAAAGGTCCCGGTTTCAAACCCCAGACGTTCTTAAAATTCATTTATTCTCCAGATTAGCAGTGCTGATCTAGTTTTTTGCTTTCTTGGGAGCGGAGGAAAGGTTTCACGTAGAAAGACTACATACTTATTACAAAAATACTGACGCGATGTCTGTGACTTGTAAAATGAGAATTATTATATTTTTTTTATTTTTATGAGAATTACTTTATTTTTTTTTTGTGTGCAGAGCTATTTTAGCGGAAATTATGTTCTAGAATTTAGGTTATGTTTCTTGTGGGTTCTGTAACTTTTAGACTCTCTGTACTCTCTGTAATTTTACCAACTTTATGGTTTTTTTTAATCTATGATATCTCATTGGCTCTAGGCGTTATATACATACATACTTAGTATTCAGAGCCACGCATAAAAAATGTCGATCAAAAGCTAGGAATTCTCATGATGAGCTGGTATACTTTGCAAACAAAATGTTTATTAAAACCTATGTACGAAAGTTTGGTGAACTGGTCCATCCCACAAAAAAGTCCTAGTTACGCCAATGGTAAAAGTGCAAAAAAAATGCCGTTAAATAGGAAAAGTGTGTCAAAAAGGAAATAAACGTATAAATTAATTTGCAATATATGATTTAATCATCTGACAATACTTAGACGTCTCCGTTGAATGCTTCAGGTGTAGTACATGTCAATTATCAAAATCAGAAGTAATTTTCACCATCAAAAGTCTATTAAACGGCAAGGCAATATAATAAGTACATGCATTTACATTATTGTATTGTATTAATAGAGTAAGCATAATATGATTAAGTGCTTAAAAATTTAATTCTCTCATCAGTGAGCTTTATGTTACCAACTAACATCCGAATCCAGTAAATGAAACTAAAGATTCATTGAATGAATGAATTTCATCACTTTGAAATAAATGAGAAAATTTTCCTACAGTACCTATCATTTGAAATTATTTTGTCTAGCAGAATCCAAGCTCTTGGTTAGACATAGGATTTATCTAAATTAACTTAAAACCCAAGAAAAAGCTCAAACTAACGGACCTGAATCCATATAAAATGTTAAAGCCTTTAAAAAAGAAAAAAAATTTAATTCCTATGAAAAACCTTTTCTCGTCCTAAGCCATTTAACATAATAAAGAAATCCTTGCAAGAACCAACAAGGTGGAAAAAAAATCTTTTGCTTGTAAGTTTTCCAATAATATCCATTCAACCTCTCACACGTTCCAAGTAATCATACAACCTTCATGTATTCACCCTTTCATAATCCTTTCACTTATGCTTTCTTAGGTAGGTAAATGAAAATAGGTACCTTATAAATTTTTCCATATTCATCCTGGATATAATGAAAAACGAATACGAAGAATACTTTTCTATACTGGGTGGGTGGGACTCAGCATTTATGGTTGTGGTGAAATGGTAAAGTTTAGTTAATGCGGATAATTCATTCTACTCCTGATAGTTGGTCAGAGTTCTATAAACGGACAGGTAAAAAAAAAATTGTATCGACTTTAATGCATGATCAACATTTTTTTAAATAAATGGGTTTAAAAGATTTTACACTAATTATTTAAATATGAAATTTCTATCCCATACACATATATGTCCTACAACAATCTTTGGAAATAAATGTGAACAGAAAATTTCAAATGTAAATTTTAAGAAAGAAGTCAACATTTTTATGGACCCAATTTAAATTATACCAAAAGACTTAAGTAAAATTCAATTCAAAGTACTTAATAAAATTCGGACGTAATTTGGAGCGCTCATTTCATGAAGAAAAAAATAATAAAATGTCCCTACTGCATCAAGAGTAATTTTGAATTAAAAATATCCTTTCATAAGGAGGCATCAGTGTCATGAAAAATGTACACCCCTATTACTTACTGCGTCCATAGCTTGTTGAATTTCAGATCACATAAACAAACTGTCACTATAATGGAAATATAAGGACTAGCAGAAAGAAGGATGAAATTCGAATTGACAGTTTTGCATTCTTGGCACAATTTTTCTTAGGGAGAAGTCAGATTTTTTTTTTAAGTCTTCCCGAATAGCCTAGAAGAGCTAAAAATCTACAAAATCTACCCTTGTTCTAGTCATTTTTGTGTGATGACGCTCCCATCTGAGAATGAATTTCTTCATTTGATGAGGGTTTCAGAATATTATGGGACAGTGCTGATGTTGGCAAAATATTTTTCTTTCCCTGCTATTAATGGCGCTCAGTGTCATCTGTAAGAGTCGTTTGTAATCAGAAAGGAGTTTCTTGTCATATTTTGCTTCCTGTCATATTACATTTTTTGTTTGTTTTTGTAACTAAACAATTAAATTTATTTGAGATCAATAATTTTTATGACAAGGTAAAAATTCAATAATATTTGACATAATGATTCACGGGGTACCTAGTTATACAAAAAATGGAGGTATGCAACACATGTTCCGCAATATTGTAATGACTATCAGAACCAGAGTTACACAAGCTCACTGTAGTGACACATTTAATACATAAACGGTCAACAATACTTTCGTTTCATCACTTAGTCGGAGTTAGTTCAAATGTTCAAAATGTTCAAATAAACATAAACCGAACACCGGATAAAATGTCATGCAACATAGGACAAGAAATTTTAAAACAGTTAAATATTATATTGAGGTTTTTTTTAAATTGTGCTTAGAAACGTCAACAACAAAATGCTCAGCCATATTAATAACAGTAATAGTACATGTTATAGAATAGAATAATTCTTAAGAACTTACTTTTATTTAATGATTCTAAATTAAATCTCAAATACAAGGAGAAACGTGGCTTAGTAGGCTAATTATAAAATTGATAAATACAAGAGGGAAAATCATCTGTCTCGTTGGCTCAGTGGTAAGAGCAGTCGCCCGGCAAGCGGAAGATCCCAGTTTCAAACCCCAGACGAGGCGGTTGTTTTTTCTTCTTGTATTTGTGATTTAATTTAGAATCATTAAATAAAAGTTCTTAAGAATTTTTCTATTCTCTATCTTGACCGATTCTAACAAGTGTAGGTTCGATTCCCGTCAGGGAACAAATTAAAAAATAGTGCATGTGACTAATTGGTTCGTACATGCTAAAGTTAGAGCTTGCGGAGTGAACAACAGAGGCAGCCAAATTGTTCCCACTATCACGAAAAGAGAACTTATTAAGTAACAACGTGTTAACGAACTATGTTGAGTGATTTGGCTTGGACGTGAAGTCCCGACTGCCAGCATGAGCTGACAGATCACTCGGCGGACAGCGTTGACTGCAGGGCGGCACGCTAGCTCACCTCGGCCATTGGCGGAGAATGTGGGGAGGTTCCACGAAAACCTGCCGCTGCCGCCTGCAACATACAAAAAAAATTCGTGCCTACTTATAAGAAAAAAAAAACGCCGGCACACATTCGGTCCTGAACGGACCCTTACATCACTTACCTACATCCCGTGGGAAGGCGCAGATGTTCTGCCTTCCATCGCCATTGCCCCAACCACCCTACGATACTGCGGGCGATATTGAACAGTATCCCTTTTAGACCTGAAAAGAGAGAGCGTAGTGGACCTAGACGACCTTCATGTGAGATGGCTCCAGGAAAGTGAAAGGAGAAATAAAAGATCTATCGGGCCATTACGTTATAAAATTCGGTTTTAATCGGATAAATTTGTCTACCAAGTGCCCCTCATAAGACACCGATCTAACGTTCCTTAGCTCTATTGAGATTGATTTATGACTACCGTATGATTAAAAAGGAAGGATATCCCTAAAGTAGGCATCGACAAATTTTGACATTAACAGATATCATTTATCTATAAATTTGTACAGTTCGAAATCATGAGGCATTAAGGTATGTATCGATACATGAACAAGTTAAGCCATATCGGTTCAGTATATCGTCATTAAATTCTAACACAGGAAGCATACTGAAGGTATGAAATTAATATTATGTGAGATCTAATATTCGACTATCAGTGGCATACAGAAGGTATTCATCTAAAATTTCTTATAATTTGTCAATGTCGATACCCTATGAGGTGAAATGCTTAGCTATCATTGACATACAGAAGGTATACCTCTAAAATTCATTCTACATTAGCAAAATTCCTACTACATGAGATCATATGCTCAATTATTGATGGCATACGAAAGGTATGCATCTAAATTCTCTTAAAAACTACAAAAATCAATACTATAGGCGATCATAAGCTTAATTATCAATGGAAAACGGAAGGTATGCACCTAAATTCTCTTAAAAATTATCAAAGGTTATCTCAATGTGGGCCATACGGTGTGTACTACTATTAGTTCAAAGCCCGAAACATACTTAAGGTATGTATCGACAAGATATTTCGTTTATCAAAATTACTACTTTAAAATAATTACAACTAAGGCAAAATGTGTGTTGGATTCTGTTTCTAAAACACTACGATACTAGAGCGTCACTCACGTGATTTGTTGTTAGTGGGTCCACCGCAGAGGCCTCCTTGATTGTTCGATGTGCCCTAGATACAAACTTAATATCAACTAGCCGCCTTATAGGCCGAGACTAGGACTTACAATTACTGCTTCATTATTAGACTAAACTTGTACAAGAAAATCGTATTAGACGTCGTCGGGCATCTTACAAGGCACGTGCCTGTCACCACATTGTCGGCCCACACTGGTGCTGCTCTGTCTGTCGGTGTCAATTAGGACACAAAAATTACAGAAAATCTGCTCCAAATTGTGGATGAACTGCACTGGTTGCTCCGCTGTCCGCCGGTGTCAGTTAGGCACAGAAAGCACAATAAAAATTTGCTTTGACTCGTATATGGACATGCGTTGGGTGCTCCGTTGTCTGCCGGTGTCAATTAGGACACAAAAATAATAGCAAATCTGCTCCAAATTGTGGATGAACTGCACTGAATGCTCCGCTGTCTGCCGGTATCAGTGAGAATACACAAATTAATAAAATCTATATAGACACGTGTAGGGTGCTCCGCTGTCTGGCCAATACAGTTTTCGCAGCGTAGAAGCGGTGACTTTGCTGCTGCCGGAATTTCGATTCTTTTTCTATCCGGATTTTCTCGTGCTAATGAGGAGAATATTTTTACCAATTGAAAATATGCTATTAGCAGGGATAAATATTCTTTTGAACTTACGTGAGAGGTTGATTTATTCGCCGATGTCGATGGGAAATTCTGATCTTGTTTTGGCTCCACTTTTCACGTCTTTACGTTTGTATGGTTGGATAAGACAGATGTCGATTGTCTTCTTCTTCTCAATCACCAAGTAAGAGCTCGTCGATTTTGGGTGCGTTCGGGCTGTCGGTTTAACAGCAGGCCGGCATACATGCTGCAGTACGTCTCAGTATAACATTCTGCTATATGCATTCCGCTACGACCATAACAAACGGAGAATCAACATTCACGCTTAAGAGTTGATGCACGAAAGTTGCATCGGCACCTATGAAACGTTTTCCAAATGAGTGCATATTTAAAAGCTTTAAGCTATCCTCATAGATGGAAGAATCAATGAATTATTCTCGGGTAAGTGCTTGATACCAAAGTGTAAGAAGTTCCGCTGAACAGACTCGATACGGTCAATGTGTGTACCCTAAAATGGAGACCAGACCTGGATAGCGTATTTATGAAGTGATCTCACAAAGCAAGTCTACAAACGCAGTGTTACGGTGGATTTCGAGACCTTTTGAGACAAACGTTATATAAAGCCCCGCATAGAGCTACTCTTTGATGCCATGAAATTTATATGGGAGATACCAATTGTAAAATTTGTGGAAGTCACCCTGTTGCGGTTCACAATCGTTAGAAGATTTAATCTGAGCGAAAAGTTTAATGTCGTCAACATAATTCTAGATTTTGCGGTGCTTCACAGCAGATACAATGTCGTCAATGAATAAATAGAATAAAGAACAACGGGCCCGAATGACTCCCTTGAGGTACGACGGACGACGCTTTCAAGACTCAAGAAATGGAATGGCGGAAATAGATTTGATAGGTTTTGTTATCTAAATATGACTCCGTCCATTTTAGGAATGTTAAGGGAAATCCATACTTTTCCATTTTAAACAATATCACGGAGTCAGATAACTTGTCGAAAGCTTTACTAAAGTCAGTATAAATACAATCTGCCAATGGTTCCGAGACGAATTCCAATAAGTTGGTGGTTGTAGATCTGCCCGAAATAAGCCCATGTTGGTTTGAAGAGAGCATATTCTTGCAGGTAATTGATAATTTAGAGTAAATAGTTGATTCAAATAATCTGGACATGCAAGATAATTTCGTAATAGGCCTATAGTTACAAATATCATTTTTACGACCTTTTTTATGGATAGGTATGATGAAAGAATTTTTCTATAGCTGCGGAAAACAACTACTATCGAGCGATTTTTGTAAAATAATTCGCAGAGGGGTTGCCAGGGAGAGGCAACATGACTTACAAAAGGTCCATCAGGACCAGTTGTGAACTCATTTGGAAGCCGTTTATTATGATCAAGTATATCCTCATTCGTAATTATAGGGATAGTGAATGAAACGTTATGGGAGTCGTTCATATGACTAAAGTTGCTACTTCGAGGTTACAAATTTGACGAGGAAAACGCATTGTCAAAAACTGAAGCAAACCTATTGCAAATTTGAGACAAATTATTGCTAGAAGAATTGTTGTACCTCATGATATTGACTATTGGGGTATTTGTCGGTTTTTTTCTTCATCTTAATAAATTTGAAAAAGTTACGTGCGTCACTGAATAATTTCGCGCGCATCCTTTGAATATGCTCATCATAGAGTGAAAAGGAAAGTTCTTTGAATTCAAGGATGTGAGAAAGTTGTTGTGACTGATAAATGTCTTTGTCCCTCATTAGCTTTTCCACAATTTATTCTTTCTATTTTTATGACGTTTCAGTTCTTTATTGAATCATGGCGAAGATGTTTTAGAGATCCGATGCTGCTCACGGGGAATATGAGAGGAGAATAAATCGAAAAAAGCTATGCAAAACTTAGAAACATCTAAGTATTGCAAGACAGCATTGTGTTGAAATCTGCTTTTCTGAAATTGAAAAAGTATTGTATTTCGACAAAATTGGGGGTTGTATTTGTTAAGGGTAGATATTATAACTGGGCTAGGTTCAACTAATAAGTTAACCGCGTCAGTAGAAAAGTACCAGGTCTAATTACCTACCCACCTCATTCTTAACATTTCTGTTTTGTCTGAGACCAAGAGATGAAATAGTGTCAATGAAAAGTGATATTCCTTTGTTGTCAAGTTATTAGGAGGAAGATAGTCATCGTCATCTTTATTTAGTACCCATTGAATATTGAGAAAGATAAAATTACCAATAAGTAGTAATTCGTCAAGAGGTTCCAGCTTACCGTTGATAAAATTAGATGTTGAAATGAGTAGGTCATAAATATTCTGCTGACCTTTGTCGTCAACGATATTTATGGAATCTGGAGGAATATAGCAACAAGAAATGTATAAGTCATATCTTAAAAGAGGCAGCTGAAGAGCTATAAGCTCAGTGTCGAGAGTGCTGGAGAAACTGAGAAGCTCAATTTGAATGCAATTAAACAATATTTTAGTATTGTTGGTGTTGTATGTGTTTTTGTTCTTGAAATAGGTGAATTTGTATGAAACATTATTTTGTATTTAATTTACGGTGATGTCCTATATAAGAAAAAGAATCTCATTATACAAATACAAATCCATGTGGCTACATCCATAACACGAACATTTTTTTTTTAATTAAGGTAAGAAGTTGTAGCATTTCACTTTAAAGCTTTCCATAAAACTTATTAAGAGAAAAACTAAAAAACAAAACAAAACAAAAAAGATAATTAATTTTACAGTCACACTTTACTTTTTTTTTCCTATGAACCCAACCAAAATCTAAGATAACACATCCCAAAAAAAAGGATATAATTTAATGAAAAATATCTCAAAGTCCTAGGCAGAAAATTAAATTCTAATCCTCTTGAAAATCTTCTGTCTAGTCTTGTTGATCCTTTAAAACCATCAAACATTGGTGAACAAAATGAAAACAACCAGCCAACCGCGAAAAGAAAACTTCTCGAAAACAGGTCGAGAGAAATAAATTTAAATTCATGGCAGGACAGCCAGACAAACAAACTGCCAGACAGACACGAGTAGAAGTAAATTTAGCAATGACAGCTAAATTTAAAGAGTCTACCACCATTAATCTACAAAATAGCGAGTCTACTACCTATGTATGTATGTATGTACGTGTGCTTGTATTGTTTTGCTTTGAGCTTTTTATGTTTCTTCGAAATTGATGTTATTATTTTTTGCTTTATTTTTATTTAAACTTTCTCTCAAATGTCTGTTGTCTATAGCTGTTTAACTCTGAACATTACCCAGTTATAGAATTTAATTGATTTTATTTTATATATTTTACCAGGGGTTTTCTCTTGACATTTATAAACAAGATTAAAAAAAAAAATAACAAATCTTCTTTTCATAATGTTTTCAAAAATTCTGGATGATGAAGTGAAGGCGTACCACATATTTCTGTCAAATTATCTCTTTTTATGCGTTCATATTCGAAAATGATATAAAAAGTTAAAGCCTAAATTGCATTTGTCTATGGGGCTTTTTTTACTTTGTGACAAAAAAAAAATATAAATAAAAATTAATTTGTGGTTGTGTTGAAATTGAATCTAAAAATTCTTCAAATGTTGGAAGTTAACCTAAAAATTTGGATTTCTAAATATTAGCAAACAGTCAGCAGTTAACCTGAATATCAACCAATAGGTATATACCGTTAACATTATTTTATATTTTCTCTACATCACATATCTGAGTTGAGCATGAGATCAAGATTCTTAACACATTTAAAATGTGACAAATCTCATGAATTCATAACAACCGGAGGAAAACCAGCAGGCTTTTCTGTAATTTATTGTCTAACTAGATTTTTAGAAACATACTAAGAACACGTGAATGTTCAAGATACATATTTAGGTAGCAAAAACCATCCTCAGACATAACAGTGGAGACAACTCAACAAAACCTGCACAAGGTAAAGAATAATGGACCCAAAGTGGAGCCTTGTGGCACACCGCACCATAGTTGAATCGGCTCAGAGATTTGATATCCAAGTTAAACCTGCCGTAAACGTTCCATCAGGAAGCTATTTATAGTGTTGATAACAGACAAAATCGAAGCCAAATTCATTAGGCAACTTATATTTTAGATTGTTATGTAATGCATGACTTTAATAATGGTAACTGTGTTTTATGAAACCAAGGAAATAGTTTTGGTTTTCGAAAAATTATTTTCTAGTCAAAATTACATTACCAAACTGACAATAAAGTTGAAAGTTTTTAGCAAGAATGTTCTAATATTTGTAGCCCTAAAATTCCTGGATATTTTACAGATCATAAATAGAGCCATTCGTCATTCAATATGCTAAGGCATATAATTCCATACAAGCCAGCCTTATGCGGATTTTGATATATTACTCCTTTTATTTGAGATATTTTTTGGTACAGACTTTGGAGAAATCCAGTAGCACAAGCAGGGGCGCAACGAGAGGGGGGACGAACGGGACCGGTGCCCCTCCAGAATGTCAGTTTTCTGAACAAAATTTACAAATTACGTATAAAATGTTGTCTGTATATTATTATAAAGTCCGATAAAATAAAATAAAACCTTTTAATCTACAATAGCACCCCTTAAGTGCTCGGATGGGTGCGGGACGCGACTTTAGAGCCCTATTTTTCCGACTCTTTAGACTTGGGGTACCTATCAGGATACCATTTAGGAAAAATGTTGCGCGAATTTGTAAAGAAAATAAAAGTACATCTAAGCTAAGTATCGCGAAAGAGATAGGAGCGTCGCGTCGGTTAGAACAGTTTAACGCGTTATAAAAAGAATTAAAGTCTTTAGAGGATAAGACAAAATCGGTTCGTCCAACAGGTACAGTTAACAACAAAATGGAGTCAAGTGTCCTGAGGGAAATTGATCTGAAATAATCGTCATCGATACGCGATATCGCTCTAAGATTCAAACCACAAATATTCAACATGTGAAGAAAAGATACAAGCTGAAGACCTATAAAAAACAAAATTAGTCAAAAAGAATTAATGATGGTTTACAGCTGATTGGAGTTTTCCAGCTGGTTATGCTTTTGATCGGGTCTATGATGTAAGGTTTGGGATATTTTTGTAAGGAAACTCCGATCTTTGTATAATACTTTTTTATTGTTCACTCGCCGTCTCGGGTCTTGATTAGTAAACTTCTTCAGGAGTTAGCTTTGTTTTTGGTATGATGAAAACATTTTTTTTAAAAAATATTATTGGAACATACTTCACAAAAAAATACACATTAAAATATGATAAAAACGTTAACTGAACATATAAATAAATAAATAATTTAAACAAAATAAACAAATAAATAAATAAATAATAATAATAATAATTGTTTAAATTATTTATTTATTTATATGTTCAGTTAACGTTTTTATCATATTTTAATGTTGTTTTTTTTGTGAAGTATGTTCCAATAATATTTAAAAAAAAAAATGTTTTCATCATACCAAAAACAAAGCTAACTCCTGAAGAAGTTTACTAATCAAGACCCGAAACGTCGAGTGAACAATAAAAAAGTATTATACAAAGATCGGAGTTTCCTTAAAAAAATATTTCAAACCATACAAAAAGAATTAAGGAATAATTGCAGAAAGCAATTTTGCGAGCTCGAAAATTCTACAATGGAACTCTGACAGCTGTCTTATTTTGGATGATGAATCATATTTTAACGAATCAGTTAACGCAGGTACAGTAGTTCCTGATGCAGAAAAGTCGATTAGAATGGAAAAGCTTGGACCAAAAATTATGGTTGAATAAACTCTTTGTTAATGTGGTCTCCGGAGCAGGCCGTTCTTTACGAAAGCGACAATCGATGCAAAAATATATATCAACAATTGCTTTAAAAATAGGTTACTACAATTTTTAAGACAACATAGGTGCTCTATATTATTTTGACCTTATTTAGTTAGCTGTCATAAGCATACCGTTGAATGATTCAATAAGAACAACATCGATTTTGTTTCAAATGAAGTGAACACACCAAATGTACCTGATCTGCGACCAATCGCACGGTATTGGGCCCTAGTGAAGGATAAACTACGAAAAGAAGGTAATGTAACGAAAATCATGAAAGATTTTAAAAAAGAGTGACTTAAACAATCACAATTGGTGACTAAAGAGGTCATTATGAATTTGATTGAACATATTCCCGAAAAATTAAAAAATTGGTGTTACAGTAAATCTTACATTATAAACTATTGAAATTTTTAAAATTGAATTAAAAATTGTCTTAAAAATTAACGGAGTTTTTTGAGTTTACGTGACGACAAGCACAAGACTTTTCGTTCCAGTCCTTAATACTTCTAATATTTTTTCCTCATTGGCAGAAGTATATAATTTCCCATTACTTGTAACATAAAAATGTATCTCGTAATTGAACTCAGATGAGGTTAGCAATTGATTTTCAAAGAAACTAATTTGATCACATTTTGTATAGCATATCATTTTGTCAAGATCTGTTCAGATTGGTTGGAGCATATAAAAAAACCAAACGATCTATACTTTTTTCCAACCAATAACACCATATGAGAGTCAAATGAAAAAAGGTAACCAAAGTTAAAAAAACAATCGTTAAATTTTCTCACACTTTAACTAATTTCATCTGCTTCTTACTTTTCAATCGCTTCCAAGCGAAAAATTAAGAATAAAGAACCCATAACGAGCCCAGCGCCATCTAGTTGTCATATAAAATAAATTGAAAATTGCTCGTCTGATTTTCCAATTTTAAATCACTGCAAAAGTTTAATTATTTATCTGCATTCTAAATGTGTTGGTTTACCTCCCCTTTTAACTGATACAACTCAAAGATAAATAGACTGTGGTAAAATTCACAGAAAATTCAGTAGAAGAAAAATTTAATTTACTGCATAATTTTGAGAGAAAAAAGTAATTATGAAACCAACAACCTTTAAATTTAATTCACTCTTCATATGTCATCCACACCATTCGTATTCTATTCAAATGAAAAAGGACACTCAAAATAAATTACTATCACCGAAGAGTAATTAGTTGAATGAACTCCAAACCTATTTTAATTTATATTAATTCTCACACAGAATTCTCTCTCCAGACGGAATTTGTTACAATTTCTCATAATTCGCTACATTTATTTAATACAATTAACTATCACCAGTAAATCATTTAAGCGAGAATTTATAGAGACACAATAATCCTTTGTTCCATTGTGTTATTATGATGTCTTCAGGATAGCAGGATACACAAAGGACCTACAACTGAGTAACTAATCATTTCAGTGCGAACGGTATGAGATATTTGGTTCTACAAAACCAAATTAATCGAATCTGATGGAGAATAAGCTATAGAGGGAACGAAGACTTATGATTTAAATGCAGTACACACATCGATTTAGTACAGTATTCCAGCAAAATTCCCAAAACTCATGTCCAAGGGAAAGTTTTTTTCTATAGTGTTTTTCCCCCATCTTCGATTTTCCTAGAGTCAGAGAAGATCAGGGCGGTCACGGAAAATAGATAAATTTTGCACAAATTGGTTTCAACTTTAAATGGGTCTAGGAATTGTCCGGCTATGTGAATGGTCAGTTGAGAATGAAAGGTTAAAAGTTCAGAAGTATCAACCTATGTATAGCACATCGTCTCCATTGGGCTTAATTGCTTGCTTCAATTGACCTTATGTACACAAAGACTTAACGTACATTCATAGCTGATGGTTTCACCATCTAGGTACGACCTGTTCATTAATTTCCCACTAAATTCACAGCTTGAAACTAGCTTATCGATGCCACATTGCGCTAGAATAAGAGTCAGTTCGAATAATTTGACTTGTGCATGTGTAGTTTAGTTACGTATCCTGCAGGTTTTGGTGATTTCTTTGGTGATTGGCTTGTGTTAATTACGGAATATGTATGACAATAGTCAATGGATGGTATGGTGGCGTTCTAAATTGTGAAGGAGTTTCAGGACCACACTTGCTTTTGTTAACAGTGATGAATACCAGAATATGTTTCCCGGAGATAAATTATTGTGTATAGTCCGCGCTTGTATAGCATGGACTTGTATAGCGTGATATATAAGAAAATATATTTAGAGAAAAATTAATGTTCAATCTTACATAAGGGCTACAGATTAAGCAAAGTTGTGCGAATATTCCATATTTCTATACCCAAAAGGATTTTTACAATTTTAATATGTTTTTTTCACATTAGCTGCAGTGTGATGAGTTTTGGGGGAGGGTTTATGAGCGGTTGGCGATGATCTTATGAAAATTTGTCATCATATAGACAGAATTATAATCTTAAAATTAACTGTAGCTTGTCCAAAAGAACAAAGAAATATTCTTATAGAATGCTCCAAAAATTTTACAAAAATTATCGTAGCAAATAAGGTCGGTTTCAGCCATAAATAATATGGATGATAAAAAATGAGGAAAAAAGATCAAAATAACATTTTACACTGCAGCAACCGCTAGAATCCATTCCATCTCCGTTTTGGATAAGCTAGACTTATGCAACGGAACGTTTTGATCAATTTAATTGATTTAACGTTAAAAAATTAAACCAGTTGTTGAAATTCATTTCTAGGGAGCCATCTTTCTATCTTATTTGATTGCAAAACTCCTTTTGATAAAAATTAAAATCAATTTGTATACATAAAACGCGGATGCTGTTTATTTGATAAGTCCGTGACTTTGATAATAGATGGCGCTCTGATCGTACGAATAATTAAATTTTTGACATTTTCTATTTTCTTTAGGTATGATCCAGTTTAGATACGTCAGTATGCTACCTCTACCGTACGAGAGCTTGTGCATAAGATGATGGTTTGTTGGGGTCAGAAATGAAGTATTACCCTAACTACAGATTTCGTGCGGCTGAGACAGCATTTACTGACCTTTCTAACCTGGGTCTACAGAAAATTTCAACTGGAACTGTCAAATAGAAAATCGTCACCCGCATTCGAAATTGTAAAAGTTTTTCGCATTAAATTCATCCTTTTGGAAATGAAAATCGCCCTTTTGCAAATCAAGTACTTTTTTATTTAAAAAAGAAAACATCAAATAATGTTAATTACATAAAAATTTGAGAAATGAGGCTTGGAGACGGTTATGTTCCTCAAGGAGTGATGCTGATTATGTAACTTATTCTAATTTGCGTACTCAGTACACTTCGTGTTTAATTGAATCATACAACGATTATGTATATGGAATGAGGTCGTCCTTGCCTACTGAACCTAAACAGTTTTGGAAGTTTGTGAACTCTAAGCGCAACTGTGATGGATACCCTTCATCGTTGCGACTCGGAAACATAGACAGTGTTGATTCCTTGGCAACTGCCAATCTCTTTGCTGACATTTTTAAGACTGCCTTCTGTGATAATCACTGTGATATTAGTTATAACGATTTTACCCATTTGACGACGCTTCCGCTGACTTCTCTTCAACCTGAAGACCTGTTGCTCAACGAAGCGTCTATCTCCAAGTATATTTCAAGCATAACTGATAGTTTTTCTAGTGGTCCGGATGGTGTTCCTTCCACGCTCATAAAACATTGTACTACGTCCATCGTTTCTGTTTTGTGTAATTTATTTAATTGGTCTTTAACTTGTGGTATTTTTCCAAAACAGTGGAAGCTTTCTTTGACTATTCCTTTGCAAAAGAAAGGCAACAAGTGCGACATTTCTAACTACAGACCTGTCGCTAATTTAAGTTGTATTGGTAAGATATTTGAAGCTCTGGTTTGTGATGTTATGTATTTCCACAGCAAGCAGCCTTTCCTGCGTTCCTTTCAGCATGGCTTTATGAAAGGTAAATCTACTACGACTAATTTATTAGAGTTTACTAATTTCTGCATTTCTGCTATTGAAAGCGGAAAGCAATTCGATTGTATTTTCACGGATTTTAGTAAAGCTTTCGACTGAATCAATCACAAAATCTTAAGTTACAAGTTGACTGTTCTTGATTTTCCTACTGTCTTTGTCAATTGGCTTCATACTTATTTATCTGATCATACGCAGCGAGTTATATTTCGTGCAGCTCTTTCTGATGAAATATATAATACTTCTGGCGTTCCTCAAGGTAGCCATCTTGGACCACTTCTTTTTACAATTTACATTAATGATGTTTCTCTGATTTTGGCCAATTCAAGAATACTTTGCTATGCTGACGATGCCAAAATCTTCCGCATTGTTTCTAATGAAAACGAGTAAGGAATTTTAAGCTTGGACTTAGACACCTTTCATAAATGGTGTGGTATCAGTACAGTAAAATTCCGTGAAGTTTTCTATCCTGAACTGTGTAAATGTGGAACAGTCTACCATCTTCTGTCTTTCCTCCGGCATATAATCTGCGAAAGTTTAAGAGTGACATACATCAGAACCTCCGCCACTCTCCTCACATTCCCTCACATTTACGAACCATGTCTATAGTCATTGGCTTACGAAAAACTCCTCGAATATACATATGTCGTAGTCATTTGATGTATCTTAGCACTTCATGAAGTGTAGGCAGATAGTGTAACAGTTTGCGCTTAACGACTTTTTACACTAAGTGCTTGAAATTTTCAGTCACTTCATGAAGTAGTTCGAACATTTACGCCGATAGTGTAATACGAACAGATATTACCGAATACTAGAAGAGGGAGATGAACGGTGAAGGGGGAGGTCGCGCACAAAGCTGCGACACACACACTTACACACACGTCATGTGCGTATTGCGCGTATATGTTCGAGGGTTGTGTTTGTGTGTGTCGCAGATTTCAAATCAAATTATTATTATTATTCATGAAAAGTACACAAGATTTCACAATCTTTTTAGCACAAAAACTTTTGGGAGCACTTTTGGGTACATTTTATAAAACTAATTAAAAATATCCTAACTATACAAAAACTAAAATAAAGTTAAAAATTAAAAATTGATAATTAAAAATTAAAAATCAAAAATAAAAGCCTACTGAAATTAAGCACAAATTTGGAAACAAACATAAAATAAACAGAAAAAGTATAAGTACTGCTAAAAAAAACAAGCAAAAAGAAACTAAGAAGAAACTAAAGATTAAAAATTAAATAAAAGAAAATTAAGAAATTATTGCCAAAGTACACGAAATACAAGAAAATATTAAGCATAACTGATAATAATTGAAAATTGAAAATTATAAAATTGTAAGAATGATAAAATTATAAAAATTGTAAAAAATCTGAAAGTGAGCTACACCGTGAGAACAAGAGAATAAGAGAATAGGAAAATAGAAAAAGGGGAGGATTAATTAAAAGTGTGGATCCTGATTAGATACTTAAATGCACCGACAGATAGCGTGTTTTGATGACTAGAGGGAAGACTAATCCAGAGACGGGATAATTGGACAGGATAAGAGGTCTCCATAACTAATTTGTGAAAACGAGGTATTATCACGTTCCGATTGCGTTTCGAAGCTGTGTGCTGGAAAAATTCACGCAAATAATATAAAAGTGAATCAGTCCTCTCTGCTTAAGCTAGTCTCGTATTGAGCAACCTAGCAATTTTGTGCGGTAAGGTGAAACATGGTCCAACCTACGAAGTCCATAAATGAAGCGGATACAATCGTTAAAGGCAACTTCCATCTTGCGAAGACAGACGCTATCGAGTCTAGGGTATATCAAACTGCCAAAGGTAAAGTATGGTAGAATTAAGGTTTTAGCCAGTTTTGAGCGGATTTCGAGCGATAATGAGTCAGCAGAGAGCCAGAGCCTACGAAGTACAGAATAAACCTTACCGATAATTAACTTTGTATTGTCGCAGCATTTCATATGTTGGTTCAAAATAATGCCTAGATTTTTAACTTTAGGCACCAAATCCAAGATTGTACCATCCAAGACCACAATAGGTAAATCATGCGGGTCAAAAGTGCCATTATGGAATACAATACACTGGGACTTGTGAGGGTTTAGCTGTAGGCCGTTAACTTTGGACCAGTTATTGATTCTCTCTAGATCGTCATTAATCCGAGCAATACAGTCCTCAAGCAAACCAACAGGTCTGCTTAGGTAGACCTGCACATCGTCAGCATACATGTGCACGCTAACGTCCCGAACGGCTTCAGGGAGATCATTTATAAATAAACTAAATAACAAAGAGCCCAGTATTGAGCCCTGAGGAACGCCAGACAGAAGAGGGAGGGAACAGGAAGTATTAGAATCCACTTTTAACTTGCCTTCGATCAGTCAGAAAGTCCCGGATAAGAGCGACTGCTTAGGGACTGCGTGACCTCCCCTTTCACCCCTTATCTTCCTCAACTTGTATTCGGTTATTACGGCGTAAAAGCTAATACCACTTCATGAAATGACTAAAAATTTCAGACACTTTAAGTAAAAAATCGTTAAAGGCACTACACTGCCTAGAAGAGCCTACACTTTTCATGTCTACGACATATACATAAAATGTTTGAGTTCAACAAAAATATACTGCTTCACTGGCAATGCTCGAAACTTTCACTTTTGTATTTCTGCTTCTTTCAACGAGACTACTAGGATCATAATTCACTCTTGACTTAAGTTTACCTTTAATAGGAAAAACCTCGAATCTATAATTTAGTCGCCATAAAATAATATTTCACCTTAGTAGATCTTTTATGCCTTAAGTTACTGCCGGTTGAGCTTCCATATTCTTCGAATAAAAAATAAATAAATGTAGAGCACCTGCGAGATTTATAGGTGCTTCGATTAGTCTCAGAGCGGTACAAATCATGTCGCATCATTCGATAAGGGGAGACTTACTTAATACTAAAAAAAATTGATAAATTCTTCATCAAGGTCTAGTGTGATACTAGGAGATTACTGCTATATCATGTAAATCATCTATTCCAAGTTAGGTTATTGTTTTTTTTTTCATTCTTTATCTAGGAACAAACTTATTTCATAATTATAAAAATCCACTAACAGTATACCACTTCAACTCTTCTGCATTTAAAGATTATTGATTCATCTCTAAATAATTGTTAAAAAGGCAAGGTATGCAAGCAAGCAACACCAATATTATCCCAGAGGCAGCTTAACAGACTTTTACAAATTTTTTCCCAACTTCAAGCCTTGTCAAATTATTCATAGATAGATGGCTACGTTCAGATAAACTAAACTAAACTACCACAGAAAGTGCTGATTTTGAAGCAACGAAATATGCTTCTCAATCATGTGAAAAGTTGTTGTAATTTTGCGTTTCTTTAAATATCAAGGAACTGCTGATGATGATGTTGATGAAACTGATGATTATGAAGGAAATCCTTTTCACTTTAAATGCAGCAAATAATAGTCAAAAGCTGAAGTGTTCTCAATCATGAAAATGACGTAAACTATCTAAAGCGCTGGTTATCTTCTTGTAAACATCTGCTTACCACTCTTTGTGGCTGTGAATAGTCTTCAAGTTTCCAATTAACTTTTTTCTGTTGGAGCATGACATGCACTTGACCTCAACAAGCAACGTTCAATTTTCTTCTTTCTCTCGATTTTACGTTTTACGATGATTCCATCCATGTCAAGATGAGCTCTCACTAAATGCCAATCCTTCACTGAATGGCAGCTTTTTTTCCTTTTTCTTTAAGTTGTTGTTTATCAGAAGATGGTCGAAATAATGTGTGTCAGTTTTTTGTATGTAAAAGAAGTGAATGAATTATTGCTTCTGAAATTCCTTAGATTTTACTTTTATTCGAAAATAGAAGGAAGCTGGTTTAAAATTGCTGGGAAATGAAGGATGTCCTTAATAAGCTTTGGTTTTAAGTTTAAGTGAAAAGTAATTATTAATGTAAAATAAGTAAATTTAAAACTGAAATAATTACGCTTGCTCTTTAAAGCTGGAAAATACTGAGGCTGCTGTGAATGTGTCTTACATTAGAGAAAATCCTCTTGGAGGAATACCCAGGTTCTTTGTGGAGATCTTTTCAATTGCCATTCAGACAGTCTGGCTTATCCTGATTGAAATTCTTCTCATTGAAAAAAAAAAACGCGTAGGTATAAAAAGTAGTTGCGTTGTTAAGGCTTATTTCAAATTATATTTATTTTTTTTATGGTCTATATGAAAATGCCCAAAGGAGAATTAGGTTTCATCCTTGCTTAAATAATATTCGATTTCGCCTTTAATGCCCACCACACAATAAACACAGATGGTAAATATTATTATATTATTTAGAGGTTATGTTGTTACAGTTCGTATGGGGCTATGTATCTTCTAGACTTTTGGAAAACAAAATTAATCTCCCAAGAAAATTGAACGTATTATCGGCAAGAGAATTTGTTTACATTGATTGCTGTAAATTTTCAAATAAATCTCTCAAGGGTAATAAACCATAAGAGCTGAGGGATTTTGAATGAATTAATTTTCCTATAGAAATATGTATCATGTATTTCAATTGTTAAAATTCGTCATTGATTTCTGCAAAGGAGGACGTCTTGGTCATTATTATTGATGCATTTCTTCAACATTCGCATTAACCTTAAACGTATTTTCAAGGTTACATACATTTCTATGTATATACATAGATGAAGTCATATTAATTTAAATGTTATACAACATCCTATAGAAACCAATTCGGTTTTTTTTTCATACGTTTTCAATTTCCGGGAATATAACTTAATAAGAAAACTCATTTCCGTGCCAAATTGAATTTTCAGTCAATTCTGAAGTAATTTTTCTATATTCGGGAAGGAAATTTTGATTGAAGGAGATAAGTACATGTACATATGTACATTTTACATATGTTTTCGGAAAATTCAAAGATAAATAATATTTACAGGTATAGCATATGTATGTATGGTTGTATGTATATCAATAGATTGGTTGAAGAGTTCGCTGTGTGTATTTTGATTAATTCAATTTTGTTCAGGTATCAAAAGATGCAGAAAAATATGTTTATCAATTTTTAGAGTTCAACTTTTTTATATACGAGAGAAAATTTACATATTACATATCAAGGTAAATCATTTTATAGTATATACAGACACAAAACATATACATCAAATAATATATATAAAATTCGATCCCCTTTATGCAACCAGGACTTAACTGTTTTGTCGTAAACTATAAGAAATTTGTTATGTTGAATATAACACGACCTAAAAATGACAAGGTCCATTTCAATGCTTCTAAAAGAAAGCGAGTTGGCGTAAATCTTCCAACCTACAATATAGATTTCATTCCTTTATTTTGTAACACCTGCCATCTTTTTTTTAAAACTATTTGATGCTGTAAACAAAATTGAAGCACAATATTCAAAATGTGGTTTTATCATGACATTGAAAACCTTAATTGATGTAGCAATAGACATTTCCTTACTTATCCTTCTAAAATAAGAGATCATTTTTCCTATTTTTTTAGTAACATATTCACAATGTTCTTTAAAGCTCAACTTATTATCCATTATCACACCTAAGTATTTTATATCAGTAACATTTTCAATTACCGCACCATCAATATAAATATTAGTATTAAAACTTGAATTTATCGCCATACATTTTGTCTTTGAAATGTTCACGTTAAGCTTATTCCCCTTCAACCACGCACTAAAACGATCTATATCAGATTATAACTTCACTTCACAAAGCCTAATGTTCTCTGCTGCGTCATCCGCGAAAAGCACCAGTTTAGCATGTTCCAAGATACAACCCATATCATTAATGTAAATCAGCAATAGTAGCATTCCTAGGACTGATCCTTGTGGTACCCCTAAATTCGTCTCTAGCGATATTGATTTTGTATCACCCACATTCGTACGCTGTTTTCTCCCTTTTAAGAACGATTCAAACCATCTTAACTCCTTGCCTTTGATCCCGTACTTAACCAATTTTTTAAGCAGTATTTCTCTATCAACTCGAATGCCCGCTTGTGCTTATTCAATGTAAAAAAAAGTATACTTTCACAAAATTTTATGTAATTTGAATTATTGTAACGAGAAAGAAAAATAAAAAACTGAAAAATTGGTTTTACGCCATGGTCCTTGCCTGTTATTAATTTTTTCCGTTTTAGCCTTCACAAAAGTAAATTTTGGTTATTTTAATAGCGATATGACGATAATACTGTTCAAATTCAAGTTAGTCTTGAAATTTTCAAAAAAATGTCTTGCATTTCCGAATAGATAGGAATACAGTTTTTTTTTCTTTTTGTGTTAATAACTAGAGACGCCAGTTGGATTGTAGTATAAAGTAAAATGCAGTTCTGTCAAATTATTAGCACCAATTCGTTTAAGTTCAAATGTGTAATCGTAATAAAAATTTTTGTTTTCAAAACTTGCGTTAATTAATTAATTAATACGAACAAGGCGTTTCGTACTGGCAGAGACTGAAATACTTATCAGCGGCGAGCGTATACTATTCAAGAGAAATCACTTGAACAGCTATTCAATAGAAAGGAACTACTAACCAGAGTATGTAGGACGTCATTTGAAAAAATAAAATAAAAAATGAATGCAAATTTTGAAAGAAAGAATTGCATGTAGCTTTATGAAAATTCAGTATGTGTATGACAGAGAGAAGTAAACTTATTTTTTTCTGAAGGAGAAATGTTTACATTTTTCAATAACCAAGCACGTGGTTTTTTACACACTGACGAATTAGGGTGTAGTGTTTCACTGAATTTTTTTACACACTGGCGAATAAGGGTATATTGAACAGCTGTTCAAGACATTTCCCTATTAGTATATGCGCACCGGTGTAAGGGTTCATTTTACTCACTGTATTTATGGCAAAAGCCTATTTTTTTTAATTACTTTGATTGTAAAACTAACTAAAACTACCACAGAGAAAATATTTGGAATGGCATTTTAATTTATTTCACATAAAAAATTAAAAGATAAACATAACATTCAGAAAGCAATTTTGCATTTCTAGTCCTTGACAGCAAAATACTACAAGATATTTCAATTGTGAAATGAGAACTCTCAAATACCTTTACCTTTATTAGAAAATTCCAGAGTAAAATGAAGGAAAGTGGGGAGTAGGTATAATTCATTTCACTCTTTATCATTGTTTTAATCTTGCTATCTTTGTGTCGTAAATTTATTCAGAACACAGTAAAAATATGTGTCATAATTCTATGGGGTGGGCCATAAATAAATTCTGTATCTACAAATTCAATTAAGATTTCGTCAATTAGCTATCTTTATAGGTTTATGTTTTTTAAATAATATATAGTCATGGAAAACTTCTTTTATGTAACAGTACAATTCCACAATACAAATATTAACGTAAAAAATATTGAATTTTTATATAAGTACGATATTTGTGATCCACCCAGGATTTAACAATTTTTATAACTTTCATCTATCTCTCTTTTACACACTAATGGCAGGAAATGTTGGTTTCATTTTATTAGACATAATGATTTTTAAGTTTTTTGGTTTTGTCATTCGTATTTAAAGTATGTAATGGTTCCCATTTCAAGGTCAATAGCAGTTTTACATTTCCTGGTAGCAGTTATTTTCTCTTAGTAGTATACGCTCGGCCCTTATCATTACTATTGAGAGTTTCTATCCGTTGTAGACGCCAAAGAAAAATAAAGTGGAGCCCCATATACCAAAACATTCTGCAAAAAGTTCTAAGTCTGAATTATATGGGGAAATGAAAATACTCATGGGTAGGCGATTAACTATGATCAATTAAAAATTGATTTTTGAAAACTGCAAAAGCTTGCAGTATGCGAAATTTATTCAATTTGTTTTTCTTTGGGTCTACAGCAGGCAGAGACTCTCAGCCGAACTGATGATGAGTATTCGAGTTTCTGCAAATACGAAACGCCTTGTTCATATTAGAATTTCGCCTTATGCAGGCTTTTGCAGTTACCAAAATTCAATTTTTAATTTATTTCAAATTTTTAAATTTTTGTTGTTGTGCAAAATCAATGTTGAAATTACTGATCTTATGGTTGTTTTTTCTTTTTTAATGAAAAGTAGAATTTTTTCGTATACACCAAAAATTGAAAGAAAAACAAAAATATTTAATAATTAAAATCAAAGAGAATCTTCAAAAGTAAACATTTGTCCTCAAATTTAAAATACGTTTCATGGTTTTTAATTCAATGCAAAGTATAAAAATTATAGGAACTTAAAACTGTAAAATCGCGCAATCAAAACACCTAGTATGCCATCCGATAGTACTCGTAGAGACCTTTCATATGATATACGACATGCTGTCATGGAATACACCCCCGCCGGAGGTACTTACCCCCACCAGAAAGAACCCCGGGAAAAAAATTTCATGCACGATTTTTGCTACCAATTATCTGAGTAGAACTGCATACTCAGTTTCCCGATTGGACACCGCAGTACCGAATTATACCCGAAAAACCCATATTTCCCCTCCCCCTTCGGTTGGGGTAACTGTACCGAAAAACTGTAAACGCCGAAATGTGGATCATCATCAGTAACCCCTACAAAACCTTTGAATCATTGAAATTTTGATGAAAATTGATGAAAATTGATGAAAATGTAAACGCTCAAATTGATGGCAGAAATGCAACATTTCATTTTTTTGGAAAAAAGAACATAAAATTTGTCGAATTTCATTTGAATTTTGTACCGGCGAATGCTCCCTTCCTATGGGAGATATCGCCGTACATTTTTTTCCACATGAAAGGTGATAGTGTTGACATGATTTAGGTAGTATCAAACAAAATGATAAACAGCCCACAAAATATAGTAATTAAGACAAATACAGTGAAAGGTTGGAAAAATTGTTCACAAACATTCGTAAAACACTGTAAAATTGCGCAATAAAAAACTAAGTATGCCATCCGATAGCATTAATGGAGACCTTTAATTTGATATATGACATGTGCCCCTCCTAAAAACTTTTTTAAAAAAAAATCTACAAATGGACGTCCATGGAAAAAAGTTGAACTATGAATTGTAGTTAGTAAGTAGGCGGTGAGAACTGCATACTTGGTTTTTCGATCGAACCAAATTTACTCGAGTTATGGCCCACTCAAATTTAGCTCTAGTACTACAATACTGGAAAATTCAAATGAAGTAGCAGAAGAAAAGTGAATATGTGGAAAGTTGGGGGTTGAAAAAAAAATAATTTTAGGAGGCTCAAAAAAATTCCACCACCCCATTCAAAAGGTGATGTTGATGATTTTCCAAAGTCGATCTAGTACAATTTGAAAATCAAAATCCACTTTAGCATATGTTTTTTTTTTATTAATTTTAAATACCCATATGACTATTCTACGATTTGAAATGTCCAAGTTATTCAAGTTTAAAAAAAAATTGTTGTATCTGCCCACAACTGGGCATTCTTAATTTCTGCCAGACGATATTTTTTGGAGATCGAAAAACAAATGAAGAAACTTAACACTAGTATCCTAATACGTTACTATTGCTTATATGTTCATGCATCTGTACTTATATATCAAGAGCAATGAGAGGTGTGTTAATTCAAATGTTAATCTCATTGTCAGAAATAGAAAAGTATTTATTTCTCATGATATCATTCAAACAAGGTTCAAATCAAGCCGTTGCCTTTTTAAAAGTCTAAGCAAATTTCTGTTTCTAAGTGCATATTTAAGAAAGATAGTCCAAAGATTATTAACCTGTATTAAGCAGAAAAAAGAAAAAGACTGTAGAAAATTATTTTTGTTCTTTTCTTACGCTTTTTATGAGCGCACACATAATTCAGAACCTTCTTGGAGTTTATGTTGCAATATATAATTAAGTTTTTTGTTTTTTCCTATGTTGTATCCAATTTTTGGTTTTGTTTCTAGTAAATTAATATAAAATTGAAATTTTCATATTTTTCTTAAATACGGATCCCTTTGCTTATACATAGTTCTTCAGCACTTGCTATACTAAAACCAACCTTACCCGGGGCTCTTTTCCAAACGGTAAAGATTAGGTTTTTTTTTAAAGTTTGTTTTCACCCCTAAAATCTAATTATAAAGATAAAAAAATGTTAAACATCTCTGTGCTGTCATATATCCACTATATCATTACCAAGTTTATATAACACTTCTGAACAAAACAAAAGACATCAGATAAAATTCTTTTTTTTTTTATTTTCATATTTCCCACACATTTCCCCTAAAATAAAAATATTTCTTCAAAGATTAGATTTTCATATTAAAAAAAAAAAAACAAAATAACATTTTTGCATCTCTCTCTTAATAATTCAAACCATGCAAAGCACACCAGAAGGTTTCTTCTATTGCAAATTATTTGCGTGACTAAAAATTTAAGCGCGATTTATATCCACGGTAGGGATTTTATACTGCACCTGAACTTTTTCATAAATCGTGCAGAGGTGCCATTGTATAAGCGCATTGTAATTAAATCCTCAATATGTGACCCGACCAAACACGGTACATACATATACATATATGCATAGTTTGTATGTAATTCTCGGAAAAAATTGCTGCGGTTATAAACGAAAAAATGATTCCTGGGGTATGTGATTAGCTTTTCGTTTTTGTGTTTTTTTTCTGGTTTTTATCCCATAGTAAAAGTGTAATACAAGGACAATAAATCAGAACATGCAATGCGGTATTGCCTAAATGGATTACGTTAATCACTGCTGGTGTGCATAGTAACAAAAATGTGCATGGATAAAAAATTGCTTTATAAAAAGAATGGTTGAAGCATTTATGGAAATATACCCGGAATCTCATCATTGTGTGAATTGTATGAAATTGATTACATACTCATGGAACTTTATTAGGGGTTTTATATCTGCAATATAATCATCAACCGTAAAACTGTTGTACCTTCTCCAATTCCAATTAATATTGTAATTTAAAACCAAAAAAAAAAATGTTTTATTTTTCTTCTTGGGTGCATTCGTCAAAAAGTTTTATTACCAGGAAATGTTGAAAGCAAATACTGAAAAGTACCCTCAATATGCATTATACAGAAAGTCATTTTATCTCAAGAGGAAACAATTCTCAAGACCCTCAGAAAACTTTCTGAATATGCATCCTGTTCTGGGCGAATCATAACTAATACATACAAATATTACTTGTCGAATACGATAAAGTTTTCCATGCAATGTGAAAATAAAATTGGACATTGGAAAATTGATGGAAATTTTTCCGTATTAAGTAGGTATTCAATTTTTGGTTGTATAAATTTATTATCACAAAGGGAAGGCATTTTGCAGGTTGCGCATTAATTTTTGGTGATTTTTTTTATCGGAGTGGTCAAAATACTTGTCGAGAGCCATAGCCTTACCAAACCAGCATAAACCTTTCATGAAGCGGCGCATACATGGAGAATATGTTGTTCAACTTAGTGTGTCACTCATGAAACCTTTTTCTTCACATATTTGTCAAATATGTTGTCCAACATGAGAACGGGAACACATATCAGGAGCTGCTAGAACTGTTAATTGTTAACTGTTATCTTTATTTCAATAGATCTCACTCAAGAATGACGAATGGGTGACAAACATCGCCCTACACAGTACAATTTATATAAAACACGTAGCCTCGCAACTAAAATCTAACCTAATTTTCGTCGAACCGCTTAATATACTGCGTGTTAACCCATCAAATAGGCACACACATGGTCATCTCTGTGTGACAACATCGTTGTACTACGCGAGTTGGTCAATGACCGTGTATGGGCCCTTCGACGGAGCTCAGAACAATTTCAAAGTTAGTAATTTCATTATGCATTGACAATGTAAAGCCATCCAAACTTATAGTAGCTATGTCAATATCACAGTAGTAGTCTTGTATAGAGACAAATACAGTACGACTTTACAGATTTAAGCAGTAATCCATTCAGCATAGACCATTTATTTATCCACTTAATATCCTAATTAATACGCAACGATGCAGTGTGCTGCAATTATCCCAATAGGCTTACTTAAGTAAAGCTGTACTTCGTCAGCATACAGATAAATTTCTGGATCTTTAACAACATCAGGAAGGTCATTAGCATACGAGCTAAATAGTAGGGGACCAAGTACCGAACTCTGAGGTACACCACATGGAATGGACTTTTAGGTTGAAAAATTATTACCCACCTTAACTTGCTGATGGCGATCGCAAAGGAACTTGTTAATCAAATAGCGGTTGACACAATCAAATGTCCTAAGGAGTCAAGGAGGACAAGCGTTCTGAAATTAAAATCATTCATGGCTATTCTTATATTGGTTGACACCTATAATATTGTAACTGCGAATGCGGCCAAACACCTGACTGCCAAGGAGTCAGCATCTTATTACATTCAAGCCAATCTAGTATTTGCTTACAGATGAGCTGTCCTAGTACTTTCGTTAAGAATGATAGGTTGCTTATAGGGCGGAGGTTACTCTTGTGTTTCATCATTAGCTAAGAAGGCTAAGATTGGTAGTAAAGTAGCAAATTAATTAAGTTTGTTTCTAGTTCGTAGTCTGGGCCACTTTTTCCATACAAAAAGTGTCCGGATAATTCCAATTATTTTGGTGGTTCTGGACCGGGTTTTGGGCCACTGAGGGAGTTTCTGTCTAGTGGTCTACGTCACAGGACCTGCCTGGGAAATTCCTTTCCTACCGTCTGGCTGACCAGATACCGATTCTGGGACACTTTTCCCCATACAAAAAGTGGTGACTTTTTCTCAAACTTTTTTTAGAGTTCTGGATCACTGATGGTTCATGGGAGGGGGGCGGGTGGTTGCGGTGGTTGACCCTGACCTCTGACGTCACCTTAACTTTGAGATCAACCCGAAGTGAGGTTCCATAATAGTAACACAACTTTTCAAACAGCTCTGATAACAGCTTTTAAAACAGGTCCGATAGCACGTACCCAGCTTCTCAAACAGGTTTGATAACAGGTAAATAGCTTTTCAAACAGTTCTGATGACAGATAAACAGCTTTTCAAACAGGTCTGATAACAAGTAAACAGCTTTTCAAACAGGTCTGATAACAGGTGAACAGCTTTTCAAACAGGTCTGATAACAGGTGAACAGCTTTAATCTACTCAGTAGGTCCACACGGGTGACGTCAGAGGTCAGGGTCAAAACCACCACCACCTCCCCCCCCCCATCCTCATGAACCATCAGTGATCCAGAACTCTCAAAAAAGTTGCCACTTTTTGTATGGGGAAAACTGTCCCAGAATCAATCTGGTCAGCCAGACGGTAGGAAAGGAATTCCCCAGGCAGGCCTCTGACGTAGACCACTAGACAGAATCCCCCTCAGTGGCCCAGAACGCGGTCCAGAGCCACCAAAATGTTGGAATTTTCCGGACACTTTTTGTATGGAAAAGGTGGCCCAGAACCGGCATAGCGTAACTACTGCAAAGAATATAAAAATTATTTTAAGGATTGAATATGCAGGTTTCCTTGCAGTCGAAATTACTAAACACAATTTTTTGTAATTTTCGAAAATAATTCTCCAATTTAGACATTCAAAAACTGTTCTTCAATCCTTCGGTATCTTGGTGTTCATCATTTTTCAATCTGAATTACTGAAAATGCCTAAATGGCACCACTGTACTGAAGAAGAAAATTTAAGAAGGACTTACACATTAATTCAAATTATTCCACGTGTTGCACGAGTTAAAAACTTTTTCTCTGTTTGACTTGCATGAATTTCGTGCAATACCTCAAGTCGTCATTTTAGTAGTATAGTTCAACGAATATAACTTTTATGCACATCCTACATTCTCTGTCCGGATAGTCCTTAGCGGGTACAAGAGAGTTAGTAATAAGAGAATACCATAAATAACAACAAAATCCTACAACGATTAACTTCGGGGACGAACTTTTTGTGTTGGAAATAAACGTAGCAATAAGGACAGAGCACCATAAACAGAAGCATAGCAAAGTGGTGGTGGTTTGGAGTATGAAGACCAAGCATTGATTTATATTTACATAAACGAAAAGTAGTACGAGTATACAAGTGAATACCATTTAAGATACGTGTTTCAAATTTTTAATTTAACATTTCTAGACCATAGCTTGTGGGACTACTAATCTACTTTAAATCAGTATCTAAAAAATTAAATTAAACGACAAATTGCATGCATACTTTGTCAGTCTTTAAAATTTTCAAAAGGTGAGAGTAACCTAGGCTGCTATCCCATTATATTCCTTCCCTGTAAGCCCCTCTGAAACAATATGAAATGTATGAATGAATGGATAGAGGAGGGCGTGATTGCTGGATTATTGGATATTTCCGCGCTTATAGCGTAAAATTGTTATTTATTGTCTGCATAAAAGGTTTGGACATTCGTGAAAGCTTGAAAAATTGTGGCAAAACAAGACTGTTAATCATAGCTGGTATTAATTACATATCTACTAGATTAAATGGACTGTGAATGAATAATTGTTAGTTCTACTACTTACTGAGACTGATGAAATTGATATATTTTACGTTGCACTATGTTTACAGAAATTTTGTTCTAATAGCTCTTTGCAGTTTGCTTTATAATCGAGAAAAATGAGAGCTTGATGATGGCAATTGAACTAAAAAAAAGGAAGGGAATAATTAATTGTTATTATAAAGCTTTTTGTGATACTAAATAGACTTTAAATACATCTATATTTATTTATTATGCTTTACACGTTTATACATATTATTAATAGGATAGATGATCAAAATAAAAATCATGTGTTCAATGGATTAAAAACTACCTTCATTCCGCACCCAATCTATCCTCTGTTATCATAAATATGATTACTATTACGATCTCTCCCACATATCCTCTCACACTATACCCTCGCGAGGATCACAAAACAAAAATACACATCCTCTTAAATGGTCACACCAAATTAACATGTGTCATAATTTCAAACAAAAACCCGAATTGCGTATAACAACTCGAAATTATATTTTGATGTTCACTATCGTAACTTGTCGATAAATAATCAAAATGTATACGAACTGTTCAACATTTATCAACATTAACTTATAACTACGCGCGTGTATATTAAGTATAGCTGAAAATCCCCCCCCCTCTCCAATAGGGCCATCTAGCCCCTAACTCAAAAATCATATAAATTTATTTTAAATAAAAATTGTGGTCATTGAGTCGAAAAACCAGAATTTAGTTTAAAAATATATGTAGCTCCGTTCTTTAATGAAAGAAATTAAGTTGACGAAAAGGAATGCCATCCTGACTACCTAAAATTGACCAAAATCTTAAAGATAAACCGTCAAAACTAAACATTTTCTGTTAAAGTAGAAAGTAAATAAAAGCAGATATTTTCAAAGAAAAACAATGTCAATCAAAAGCAGCTGTTATTGAATAATAACAGATTTTATCAAATTAGAGTAGTCCCATGTCAAGAGTAAAGATATTTCTGTCAAACGAAATATCGCTTTTGCAAAGACCGTCAAAGGAAATCAGTTTCTATTAAAAATTAAGCAATTTCTATTAAATAAGCTCTTTTTATAAAAAAAAAAATAATTTTTCTTATGCAGGTCTGCTTCTGTTAAAGAAAAACAGTTTCTATAAATGAAATATATTTCTACAAGAAATATCAAATTGAATGCAGTAAGTGCTAACAGAAGAAATGAAAAATCTAAAAAAAAAACACATAATGAAAGAAAACGAAGTTTATGTCAAAAATAAACATACATTATACGTCAAAAACATACAATGTCGGTGAAATGAGTTTTTTTTATGGTTTTCATACTCTTAAATATGTAATTTCTAATTTAGAGTAAAGTGACACACCCGTTACATTTGGTTTATTTTTAAATTATATGCTATTTTGATACATCCAGTTCATTGGGGTTCAAAAACTTTACAGATAGAGAGTAACACATATCTCAATGTTAAGAAATGAATGAACAACATTTGGAAATATTAAAAACTTATATCTAAAATGAGTGAGAGTTGTGTTGACGAAACAGTACCAATTCTGAGCAAAGAAATTTCCATCAAAACAATGCGGCAACTGTGCCTGCTATACGTCAATTTGTGAAGAAAATTTCGCGACACTAGCAAACTAGTTGATAACTCAGAGGAGTTTACTGGTGTTCGCCGAAAATGTGTGCCAAACACCGAGAAACTCAACTCGCCTCAGATCTCAGAAACTAAACATTTAGCTGCACTAGCCTAAGGAGAATTCTGCAAAAATATCTGGGATTATTCCCTTATAAGATTCAACTATGTACGTAAAGTTAGCATCGCAACTTCGTCTCATATAGTTCGGAGCTGTATCATAATTTGTCGTTAATTTGTCGTGAAAACCATAAATTTATCGTGTCCTTTTATCTGGAAACTGGATGTGGTGCTAAGTTGACGTCAAGCTAGCACCGCAACTCACTGGAACTTGCCCAAAGCTTATCGGATTGGAACATTATACATCTTGGAATTTGTCATTAATTTGCCGTTAATTTGTCACGAAATCCATAAATTTGTCGTGTCCTTTTATCTAAAGGAAACTGGATGTGGTGCAAGTTGACGTTAAGTTAGCACCGCAAGTAATTGGACCTCGGCCAAACCTTATCGGATTGGAAAATTTCACATCTTTGAATTTGTCGTTAATTTGTCGTTAATTTGTCGTGAAAGCCATAAATTTGTCGTGTCCTTTTATCTAAAGAAAACTGAATGTGGTGCCCCAAGTTGACGTCAAGTTAGCACCGCAACTCACTGGAATTCGGCCAAAGCTTATCGTATTGGAATATTATACATCTTGGAATTTGTCGTTAAGTTGACGTCAACTTAGCACCACATCAAGTTTCCTTTAGATAAAAGGACACGACAAATTTATGGATTTCATGGCAAATTAACGACACATTCCAAGATGTATAATTTTCCAATCTGATAAGTTTTGGCCGAGTTCCAGTGAGTTGCGGTGCTAACTTTACGTACGTGGTTCAACTAACTTAAGAATTGAAGCAAAATGGCAACTCGCTTCATTATTGCTTCTCTGTTTGGGCTTTAGAGCAGCTCAAATTGACAACAAAGAAGAAAAAAATGTCATTTCTTCGAATGAAGCTAATTTTCATCTCGGCGGCAATATAAACAAGTAAAGTTGCCGAATTTTTGTGATCGAACATCCACACTTTAGTCGTTTAGTCGTAGACAGTCGTGTAACTGTTCGGTGTGGTTTTTAAAGTGGTGGCAATATTGAACCATTTTCTTTCAATGATGAGCTTGTCAATGGGGAGCGCTGCAGAGACATGACAACAGTTTTGTTATTGCCAGAAAGTAAGGAATTAAACTTGGGCGAATTCTGGTTTTAGCAAGGTAGCCCTACGTGCCACACAGGCCGTCCAAAAATCAATCTTACGTGAAGTTAGTTCAATAATCGTGTAATCAGCTCTTTTAATGATAATATTTGGTCTCCGCGGGGCTGTGATTTGACACCGTTTTTACTTTTTTTATGAGATTCCGATAATGATTGATATTATGTTGACAATCCAGAAATGATTCATAATCGACCTATTCGTGAAAAAGGCCTCAACTATCTCGAAAATGTACTGCAAAATTAGGTTGACTGCCAAGCCAGCCCAGGCAGCTACTAGAACGAAATAATATTTCATAACTAATCGGAAGGTTTATTCTTTTCAATAAATGAACAAATTTTGAAAAATATTGAACAGTTTTTATTTTATAGCAAATTCACAAAAAAAAAAAATCAGCTATTGGCTCACGTTTTACAACAAGTTTTTTTATATTATTTATATAAATTTTCCTTTTCTAGCAGGTCTTTATTTTGTTTTAATTATTTTTACATTAGGCTTTGATTTTTCTCATGAAGACTTTATATAAATATATTCTCAACCTTGCCCAACAAATTAATAATAACAAAACAAAATTTAAAAAAAATTTTAAAAACCAAAATACAAAATATCTGCCTGTACTGCAATGGAATACTTTTAATTCTTAGAAAATTTCCACTGCTTGGAACGATCCATTAAAAAACAAAAATTATTTTAGACAAGATGCAAGAAACTTAATCGTAGTTTGGATATTGAATATAATACAAATTTAATTTTAATATTAGATTTTATTTTGTTAATTCTTGCATTTTAAATAGTCGTCAGTTGTGAAATTCTCATTCAACCAGTCAAGATTTTATACCACTCTATTTATGCCATACTCTGTAAAAAGTAGGTTTTTACATCAAATAAAAAAATATATTATTTATGAAATTTATTTCATTGCAAGTCTCCTAAAATTATCTGTTTAAAAAAAAACTCGTTTACATACGTCTTGATATATGCCTATTTATATAATGCCTAGAGCCAATCAAATTGCATAGATTAAAAAAAACCATAAAGTTTCTACAGAGAGTTGATCGAGTCTATTAGTTATAGAGCTCACAAGAAACATAAGCTGTGTTTTTTTGTGTACTTTGTTCTAGAACTCCCATACACTGGAGGGAACTAATTGTTCTGGTAGCGAACTATTTGTTCTGTTCGCTTCAGTTATAAATCTTCGATGAAAATGTATGAGGCGTTCTTTTGTGTATCTTTTGTTCTGCTATAATCTAAATTCTAGAACATATTTTCCGTTGCACACAAAAATAAAAAATTAAATAATTCGAAAATAAGTCTTTGTCTGGGTTGCAATGTTAAAAGGTCAGAAGAACCATGAACAGTTTTCAATTGTTTCCCATTCTTCATTATAATTCTCGTTGAATGCTATCGAGTACCCGAAGAGAGAAAACCATGGTTGCATTGCTTATCAGTTAGTGTAAGTCATCAGCATTCAATAAATTTGTGGATAACTAGTCAGTCAACATTCGGCAATCGGATGATATTTATTGCTTATCGAGACCAACGGCGTCGAGTATTTACGAAATGGTTTTAGACGGACATTTAAATTATTGTGAAAATAGATTAATACATAATGTAATTGGCGATTTGAATGAAAGTACATTCTTTTCTTTAATCACATTGAACAAAAGCGACACTCATCTATTCGCTACAATCCACTCCAAACATCCAACGCGATTTAAAAATTTTTTAAATCATAGGAAGTAATGTTTATTTGAAAAATAAAATAAAACTTGAACTATTTAAAAGAAAAATAAAAGAAAGTGGTGTCGTTTAATTAACAGAGACTTTTGTTTTCCACAATCCACATGCTTCTCTCAGGTATTAAGGAAAATAAATTAGAATCCTCAAGTTCCATACACGAAACTAATATGATAGTGACGCCCTATCTAATGCCCGGTATTTATTCCAAGTACCAGTACTCCAGGACTCATACTTGAAATCTTTTAAGTACAAGTACAAGTTGTACTTAAAAATTTTCAAGTACAACTCCAGGTGGGTCCTGGTCCTGGTATTTCTTTCGAAAAGTCAAATCAAAAATTTTGAAAAATCTATAGCCAGTTAAATAACTGGATGAGGTTTTCATTTACGAAATAACATAAAGTATCGTATAAGCTTTTGCTCTTTTAATTTCTACATAATATTTTAAATTGTTCACACAGTATTTGAGTTTGCCTTTACTAAAACATATGTCACATCAGATAATGATTGCCTTTGTGTAGCATTTACAAGACCTGCAAATGAAAATCAACGCTGTGCGGAGTAAGAGAGCGGATTGTGTCACTTGATTGTCAACCTTCTTAGCAAAGGATATCGATTCAGCATGCCAATTTCTGTCCTACAGTTACTCATATATTGCGCTAATTTTCTTTCTATTTTACTGAAGGCGGTAAGATTTCTTGAGGCACTGTCGAAATGCAAATAACCTCTATTATTAGAAGGCGTATTTAGATAATTTACAAGAGCTGAGGTACTTCGTGTTATGGCGGTATTTGTAGTAAGTGCGTTAAGTGTCAGTAACAGGACTTGTACTTGTGATTTTTTTGAGTACCAGTACCGCGACTTGTACTTAAAAAACATTTAAGTCTAGGTCCTGGTACTAATATTTAAGTACCAATGTAGTTAAGTACTTTACAGGTCTGAAATTAGATACACACTTTAGATCAATCATTTACGTTTTTATTAAACACTAATCACTAATAACAAGATAGTTGAAATGGTGAAGTAAACTGCAAACTTACTTAGCACTTTATGTGCTGTTAGTTAGGTTTTAATTATGTTATTTTCACTGTTTATGAGTGCCATGTTCCTAAAGCAGTTGCTCTTAACCAAGTTTTAAATCGATGCAAAAGCTCCGTTTACAACCGACCGACCTGAAAGGGAGACCCAGAGCTGCTTGCAGGTACTTGAATTAATTTGCACAGAAGTCTTTATTAATTTCTGTTTTCTGTCTTTCCAAATTTACAACAATGCTCTTGTTTTGGAACATATTGCGCAGTAAATATTTCTTCCTTATAAAGATAATAATCAGCCTTATTACTGAATCCGTTGGGATTAGAATCGAATGAGCTTAAAATACTTCTCTTTCGGGAAATTAAACAAAGTTTTATGAAATTTTCAAAATTTCATTGATATCAAAGGTTATCAATTAAAATTGTCAAAATAGTTCTGCATGATTTCTCCTACGGATCACGCCTTTGTCAAAATTCAGTGGAATCAGAGCAATTAAGAAGATTTTAATAGGTTTTCTTGAAGAAAAGAACTCGTTAAGGCCATTTCGATTCCGATCCGAATGGATTCAATTTAATTAGGCCTAAAATTGTACGAAGCATCGAATATTTCTTTTTGAATTTTCATAATTTCCTGGTGGGTCCAGTCCGGATTCTGGGGGGCCTGGCCCACCCTGGCCCCTACCTAGTTACGCCAATGAATATATGAAATGATACACCCCCTAAAAAATCTAAAATAATTATGAATATTAATATGAATATTAAACATAAGATTTGAAATATTTGAATAAATTCCTAATTTGGTCATGTAACCAACTTTCCGGAAGTATACTCATACATAAATATGTATATCGAAATTAATAGCAATATTTACCCTTTTCACAATAAAATAAATTTAGTTTATTAGAAATTTCCAATTGTATAAAATTTTGCATCGAAAAATTATTTTTATTTAAAATATTTCAAACAAATTGCACCACAATAAATTCAAAATTATTATCGAATTTATTTATTTATCATTACTCTCTTTGAAATTTTATAGATATCGCAAATATCGCAAATTAATTCATTGAAAGCCTCATTTACAATAAATTAATAATTTACAAATTAATTACTTTCACAAAGCCTCAATGAGGCTATTATAGCCGCAGCAGTAGCTATGGTATCAAATCTTCATTATAATTTTATGATATTCACTTTTAGATGGGTATATACGTGTTATTGATACAAATTACTCTATTTCGAAAGCATCAAGCAATAATGTTGCGGTACATTACCGAAGCTTTTAATATAATTATCATACTAATGATAGCTATTAGAAGCTTTACTCGAAAGTACTTAGATTACGTATGATAGACACAAATTTAACAATATACATATATACATTACAATTTGGTTGGAAGAGGCAAAATGGTTCATAAAATTTAAGGATTTAAGTAATCTATTCCAAATTTCAGGAATTATTTATGTAAATATGTAACTTAAATATACAGGGTTCCCTCCTCCTCATTTAATATCATCTTTCATAGGGTAGTAATGTATACCTACATCACAAGCAAAACGTTAATTTAGACGTGGGATTCACTTCGCCACCAATATTTTTTTATGATATATGTAACTCCAAAAATGGAAGAGTTTTTTTTACTTATGAGCCTATAACTCTGCAAATACAAATAAAAATCTTGCATACTGAAAAAAAGAAAAAAAAATTTACTCTCGATACATTAGATACTTGTTTTTTTCTTTTGTGTAATTATAAAAATTCTGGACATTTGTTACTTACCTCCCTAGAACTGATAAAATTAAAACCCGGAAACATGAACTTCTCGTTTTCCCTTATCATGCAAACTACAATCCAAATATGCTGGTTATTAAATATTTTTTTTTACAACTTTAATCCTGTTGGAGCTTAATAGAATTAAATTCCTGATGGTGCTGCAATTCTAAGTTGACTAAAACCATTTCATGTTATAGTCTAATCAGTATAAATATATACATACATACATACCTTTTCGTCCAATGCAGATTATTCCATCCACCCTTGCATCGTTTATAGCGAGTAGCTTTAATATAATGTTTCATTTAATTTCATTAATTTTCATTTACGTATACTACAACCAGTGTTGAATGCTAAACAGTTGCTCTACAAATGTTCTCTACTCTACTCGTCCTTGCAGTCCCTTGCCACCTCCACTACTGTATGATGCTCATGTGTAAAATTAAATAAATTTTTATTGTTAGATATGGTACTCAATATGCGATGTTTGCAAAATTTAACTTTAATTTTGGGTACATCGTAAATATTCAACAATTTAATAAAATTTTTGCTGGGAAATTTTCGTAATAGCGACACTTTGCTTTATTAAATGAATTTATTTTCCTGTGGCTCTTTTTTTCTGAAAAAAAAGCCTAGCAGTGTTGGATAGCAATGTACGGAGATGAATTTTTTTCTAAACATTTTTTGTTTATTTCAAAAAGATGAAAGAAAATTAGAAAATATGTGAGAGATTTTGTTTTTTGGAAGGCATACATTTTCATGAATTTTATGGGCTCTCGATTTTTATGAAATCAAATGTTCATTGAATCTCTTAACTTTATATTTATGGTTCTTTTGGTTTTTTGTCAATAACTCATTTTGGAGCAATTTTAATCATAATAGTCCATATAACTGCTTTGCTAAGTGTTAAGGGTCATTTGCAAACGAATTAATAACTACCAGACACATCTAGTGAGAAAATTTGGAAGTAGCGTGTAGTATAGAATTTAGAAATATATTTAACGCAATATTTAACATAACTATCCTTTAAACAATAACGATAACTCTAATTGTGTTGTATTATAAAGTTAATAACTTGAATTTTGAAATTTCAACAAAAATATGTCGCTTGGGGGTGGACCCAAAAACCGCGTACCTACTCGACATTTTCTTTTAAAAGTAAGGACTAAGGGAGACAAATTTTCAAATTTTATAAATTTCAAGTCTTTCACTTTTCAACAAGATCCCACATAAGATTTCGCAGAACTAAGATTTAGTTTTTTAATCTTTATGTAGTGTCTATCTTTTGCAAAATTTTTTTTTTTTATGACTGAACTAAACGGAGCAGGATTCTTTTGACGCAGGACCTTAAAACTAAAATATATCTGAAGAAATTTTCGAAAAAGATACACGTTTTCCTGACAAAATGGCAGAAGATGATCCTTGAATTTTTATTTAATTAGACTATCGCCGCTTTGCGTTTCTCTCGGAAACCAGAGAGTCCTTTTGGATAATATTTTATATTTATAATCCTTCCGCTTCTTTTGCTCAATCTCCCGTCAAAAATAAATTAAAAAAATGTTAGCTATTTTTTTTTTAAATTTTCATGTAGGAACCTGACTTGTAATATTTTTTGCAAAGAATTTTTGAAATTCTCATTCTTTGGCGACTTTCCCAGACTTGCCCTAAATTGCCCTGACTAGACCTGAATTGCCCTGACATGTTCTTTGGCTTCTAAACATTTGGTAGAAGACTGGCTGGCGGACCAGAGAGAGAGCAGCATTTGGGAGAGGGCACATCTCGGAAGCAGTGCGGAACAGAATTAGAAGAAAGGATCCACGTTTTCTGGACAAAATGGCAGCAGACGATCCTTGAATTTTTAGTTAATTATATATCGCCGTTTTGTGTTTCTTTCGGAAACAGTGAGAGTCCTTTTAGAATATATTATATATTTATGATCCTTCAATCCTTCCGCTTCTTTTGAGCTTTTGAGCCATCTCCTCCCAAAATCAATTCAAAAATTTAGTAAATTTTTTTTAAATCTTTATGTAGGTATCAATCTTGTCATATCTTTTGGAAAAAAATTGTTTTGCCACTGAACTAAACGGAGCAGGATTTTCGAAAAGGATCCACGTTTTCCCGACAAAACAGCAGAAGACGATCCTTGAAAATTTACTGAATTATGCTATCGCCTTTTGACTTGCCCTGAATTGCCCTGAGCTACCCTGACTAGCCCTGACATAAAATTCTGCCGAAACATTTTCTGTAAATTTCTAAGAACAAATAAATGCGTATTGCTAATCTACGCGGTAAGACGGTATGAAAAATTGAAAATAAAAGGCTGTAATTTTATAACAGGTTTTTGGAACTGTTAATTTTAGATAACAAGAACAGTTGTAGCAGGTATTCAATTTTACCTGTTACAACCCATCCCTATTAACAACTCGATTTTATTCTCCTTGCTGGCAGTTTAACTAAAAAGCTTTAATTTAACAAAATTTTTACAATGCTACTTACCGTTCTAGCAGTGTGGCATGGGGCATTGTAATGCTGGAAGACAAAGAGACAAAGTCACATGTGTCTCCAAACAACTCGATAACGGTGGGCTCAAGCTGATTCCGTAGAACATCCAAATACACATTCGTTGTAGCCTTTTGGTCAAAAAAGCACATCGACCCTTTTCATCTCCAAAAAAGCAACCTCACATCATTACCCCTTCTGTTTTCCTAGTCAAAGTCTGCATGCATTCTTCACGCAGTCTTTCTACACGCCTTCTACAAACAAACAGTCTGCCATCTCCAACATGTAGGTTGAACTTTGATTCGTCGGAGAAGATTATTTTGCCCCACATCTGTTGGGTCTACAAAACCTGCTCTTTAGCCCAAAGTAGACGCGGGTTGGTATTTTGGCCGCTTTTAATCTCCGCCCTACAGTGCTGTAGCAATTCTAAATTTATTACGTAGACTTTGGAGCTCCAAGAATCTATCCACAACAGGTGTTGTCTTCTATGGAAAAAAACTACCAACAATAACTTTCGAAAACACTGCTGACCATACCGTCACTTTAGGAAAATAATAAAGTGGCCGTTCATACTAATTATAAGATTTTTTATTTCCCCAAAAATAGCAATTCAACCTTCTGATACCGATTTTACCCCAGTATCTCCTATATATTTAATTTCAGGGCCATATATTTTGAATAACATTACTTTCTGATTATGAGTGTGTGTAAATAAAAAATTACAATTTATCATAAGAATTGTAAAAATTTACACAAATCGCTTAAATATTTGAGTTAAATTCACTTTACCTTATCAAGTTAAGTATAACATTTTTATTCAAGCTATGTAAAACTACACACACTTCAATATACGCCTCATTACCAGCATTTTTTTCGTATTAAAAAGTATAAAACAGATCATTTCTAGCGGATGCCTAGCATCTTATCAAACAATCTTCCTTCATTGTTAATATCTCAAGCACAAAAGCTATTTTATACCAAAAGATGAATGATGCCAGCTTTTTGCCATCTTAACAAGCATTCGGTTATCAAGCGCCAAGACCGATTGTTGATGATAACAACGACATAATGCAGCTGTGGCCGCTATTTAACTTTGTTGACAGCTTCCTTTATGAAATGTGTGCACTTTTATCAGTCTCTGAAGTTATCTCATTAATTAATTTTGCCGCAGATTAATGTTGCCATCCTCTGACAAAAATAATTAATTACAGCGACGAATATATTATGTAGTATCAGATGAAAGCGAAAAAAATTCATACATATACTCTCATATAAAAGAGAAGAAAAAAAAAGATCCTTTATTCGTTCGAATAGTTATCCTTGCTAGTGTATGTAGCTATCAAAAGCATAAAGTGTTTCTTTTTAACGATGATAAACATCAAGGAAAAGTCCCGTCTGAGTACACAATTTACTCGTAAGTGGTGCGAAATTATCGATCGTATCACGTCTGAACTGAGCTATAAATCAAATAAAGAACTTTGGCGTTGGAAAAATGTTGGTTACTGGCAGATTTTGCAGCTTCTGCCGCTTTTGTTCGCATCAGAAAGAATAGGTTGATATCAACCCCACATCAAAGGAGCCCCATTCAAAGGTTTTTTTATTTTTTCTTTTCTTTAACCTCTTGTCTAACTCGGAGCTGAAACGTCAATTGCTTGCGTATCCATTTGTTACCGCCGATGCTGATTATAATGCCATCAATGATGAGTGCTGTGGTAATTAGCCCAGCAGCGCAGTTGAAGTTCTAAAGGGAAAAGATTTATGGGCTAGAAAGAATCAGCGTTTTGCTGAAAATTGAAGGCTGTTAATTTGCTGTCATCGTAACCAATTGATACCAGGCAGAGATGAATTCCTTTTAATGCAATGAGAAAGAAGTGTTAATTTTTTTTTAGCTGACTGTGAGCATAGTTTCTAATGGTTTTTTTTTTGTTATAAATATCGCAAATATAGCATCATTGAAAAAGAATTGTCGAATGCTATTTTCGTATCGGAAGTACTGCAATTATAAATAAATTCATCTTTACTCGCTGAGGATTGTGAATCTCCTGTCTTGGGAGAGGCTTTATGCCTGCACTTCAGTGGATGATCAAGTTCGAATTCCTAATGATCATATAAACTATTTGCATGATCAACATGCTCCGATTTGTATCTGTAGAATTAAACATGGCGCCTGCCCTTGGTTTACGAATGAGATAAGATCTCTTATTGTTGAACGGACATTTTTATATAGGAGTCAAAAACTGCTGATAGCCGTACTCAATCCAAGATGATTCGCAATAAAGTTAGTACCAAAATCCGCTCGGTAAAAAAGCGTTTCAATGCAGCAGTCAAGTTTTCTCCCAACTTATCTTCGAAAAAATTATGGGTTAATCTTAAGAAGTCTTGTATTTTTGGCAGAGATGAGCCTCAATGTGATCTAAATCCTGACATATTAAACTCTGATTTTGCATCAGTGCACTGAAGACTTTAAGTACATTAGTCCGATAAACTCACTTAAATCGGGGGCTACTGGAACTGATGGGATTTCCACACAGTTATTAAGATTTTTTCGCCTTGGATAACCAAGTCACTCTTACATATTTATAATAGATGTCTCCAGGGACCGAAAATAACTGGTATTTTGAAAGTTTTAAACAAAAAAAGCAGGGATAAATCATGATCGTGGAATTTGTGGAATATACCAAAAGATATCTCGTGAAACCTGTTTCGATTCCTGTAAAGCTTTTGAAAACTTAACTTTTTATAAAAAAAAAATAAAAAACTAAGCTCGAAAGGCGTTTTATTTTTTCTGGCAAAAATAAAATGCCAGCTTGAGTTTTTATATATTGTGGCAAAAATAAAAAGTCAGCTTCACTTTTTATTTTTTCGAGCTGGAAGTAACAGATTTTGAAGCCGGAAGTATAAAAAGCCAAGCTGGCTTCTTATTTTCAGGGATTTTTACGAAAAAGTTTAATTTACTTGTTGTTCCTGGCCGGTAATTGTTTTGAAGCTAGCAAAGCAAGCGCAACGGCTTTATAACTTTTCTCGGTAAAAGTATAAAAAGCGAATCCGGCTTTTAACTTTTTCTATCTAAGCTGGCTTTTTATTTTGCTGGCTTTTATTTTTCCCAGATAAAATAAAAATCCTTTCCAGCTTAGTTTTTTTTAGCTTCAAATTATTATCGGGCAGGAATAACAAATAAAGTTAACTTTTTTCGTAAAAAGTCATAACTGGATTGGTCCCTGGTTGCCTCACCTTTTCACAATTTCCGTCACAGTGTAAGGTAGCAGAGGTTTCGCCAGTACCGAAAGTGAATAACGCGAAAGATCGTGGCGACTATCGGCCAATTAGTTTACTGTGTTACTTAGCGAAAGTATTCAAAAAATTAATATCACGAGAAATTACATATAACTTGGATGAACATAGTCTATTGAGTCCTTCCCAGTCCCTTCGAAGCTGGCATCATAACTTAATTTCCCATCTTCTTCTTTAGCACGTATTGATAGCTTCTTATCAGGCCGACATCAATATGTCGAAATAGGTAATACTAAATCTGGTATTTTGCAACTTGACTGTGGTGTGCCCGAGGGCTCAATACTTGGTCCAGCGCTATTCAGCTTGTTCATTAATGGTATATTGTTGTTCCCTTATTTGGATTCTGTTTGTTTTGATTCTGAGGTAGTGAAGTGGAAAAATTCTCTAAAGTATTCTGGCCTATTAGCTTTTAACAAATTAAACAAAGATACCAAGTTTCTTCGTATAAGGTAAGAGGCAAAAGAACAACCAAACAAAAAAAACCGGAGATATGAGACATGGGCAAACCGGCACAACCCATAAATAATCCTCACACAGCCCTTTAAGCCATTCCATTTTGCGGGTACAGATAGGTACTATCTAGATTTGGAAAGACCAAACATCCAAAATTGAAGTAAGACAAGATTATTGTTTTTACTCGCTTTAGACGATAACAACTAGATAATATATTCGCTAAAAGCCACAGTCTGCGTAGATTTTTCCCCATAGATTTTTCCAATCGTACTGATAATGTTATCACAACACTTTATATTCGGGTATAAAACGATCCCAAGGTTGGTGACTTTATTTGACATGGGCAGTGTAACGCCGTTCAAAAGTATAGGTGGGATAACAATTTCATTTGATGTGCTTGTATAGAATGTAGTGCAAAATGACTTTCCGGGATTTCGTAGCAATCGATTATAATTTGTCCAGAACAAATTCCTTCCAAATCGGAGGTTATTCGTAAAACGAAACCCTCGAGGAGACCAATAGGTCTACTTAGATACAGCGTACATCATCAGCATATAGATGAATTTTTACATTACGCATAACTCTCTGTAGATCGTTGTTTAATAACCAAAAGAGCAAAGGTCCCAGAATTGATCCCTGAGGAACCCCTCGAACAAGCTTCCGCTCAGGGGAGAGAAAATCATTCACCTTTACTTGTTGACGACGATGAGATAAAAAGCTGCTAATCAGACAAACTTTCGGGGTACTAAAAGGCTTTGGAATAATCCAAAAGAACCCAGGCAGTGAACTTGTCTCGGTCTAAAGCCAGTCTTATGTCTAAAGATACTATTAAGATTACAGTTTCACAGGTATGGGTAGAGCGGAAGCTTGATTGCCAGCATGTTAATATATTGCTAGCTTGCACATAATGCAGTATTTACTTGTACATAAGCTTTTCTAGTACTTCGAGAAGAAACACAGTAAACTTATTTGGGTCTATAATCAACCTGAGATTGAGGAGAGGTCATTTTTGAACTCCATTCTGTATGACGTTCATGATCGTTTATTTTTTAACTTGTTGGTAGAATTGAATTTTGCATGTAAATCAATGCATATCTTTTTGTGCAATTTTACACATAGCAGAGTTTGCAGAATTATACCCACTTTTAGGCACCATATCTAACTTAATTTTCAACCACACTCAACCTTACAGCATTAATATGTTCATTATTGTGTCTAATAAATTTGTAGTAAAGAACTTTTTCAGATATCATACTTTCGCGCAAACTTTATGAGTTTCCGTTTTTCGTCAAGTTAAAGATTTTTATATGCTTTCTTGTATAAGGACATGTTTTATCAATCGCTAAAATAAAATACATAATTATTTTATCTGCGTTGACCTGCATTAGGCGAGTCATATACAATTACAGAACCTCCCTTCCTTCCAACGATAAGGGCGAAAATTAGATAAAATGTATAATTTCCGTCAGAAGAGGAACTCATTAAAAAAAGGAGATTACAAAACACGCTAAAAAAGAGAATTTAATTTCTCAATTAATGTCGTCTGTTAAAATAGTAAGCTGTGGAAATCTCTTCCTCTTCAGTCTTTTTTGCGGTACGTACTAGAAGAGGCTACTGAACAAAATTATCTAATTACGGGGTTTCTTTGGCAGTCGAGTCAAATTGGAAAAAGGAGAAAAAAAAACTTGTCCAGCCAACATGATTCTTGAAAGAAAATAATTGTGAAGGAGATTTTCATTTATGTATTTATATTCATCCAACAGCAGCTCGGTATTATGAGAATGAAATTGAAAGGATCTCTTTTGATTGGATTTATGCTTTTTACCTAATTAATTTTTTTTTTTATTAAGATTTGCAGAATGGCACTGTAATGGACTCTTGTGTAGTTAATTCAATATTAAATGAAGATAAAGATGAGTAATGAGATTATAATAAATTCAACAGGATAGAGAAAAGTAGATCAAAGTGAAATTTTCTGATTATTAATTTTCTTTTTATGTACATTTAAGCTAAATATCCGAAAAATGTTGTCACGCTTGTTAAGGTCACGGATGAGATTGAGTAATTTAACTTGTTTCTTTTGGACGCCACATTGTATTTGAAAGCGAAAAAAGCACAGAAAAAAATTAAATGCGGACTTTTTTAAGCTGCTCATATAAACTAGAGTTGCCGCAATTAGACCACATATTGTGATGCCACGTTATTGGAACCCTATATGGAAAATATACTTAAGGGATAGGTAATGTGATGAAACCAGCCACAAGACTTAGTGCACCTTACCAGGTCCCTAACTCTTTATCTGCTTATTCTCTCAGTTCGAAGAAAAAGTAGCTACCAAGCGTAGCAGGGCTTAGCAAGATTAGGGCTTTCGCACATCAATTGCTGAACGCTCTCAACCTCTTCCTCGTCCATACAGCTCCTGCAGAGGTCATTGTATGCAGATTGCATGCGCTCTGCATGTTTGCCAAAAAGGAAGTATTCCTTGATGACTACAGTAAGATTACGCACATCATTCCGATTCCTCCTCAGCAGAGATACAGTCTTCCCAGAATATATGTCGGATCAAAGCTGTCTTGAAATCGCGCATGTGGTCAGTTCCCCCATCTGCGATTTGCCAGCTTCCAAGCTTGTATATCTAGGATCCTCTTAATTGATTCTAGGGGCCGATCTATGTGTTCCATTGCTAGATATACACTCATAGCAGAAAACTTTTTGGCCAGGACATCCGCTGCCTCGTTTCCAAGTATTTCACTGTAACCAAGCACTCACAAGAGAATATCTCTGTAGTTAGCACCCAGTGCCCCGAGCTTTACTACGAGACCGGTGCACTAGGTGCTATCTAATGGTGCTCGAGTCCAAAGCTTTGATTGCAGGTTGGTTGTCAATGCAAATCGTGATAACTCAATCGCTAGGTACATCATAAGTTATACACAGCAGCCTTGATGCTTTTCAAATGGCCAGGACCTCCACCAGGAACACACAACAGTGGTTCGATAGGCGGTACGATTCCGTAAAGACGTCAATTGCCACGCGATTATCACCAAACTTCTCTGTGCTAAGAATGCTAGAAATCTAAAACATGAAACTATTTAATGGATTTCGATCGCTTTGGTGGGTCAAATTTTCAAGATTTCATGTTGAAGCAACATTTACAATTGTTAAAGAAACAATTTTCTTAACAAATAAAAAAATTGTCCATCTTTAAAATAAATAATAGGTAATATTTAATTAAGAGATGATTTTGGTTGCTTTGATCATCACTAGAGAAATGTCCCCTATGTAACAAGTGCAGATTTAAAAGCTAATCAAATGAAGAAAAACGTCATCAATTCCTCTTTAACTTTATGTTTTGAAATTCAAATCTAATCACATGATGGGGTGGTATTTTTCTTTTGTTTATAATTTAAAATCATAATAAGTGATAGTTATGTATTTATACTTAGTTAGCTCGTTCCAAGTCTCGCATTTCAAGAAAAAAAGGTGAAAAATAACTTTGTGTCATTTTTGGATGTTCCCCATATTGTAGGTATATATAAATATATACAACATGATAAATGTTGTTCGAGCGTGTGGTGCACTACTTTCCACCATCTCGGGTGCATTTTATACTGGGCAGCTTCGTTGCCCGAATCATTAGAAGTAACATACATACACCGAGATATAATTTTTCGCGTGAAACCGATCAGATCTACCTTTTAAGTAAAATGGGGGCAATTCCGAAATGTTTTCGCTCCCGCCACGGAGCTCATCAGCGGTATTCCTAATACTCAATGAAATTCATTTACCTAAGAATAAAACTCGTGAAATATTTTGACATGAAGAAACAACCTTTTCGTATTTTATCTGCTGACCGGCACTATTTTTGTGTTTACAGTTTTATACATATTTGTCACAAAAAGTTTTTGCATAATTCATTATAAGCCTAACTTTCTATACGAAAAGTCAATGGATCGCGTGTCGTAGTTTTAATCCCTGCTGGCCATTAATTAAATTTAGAAAGAATAAATTTATATATATGTTCGATACCACACAATTAACTATGATGAAATTGAACATATGTATATCAAAATCTTGGATTATCTTCAAAATGACCCTTGAAACCACGAAAAGAAGTTAAATCTTTCGTCAATTATTAAAGAGTCTTTTCTGTACTTTGGTTGTAACTCCACTGAGATCTTTGGTTTTTATATTTACAGTTTCAGTATTCCTTACTTACTGAGCTTAGTATTTCAGCTCAATAACAATTTTATTTTATGGGGATTCTAGCAGGATCAACTGTACCTTGCTTAGCTATTTGGTAAGCTTTCAATAGTGGAAATTATTTCGGATTTTCCCTGTACACCCATAACCGTTTGAGATATGATAGATACCACTCAAAGTGGATTGATCTAATCAGAAATATTGATTATGGGATTACCTGATTATATCTGTCACGAAGCATTCTAAATACCACCGCAAAAATTCCCTATAAAAATTTCTATTAAAAATTTCATTAAGAAAAATTAACCACACAAAATTACCTCAGGCTATCATGATCTTCACATGCAAATCATATACTAACAGCGATTATTGCAATAAAAATTGATGGTCACCTATGTACCAAAAGTATATTTTATTGCCAGATCTATGCACCTTTATTCAATGGCATCTTAGTGAAATGCCCATTACGATGGCTATACAACGTTCGTTGTACAAAAGTACTAAAATAGCAGAAGGACGATACATAGCTGATGCGGTCTGCTTATTATGCTGCTCTCTTTGGACCAGGTAAATCAAATCCCAAGAGCAAACGATGAAAATTATTTTAATATATAATTACGTCGCATTTATGGAGAGGTATTCATTTAGTGTACTGTACATATGGAATCCAAGAAATTAATAATGAGTATGCGATTGGTATAGGTCAGTTTTTCAAGTGAGGAGGGTAGAGGCAGTAGTAGTGAATGTGAAGTCTTGATGAAATTCTAATGAACTTTAGTTAAGAGAATACCCATCTACCGCCAATCCTCCACTAGGTGTAATCAATTTATTTCGCAAAGAGTAATTACTTCATAAAATATTTAATCGCAGTTTTCATGCGCCCGGTAGATGTTTTATTAAGGATGTGAAATAAATTATTTTATGTCTTGCTAAACTTGTGGCAGGTATAAGTATAGGTAATGGCCACGCAATTTCCAAATGCAATCAACATAATTCTTATTTTTGGAATATTTTATTGCAATCATAAGGTTATCCGTCTTCTTGGCTCTGTTACCTACGTAATAAATTGAAATTCTACTAGATTTGGTTTTTCTTCTTTTTTGGCATGATGAGAGAGATTAAAACATTTTCTTTTTATTTCTTTATTGTTGACTAATACCTACCACACAGAAAATTATATGTGGTCATAACATGTTCATCATAGTTATTATACACTGTATCTACTGCTTGCTATAAGTCCCAGGTTCGTGTGTTGCAAAGTATATTACAATCTCAAGCACATTTCAGTTAATCAGAAATTTTTCATAAAATTTAAGGATAACTTTTCCATCTGAAAAAAACCTGCTTTTGCCTTTTTTGAAGCACGTTCGCCAAGAAAAATCCGCTGTTTTTACGCTATCTTTCATATGTAAAGTGTAACGGAGGATTCATGGTTATATAAGGGTACCAAAAGTGTCTTGGATTGCACGTAAACATATCCAAATACGAGATTTTCTTTATAATCAACTGTGAGTAATCACAACACCCATTTCACCGATAACATTCACATGAGTAAATTTTTAAGCAGGATATAAAAGACACGTTCAGTTGAAATGCTGACTATCTTAGTTATCTCATCAATTATCTCCTCTCGATGGTCATCTATCTAATACAATATCATGGATTTTGCCATCACTTTAGTTGTGATCTAATTTGGATGTCCTGAGTGATCAGAATCATTCGTGGATTATTCCACGTGATGGAGCAGTAGAGTCCTTGGCGGAGTGCCAATTCTTTTTGGTGAGCTAGGTCCACAATTGTGCAACTTCCGTAAGAGAAAACTGCGGCATCATTAACTCCTACCCGATGAAAGAAATTTATGTCTTGCAGTCTAGTTGCGACATCCTGGAAGCCTGCTTGATACAAGGCACTGATGTTTCGAGCACTAGCTGCGACATCTTGAGAGCCTACTTAGCAGTGATGTCTTGAAAGCCTTCCTAACGCAGTGATCTGATACTTCTAGAACTGGCTGCATCATTTTGAGAGCCTACTTAGCAGCGTCATCTTGAAGTAAGCCTGCGCAAAGCAGGTAACTTAATGGCTTGAATATTCACTGCGACGTAGGCACCGATGCATCCTAGATCATCCACTGCTGGTCGATCAAATGTTCGATAAGCAGCCAAATTAATATGAGCGATTTCCGGACCTCAAAACTTGAGGAGACTGAGAGCTTACACAAGGCCAATCCGTTGAACAAGTATACCTCTCCAACCAAATTGTCCGTATGACAGCCTATACGTGTACTGGAATCAATCCGACCCTATTTCGTTTTGATGGCCACGACCTGAGGATCTATAGCGCTGGTATTATCTGCAGGTTAGCTTCTGACAAGGTCGACGTGGTGAGTCCACCTCTGTATGTGAAGAAAAGTTTATTTTCTACTTTTTCATGCGGCTTGGCCTCAGTTTTGTTTGAAAACTCGTTTTTTGCTTATTTTATTTAACTTAATTTACATTTTTTTTTACAAAAGGCCCGTGTACAAAATTTCAGCTCTCTATGTCGACGTATGAGCCAGTGTCAAAAACTTAAATTTGCATAAAAACGCCGTGCATAAAAGTTTTGTAGGGCAACATCAAGAAGGGGTTGCCCGCTTCATACCATTTTTATAATTTTATTTACTACTGCTATGAAAACACCATGTACCAAATTTTAGTTCTCCACGCCGACGTGTTCTCAGGCAGCGCCCAAGTATATAGTAAAAAACGAAATTTTTGTATGGCAACCCTACGAAGGATTCGCCGATTTCTCTCATTTTTGAACTTAAATTTAGACTTTTATTAAAATGCCGTGTACAAACTTTGAACTCTCCACGTCGCCGTTTTCAGGCAGTTTCCAATTATGTAGTGAAAAACTAAACTTTTGTGTGGCAATACCATAAAGAAGTCGCCCGATTTGGTCCATTTTTATACCCTAGATGAAATCTAAAGGGGTATATTAAGTTTGTTATTCCGTTTGTAACACCTCGAAATAATGATGGTAGAGCAAAATGGATTGGACACCCACGCATAATATTAAAAGTTATTTTAATTTTTGCATGTCCGTCCGTCCGTCCGTCCGTCCGTGCGCACGATAACTCGAGAACGCGTACACTTAGAGAGCTGAAATTTTGTACACGGACTTTAAAAAAAAAAAGTAAAATTAAGTTTGAAAATGAGACAAATCGGGCAACTCCTTCGTGGGGTTGCCATACAAAAATTTCGTTTTCCGTTATATATTTGAACACTGCCTGAGAATGAGTAGCCGTAGAGAGCTGAAATTTGGTACATGGTGTTTTCATTGTACTAGCAAAAAAAAAATTAAAAATGGACTAAATCGGGCAACCCATTCTTGGTGTTGCCATATAAAAAATTAGGTTTTTTATGTATACTGTGAAAACGATCAGTCCAAGACATTTTTATTGTACTAAAAACTTCTTCAGAATATGAAATCCTATAAAATTGGTTATAATCATTTTTTCTGTCCGACGATCCGTTCTCGAAATACATGCGAAAAACCACTGCAAAAATCAAAATTGCTCAAATGGGTACCCATACGAAATTTCATACGGGCATTCATCTAGGGTATCATAAGAATTGGTCTTAGACCAATTCTAGCTTTTTCACTTGTTATACTTGTCTTTGCAATTTTCATAAGAACGTCGTGTACAAAATTTTAGCTTTCCACGTCGACGCGTTCTGAGGTAGTTTTTTAGATCTCAATAAAAGCGCCATCTTTCGGGTCCAAAACTATCCTATCTTTAAAGCTGGCACCAACCAAACATATTTGTAAAATTTCTTTGAAATCGGTTGTGCGGTTTCGGAGATCAGCGTGTACAAACATATGGGCACTGCAATTTTATATACCTATTAAGATTTTTGTTTTTGTATTTTTCTTTCTTCTCTTTACATTAAAGTCAAAGCCTATGTAGCTAAATTTCCTACGTTTAGCATAGTGCTATTAGACCCGAATTTCGAAATAAATTTCTCTAGGTTTACAAAATGGTTGGTCAAGAATTCGGTAATGTACGACCCGGTACGGACGTGTCCCATAAATCCAAATTTTTTTTTTTGAACTCTTTTTAGTTTCCTTAATAATTTTTGAACGTAAAATTTAATGTTTCATAAGCGCAATGAATACATTCTTTTCCATTATATGAAAGAAACGAAAAACTTCTAAGAATCCAATTTTGAATCCTATCAAAATGTTGAAGCATTTTTTTTTGTATCCTGAATAAGATGTAAATTGTCCAAAATAAAAGTACTCTTACGATTTGAACGCCATCTATTATAAAAAGCACTGATTTATGAAACAGTCGCCACAAATGTAAGTATTTCAATTCTTGTAATATAATGATCGATTTCAGGCAATGAATTAAATGATCTCTTTGAAAACAAAGCAGTCATGTCAAAACATACAAATGTTAACATATTGGGTCGATGTCTCATAGCCTACTAGTTAGTTTGGTATCCCTTTATAATTACGTATACAGTGTACGATAAAACGTAAAGTTTTCATAGTGCAGCAAAATTGCATATAAATATTCAATTCAGTTCTTGTGAACTCAAACAAAAACTTTCAAAAAATGCAAAACACTCAACTAAGAGCGAATAATAATTTTCTAGATATTTTAACGTAATATCCCGTCGGCATAAACTTTTGATATTGCATGCTCTACATATACATAAATTCCAAAACAAACATACAAACAAACACTTATTAGACCAAGAGAGTTTCTCACCAAGCTATGATACCCACCAAAATCTAAATTCTATTTTCCCGGAAACTTTATTTAATTCTCCCAAATACCATCTACGCCTCTACAAGGATAAATGACAAAAGGAAAATTTTCTTTTCTGGCAGAAATGTAAACATCATCAAATATAGATTTTTGTCAAATTATAGAACTAAACTAACAAAACCTTCAATGACTGTATACTAGAGATGGTAAAATGGTCTCTAGTTAGGTTAGGAATTATAACAGTTCGCCAGAAAATTATTCTGGAAACTGGACCAGAAATTTTATTTAGTTAAGCTCTTGGAATTTTTCTTGTTCCTACCTCCAAACTGGCAAATTAAATTTTTAAACACTTTTCGAACTTAATAGAGATTCTAAAAAAATTTCAGTTTTACTAGTTAGACAGTAAATTCAATTCTTGTTCCTCTTTATTTTAACACGAAAATTTCCTTTTCTATCAAATTAAATTGAATTTTCCAGTTCGAATAATTTCACACTTGAATTCTATACACTGCACGTCCCCTGACTAAATTTATTGAGCAAATTTCTAACAAAATCAGGACGAATTGAGTCGATGTTATAAAATTATTGATGAACTTCAAATACAGCAGAAATTTTTGAACTAGTACCCTCGGACTAAAGTAAAGTTTTAAAGAGTGATAAAATTACTATGAAGGACTTCATAAAGACTTCGGTTTAGTACACTATTATTGAGGAAGTCTGTTGAAAAGCTATCAAATTGTTGAAAGTTTTACCTAGTCCATGTATAAAATCGTTAGTTTAATTACTTTTAATCACTTTATGTTGTTTTATTGGAAAATTTTACTCAGCGTCTTTTGTGTTTATGCTCAATTTTAATCAATATTGGTCCTTCGAACCGGATTGGTTTTCAAAGTAGTATTTTGTGTTTATAAATGAGGTAAGATGTTACATGATTGGGTTAATTTACAAGTATGCATAGAGACGCAGAGTGATGATGAGCATAATAATAGTTCTTTGAAAGAGTACCCTTATAATTTATTTTTGTAAACTAAACTTTATCAATATTTTCAAATGAATTTCAACTAAATACCATCTGTAGAATATAGGTTTGTGGCAATACGGTCACACTGTTGTCATAGCATGTACATGATTAAAATGAACCGCTGTATTGTCCTTAGTAGTCGGGTGGTTTCCAAATTACAAAAACCTACTTTGTGCAGCGTAAGAGAATTTCGATCAGAATTATAAAGTAGGCCTATTTAGTTGTAATGGAAAATGTTGTTCGTTAGTAATGTTAATGTTAAGAGTAGGGGCGACTAGGCCTCCAGGACCTTGCGGACACCGCGGCCATAGTTGGTCTATTGTTTCTTCCCCTAAAGTGGTTAGGCAAAATCGAGTCTTTTAACAAGCTCGATTATTGCTTTTGGAATTAGATTGGAGACATTATCTGGAGAGATAATTGCTCTTCCAGTGATTTGCAGTCTTAGACCTGCAAGTGCTGGGCACTCACATATGACGTGCATCGAGTTCACTATCGGATTTGCCTATCTTCTTCAGGAAGTGACAGACGGGGCCATGACCAGGAGATCTAGTTGCCTGTTTTCTCACTTAAGCAGTTCCCCCTAAAGTGGCTTTTTGGTAGGCCAAATGAGGGTAGGGACCAGTATACGGATTCAGCTCCGGTTTCAGACAGTTCGTCAGTTTTTCATTACCGTCCACTCCTTCATGTCCAGGAACCCAGACCAAGGCTACTTGGTTGTCCCTAGACAGTAATTGGAGTTTCGAGTAGCAGCTCCAGACTAATTTCGACTCAAAAACTTGAGATGAAAGATGTAGAATCGTAGCTTGGCTGTCTGAGCAAATGTAGATGTTGGAGTTCTTGCAGCCTTTATTTAGACTTTCCTGAGCTAAAACCTCTATAGCATAGACTTCCGCCTGAAAAATGGAAGGTGAAGCACCAAGCAGAATGGATAGTTCCACAACTGGATCTACCACACCTGCGCCTGTTTTCCCGTCCTTCCGGGATCCGTCAGTATAACAGACTTGGGCTCGTTGGGGAAGCTGGAGTCCTCTGTCTAGTTATATGGCTTCTTTCATTTATGGTTACCTTGTAACTTCTTTCAAAAGAAAGTCTTTTGGCCATAGTATCTATTGGAGCTTCTAGGTCATTCAGGTTGACCTGTTCGAAGATACTGAGATGACCCACCCTGGAAGAGGTACGCTCATCTGGCATTTCCTTTCGAAGCATACTATCCGCTGCTTCCCTCTAAATAAAGAGATAGAGAGGCTGTAAGCCAAGAATAGCTTCAAGTGCACGTTGAGGGCACGATGTAAGGGCGCCAGTGGCGCCTAAATATGCCATCCTTTGCACCTTATTAAGGGTTCTCCTGGTGGTTGCCTGCAATGTTTAGGCCACCACACATCTGCCCCTGTTAGTTGGTAAGTAAGTCTAGTTTATATTGCCAATTCGAGCAGACCAGCTCCTACTAAATTACCAAAAAGCGAATTATGGCAGTGTTAAATTTTCTCTAGGTTCACCAGAAGCTAGCAACCTCAAAAAGGGACGATTGTACGGCTTTTATTTCTGAATGGCTACTGTAATATTACTTCCTCTCTTAGTTTGATGTACTAACATTCATCCCAATCCTTAGTCATTGTGAATTATTTTAGTTCTTATTTAGTTCTCACTTTTATATAAATGATGTAGCAGCTCTGTCATTAAAGAACTGTCACAATGTGAACATCTCTGCGTTTTGACTGTCCCTAAGACATCACACTTAGTTTTGGGAATTGCTTCAGAAGGCGAATCTAGTCATTAAGAACTGTCTGTGCAGACGCTCGTCCTCAAGGACTTTCTGCGCAGACGCTCATCGAGTTGTTGGATTCCTGGATTCTGTGACAACGGTCATCCAGTTGCGAGTTTCCCAAGGAATTTTTTTGCAGACGCTCATCCTCCAGAATCGACTTTCATTATCAGTTTCTGCATCCCAGGGACTTTCTTTACAGACGCTCATCCTTAAGCATCGTACTTGCTTAGACCGTTCCGGAAGTCCCAAGGACTGAACGTCTGCTTTCAGCCGGTATATAAATACTTTCTAACTCAAGATCTTGGTTCTCCAGGATAGCCCGTTTAGAAGTCAAACGGCCTGGACTGACTTTTGCTGAAGATAGTTCCTGAAGCCCCGGAACTGAAATACCCGAGCCCCCAGCTTGCTGGAAGCAGTGGGATGCACCAAATCAGCGCAAGTTGACAGAAGATATAACCATCATCACTCCAGTCCTCAGGTTGACTAAAATTTTTATAATTATTTTTAATTAATTTCTTTTCGATTTGGATAGAAAAGATTCATTTTGATATGTAAGTGATTAATTTCCATTGCTTTCGTAGTTATTTATTTAGTTTTTATCAAAATACATGGAATATTTGCTGATTATAAGATTTTATTTAAATAATAGACCCAAGCTTAGCTAACCAGCTAAAAATACTCTGACCAAAATCTTCCTGACCTCTTAATGAAGCGCATTAGGTCTGGGTGAGGTAAATTTATCAGCTCATCCACATATAGGTGGGCAAAACCAAGCATATCTAGCCTGCTGCGAGCAAAGGTCGGACAAGTATACAGAAAGTGGTCGGTTGTCTTAGGCTCTTTTCCAGGCAGAACATACGCTTAAGGCTGTCAACAACTCAAATCCTTGTTAGATGAGCGTGAAACGAACTGTGGTCGGTGATGATGCCAACCACAGTTCGGAATTGTTTTCTTCCGAGCCCGAAGAGAAAGTCAGAGAACTTTCTATTACGCCCATTGCCTATAGAAATAAGCTAATATTACTAAAACAAAACCAGTAATAGAATAGAATAATCTCCCAAGTAACTTTTTTACCTTTTTCTTGAACTGATTTGAGGTTAAGTTGAACTTGTTTGCGACGAAAAATAGAAAATTCGCAAATTTTTGCATCGTAGGTATCACGTACAATGGTAGTCTAATATTTCTTATATAACAAGCACACTTTCAATATTATTACGTTGTTATCTTGCCTTACGTTGAAAATTTATAATCTGACTGCCTCGCTTTCCTATTCGATAAGTATCTTGCAGATATCCAATCTCCAGGATACAGAGTCTGCTTCACAATGTTTATGTTATGTAATGTATTTCGCTAAGCCAATTCAATTTGTTTTTTCATTTTAATTGTATTTAAAGATTTTTTGGATATGCAGACAATAATAATTTGTAATACTTGGCAGAAGGCGTGTAAAATACATGGGATAGATTTCACATCGCACAACCATTGATTGATTTTTTTTTCTTACTTAGATTTCACTTGGGCGACATGCCTATACGGCAATGACTTTTGAGTTCATTTACTCAGCTGTAAGCATAACGGTAAGACGATAGTCTAATCATGCACAAAATAACTTAGCTTTAATTTTGCTAACCACAAAATGTTTTTAATTACACTCAAACTCAATGTTCTTCATATTTGAAAATATTCAAAATCAATATTATTTTGACAGCTGTCAAACAATACTGGCAAGCTCATTTGGCCATCTTCTTCTTCTCTCCAAATGACGAAAAGTACGGCTATTCGTCAACATGCCTTTACGGCAATGACTTTTGAGTTCATTTACTCAGCTGTAAGCATAACGGTAAGACTACTAATCATGCAGAAAATATAACTCAGCTTTAATTTCGCTAACCACAAAATGTTTTTAATTACAACTCAAACTCAATTTGCTTCATATTGGAAAAAATTCAAAATCAATATTATTTTGACAGCTGTCAAACAATACTGGCAAGCTCATCTGGCCATCTTCTTCTTCTCTCCAAATGACGAAAAGTACGACTATTCGTCAACATATAATATGAATAGACGCCACCTGGCCAGCCTCAGAATTAACTATATTGCCGGCCATTTAGTAATCTGGCTCTCCCGCGCGACCACAAATAGATCCAGGTGAAGGTAAGAATTTGATATTTATAATTTAGACTTATACGAAAACTGACATGGAAAGCATTACTGGGAAAAAAAGGAGTCGCAGGGAAACACATTATGTTGGATCAATAGCCGAAGCGAACGAATTAAAGAAATGTACGACCGTGATGGAGGGTAACTTGGAAGAATGACCAGCTGACTATAATTTTGACAGAACGTTCAACCTTTAAAGTTTTTCAGTGTTGACTAGCTATATTTTATTCTAGATTTTTTTATTGATTAATTTTAAGCAAACTATTCTCCCTAGATATTTTTTTTATTTGGTACAGCATTCTGCCATTGGCCTCTGATTGTCGCATTTTCCGCATTATCCTCAAGATAAATAATCTGCCTTATTTTATCGTGCCAAATACTGTGATTCACTTTCGTTGTATATAATTGCAGTCCATCGCTAGTGAATTTTATGGTATTTTTAAAGACACTACTGTTTTTAATTTTTTATCAGGTTTCGTTTTATATCCATTTCTGTCTTCCCCTTAAAGAGCACCTTATCTTATATATCACTCTTTATTGATGCTGACAATTTCAGGAACATGCATTTAATTTATCTTATTTTTACTTGAAAGATTTTCCATTTTCAATATTAAATATTATTTCTAAAATGAAAAATTTCAGTTTTTTAATGTATTTAAAAGACAAATAATCGCGTAATTTTATTTCCTCTTCATTTCCCTTTTTACAGGTGAATATCCTGTCAGTCACGACAAAAACTTTAATTAACAACTGCCAAGGTGGTAACTACATATTACAAATTAAGTAGTTCATTACGGATGAAAATTTCCTGATCCAAGATGAAAGTTTTGTTGGTCAATGGCTTGATTAGCAAACGAAGTAATTCTAAATCGATTTATCATGATCTTTCTAGGTTGTGTGTAAGTCAAAAGAAATCGACTTTTAATTATATGATTGATCACTTTTGGTGTTCTAGAGATTCTTACACTGCGTGTGATTTTATGCTTCCGACTCTAAACACTAAAAGCAAATTATGGTCATATTTGTTGAGCTATCGCGCCTCTTAAAGACCATTAATTTTTAGAAAAGTATGTAGAAAAGAAAAGGGTAGATGTTGTTGAAAAAATATGAATTTGATTTGTTTAGAAAGGAAGAATAAACAAAACTGTGATAATTTTTCCCATTATATAAGTTAATTGAGAATTTGTGTGTTTACATTCATCTCATTTGATGAGAGAATTTATGAAATCTGTTGTATAATCAAGAATTCTCGGTTATTAAACTTTTTTTTTATTATTATTTAATATTTGTCGTATTACGTTCGTGAACAATTTAAAAAAAACATCTAAGAGAGCTGTTAGAAGAGAAAAGGATTTTTAATACAAAATAAATCTTGTCGAGGGTGAATTTTGTAATTTTAATGATTCAAAAAAAAAAAAACTTCCGTAGAAATGCACAAGGAACTTTTGAGGAACGATTTTAGCTTCTGGTTATTAAAAAACAATCATTATTTTCAGTACAGTGATTGTGATCTGAATTAGATAGGGCAGATATCTATTACTTCATAGCAATTCTGTGGTGGATTGGTAATTACATGTGTTTTTCGTTTTCAAAGGCATCCACTCCGCTACTGATGAAGAACTATAGCTTCCAATAATGCTGCTTTATAAAGAGTTGGAATTATATGTAAATTGTTTTTCAGAACTATCTTGAAAAAGTATTTTCAATTTAAAATTAAATTCCAAGGGGATTAGCAAAAGTTTAATAGTAAATTAATTCATATTTCCGATACTGTACCAATTAAATTGACACTGTAGCGAACGAACATTGATTCTAGACACCCCAGATGTGTCCTTAAAACTTTTTAATTTAAATACTTAGTTCCCATTATCAATATTTGTTTTTTGTCAGCTTATTTACACATAATGCTCCAACAACACATGTAAATTTAGTTCTCATCCAGCTCTCGCCCAAAAGAATTGGATTTTTTTTTGTGATTTAATTTTTAAATTTAATTTTATTCAGGATCATTAACTATCACTAATTAAATCGATTACAAAAAATTGTTGTGAACTCATCGCTAACCCAACCTGTCCGGAATATGTTTCTACGATCTCAAATCAAATACCTGTTCATCACAATAAACAGACAAAATAGACAGAAAACCAGCAAATGACAGTAATTCGATAGAAAATTCTCTGCCATATTTTCGTTCCTTCTTAGAAAAGAGGAACCCCTTTTTGGGCCCGATATCAACAGACATAAGAAATATCCTACACGATCCATTATGATACTTTGAATTGAACATATTTTATTCACAATGTATATTATATTATAATTAATAACTTAGGCTTGAGGGGGGGGGGTCAAATTTTGATCTGGGACACTTTGGAAACTCTAGTACAGAATCGAATTTTATAGGTTCTGAGAAGAAGTTTGAGTACTCACACTCTTCAGCTTGGAGGCTTTTTAGTAATTCAGTCTTTTTTATTCGAACCGAAGTACTAGATTTTTCAACCGAGGTACTAATTGTTGAAAAATCAATTAGATCAGATCTAAGTCGGTAGGGTTGCGTCCGATTGGAAAACGGGTTTCACTGTCCACCTAAACCCATTACTAGCTACAATTCGTAGAAGATTTTTTCTCTGCATACTTTTAGAGTTGTGGAAGTAACCCTCGACGGCGGGACGAGTGGTTTCAATACGGCATATTGCATATAAAATTAAAGGTCTCGTCGAGTACTATCAGGCAGTGTGTTTTATTTTCACGAATCAGAAAACTATCTCCCTATTCCTATACTTGGGTCACATACACCCCGGTTACGTTCCGTATATATTTTTACAGTTTTTTCTTCCATAGCTATCAGTGCTCTGTTGTGAACATTTTCTCATAGGAAGTCACCAATTCCGCACAATCACGAGAACTAGAAAAATCCACTTTTTCACCCAAGAAAATTGCTCAAGCCACATCCGATCACCAAAGCCTTCCCACGCTTAATTGAAATAAAGATTGTTAATAAAATATGTTCAGATTTTCATTTTCATTTTCAATGTCTGTTGATGTCGGACCTAAAGTTGTATGAAAAGTGGGTATTCCGCTTTGCAATGAAAAAATCGCAAATATTTTATATGAGTTTTTAGTACACACCAATCGATCATTCTTTTGAACCCAGTTATAAACAGAAACCACGGAAAAGAGCGTACGAAATAATCGTAACAGAACACAACCGAAAACCTGGATCCTTTCACTTAATCATTGTCGCAAAAATTGCTTCCTTTAAAGATTTTTTTTCATCTTTGAGAATAAATAATAGTTAGATATGGGGGGCAGGTCTCAACTGTAGGGAGAGTAAGTTGTTGAGCATTTTAAAGCCATACTTTTGGAGATAGCCATCACAACTTCCTTTATAGTGTACTGGCTCATTGTTGTGTAAAAACGACTCATCTTTGCTTTATTTTGCTCTTCTTTTCACAGCATGCAAGATGATATTCGGAAATTCGCGCTTTATTACATTCCGGCGAAGATAAAGCTTATCGCGAAAGATTATTATCTTTTTTTGCGGACGTCACGTCCTTCGGGAAGAAATGTGCCCCGAATGCAGGACTTCTTGATAAATTGTATTCGGATCACCTGGAAAATATCCTCCATTCATCGCGCTGATAATTTTTCATCTCAATATTTGCTGAGATCCTCTACAACCTAACAAGAACTTTCCAGCCGACCGCTACACCTTGAATGTCTTAGAGGAGGTGATGTGTCCATTTTATGCGACAGCATTGAATCAAGTTTCAAGATGATTATGGAGAATTTTCATAAATGCTGTAGGCGCTATATTCAAATGATTTAATACTACTTATAAATCATGATCTTCTCAGGGCAACAGTCAACGTAAACAGATGAGTTATATTCATCATACTCATAATGAGTTGCATAATACAACTATCTGCAAATGCTCATTTGCACGTCTCTCTAACCCTTCATCTTATCTCCTAAGCTTACTATTACATTTCAATCTCTACCAAAACTCATAAGATTTTCCCTAAACTCAATAAAAATAATTTTATATATAAAAAAAAAGAATCATTATCAAAACACCAACAAACATTTCTAAGTATTTATTTAAATCACAACAGAAAACCTCATTCATTAAATAATTTGATAAATTTAAATCTTAGCGGCTATAAGCAGTAAGCCTACATTGTTCAATGATAAAAGATAGAATCCTCCGACTAAACAGTAAGCACTGAAGGGAGGGAGGAAGACATATCTCTAAATTGGGTACATTATGGAAAACCCAGTTGACTTTAATGAGCAGATAATGGCGTGATCCATACTATAATTAATTACATAAATCAGCGACCGTAACTCTCTATCCCGTAGATCTTCAGGTCTATAACCAGTTCACCTTGCACCTTGTTTTGTTCTGGGGAAAACATCATGTTAATTTATTATGGTCAGCAGGATAGAATCAAAAGGTAAAGGTATAGTCACGAAAGCTTGAGAGAGACCAGCTATTGTGCGTGCAGACAAAGTAAAGGTATCAGACAATATAACGGACACTATTCTATGTATGTATATACCTACCTTCTTCAGTCTGATGTTGCTTTTAATGAATGATTTATGACAGGCCGTGAGCCAGGTTTAGAGGATTTTATTACAAAAGAAAAGACCGAAATTGCTTCATACCTTACAGGGAGGGTATACCGCCAATTTTCATGAAATAGGCATTAGGAAGGAATTTTCAATTGAATTGGACCACGAAATTCTGCGATATTATATCTACGCTGTTGTAGACTACCTCAAATAGATATTTCTTAGGAGAATGGGTTTTTTGGGAGTTTCAGGTTGAAATGAAAATATTTTGTTGTACCTACTACATATCTATGGCGGTAGCAGACACCGTCTGTTGAGGGTGATTAGCACGTGAAAATTTGTGTAACTCCATCATGAAACAAAAGAAAAAAAGGTGCTTAATCATGACGTGTTGTTGTTAGGTGCCATACACAGGTAAACTAAGAAAGAAGAAGATTTAGTTTCGCTTTCAATGAGGGGGAATATATTCGTTGACTAACACGTATATATATCTTTACTTGGGGAAATTTGCTATATGTGTAGATAAAAGTCATTGGCTCCACCAAAACCCTCGAGAATACTTCACAAGCCATGAAACAGACTCCCTCCCTACCACATGCGAGGCCCAGCGTAGTCTTTACATTCTAAAATATTTGCAGTGTTCTTATGTAAAATTGACAAAAGTTTGATTTGAATAGCTCCTCCGCCCTAAACTACTATTCATACAGAAAAATGGCGTTCTGTTAATCTTAAGCTTGCTTTCTTATCTTCCGAACCATAATAAAATTTTCATACCTTTCCTAAGAAAATTATTTAAAAAAAATTATCTTAACCAAATAACTACGATTCCTCAAACAAAAATTCTCAGCTGAGTAATCATTGTAATGTCGCTGTGCCGTCATGGCATGCCGTGGGCTGATGATATCGAATGTAGCTGCCTACAGATTCGGACTACGGCTGCACATACACACATTTAATTATCACTCAGATGAGAGGTATTGAGCGTAAAATTGTAAGATTACTTTGTAATCAAAACTATTTAATTATTTTGTTAAGTAACGTATATAGTAAGTGTAGCCTTTGGTAAGGTAAGGAATCAAGCTTTAAATTACTAGATGACTATTTTCCTGTATGGATAGTAGTTTAGGCTCTATGGCATATATAAAGTCAATGTTTGGCACTTTTCCATAAGCATCAATATAGAGCATTTTAGAGTACGGACTCCGAACGCACACATATAGGTTTCTGTTTCATGGCTTGGGAAGTATTCTCGAGGGTTTTGGCTCCACCAACATATGTTTAGATGAATTTAGTAATGTGAATGCAAGTTTCATTAACCCGCAACACATACATATATGAGCAAGTCATTACGATTTATTACACAGAACTGGCTTAGGATGTAAATTTTTTTTCTCTCTCTCTCTCTGAGTAATATTGTAAAATTTAAATCATAATAAACCAATTCAGAGAATTGCTGGTGTCCATATGACGAGGAACATTTTTGAGAAGTTTTTTATATATGGCAAGACCTTCTTAACTTTATTTCCTCCTATGGCGAATTTAATATGACTGAAGCCTTCTATAAGAAAGATAACGCACAATCACACACGTCCATGCCTATAAGGAATTGAAAGTCGATTAACACATACTGTGGGTTTGCTGAGAGATTATGATTCTCGGCGCGAAAGTGACCTAAGAGACGATTAGAGGATTTCAAGGGAGAACAAAAATATAAATTCTCACTCAGAGCCGTGCCAACTTGGAAATGGAGTTTGTAGGATAACTGTTGCGTTTTATAATGGAAAAGAAAAAATTAAGCTTGCAGTGCGCTCCTATTATGATTTTCAACATAAGCTGAGAGGTTTTACTCGAGACGTGGAGGTCTTTTCTTTAAAACAGATATTTTAAATTTAAGGACAAACAAATTTTTATTACATTTTTCTTACTTTGTTTTGAATTATTTCATTATTCTTTTACATTTCGGCGATATTTGATTACGAACAACTTTTGGTAAAAATAAGAATTAAATATATTAATAAATCTATTAAAATAAATAACTTTTGTAAATAAATAACTTTCGTAAATAAATTGTACTAAAAATTAAAAAATCACTATTTTTCTTTCTCAGTGATATACCTACACAATTGCACAATAAGAAATGCTAAAACTCAGATTAAATCTTAAAGGTTTCTAGAGCTGAAAATTGGATCCGGATTTGCTAATATCCGGATATCCGGATACCCGGATCTGCGAACTGTCCGATTCCTGAGATCCGGATCCGAACTATCTGGATCAAGATCCGAACTATCTGGATCAAGATCCGAACTATCTGGATCAAGATCCGAACTATCCGGAGCCAGATACGAACTATCCGGATCCGGACTAAGCAAAAAAGCTTCAAAATTGTGTTGTTTCATTGAGAAAATGAGAATATCATGAAATTTATATTTTCCCAATGAAACAATGCAATCTGAGGGAAATTTTGACCATTTTTTGCTTAGTCTGGATCCGGATAGTTCGGATCCGAATCCGGATAGTTCGGATCCGAATCCGGATAGTTTGGATCCGGATAGTTGGGATCCGAATAATAGGATCCGGATTATCCGGATACCCGGATTTGAGGAATCGGATCCTAATTATCTCGGATAATCCGGATAGTAAATTATCCGAGTGCTTTCAACTCTAGTTTGGACATGAATGAGTTGCAGTCAGACAATTGTGATTATAGTTATGGATGCTCAAACTTTTAAGATTGGATCTGAGTTCTAACATTTCTTATTTTGCAATAAATATTTTTCTGTGTAGGTATACATATCTCTGAGAAAGAAAATATTTTTTTTTTTACTTTTTAGTGTATTTTATTTACGAAAGTTATTTATTTAAGAAGTTTTCTTTAAATGTATTTTCTACTTTTTAGTCATACCTTCTATTTACTCTCTCACTCTCCACTCTCCACACTCCTCTCTCGACTCTCGACTCTCGCCTCTTCACTCTCGAATCTCTACTCTCCACTCTCTACTCTTGATAAATTTTTTTGAAAAAGTATGCCATTTAGTAGCACTCAGCAAAAGCTTTAATTTGATATCACATACGGGGTAGTACTATCGCTCCCCAACCCAAACCCCCCAAAATCGTAAAAGAAAAATTTACCCCATCGGAAAGCTCCTCATTCAGTTATTCTAAATCAAGAAATCCCATATAAATCCTCCACGTTTACTACCTTAAAACTCTTTCGTCACGAACGGCACTCTCAGATACTCAAGCAAAAAGTTTTTTAGTCAGGGGTTAGTGAGTAAAGATAAAAGTTATATAAAAAGCTAAAATATCAACAACATCAGAAGGAAATATGTAATTCATAAAACGCTGCGATACTTATGAATATAAGCTGTTTTTTTTATTTGGTTTATATTTAGTCAGGATCATCACCATTTACAAAACAAAACAAAAAACAATGATCTTTTTTGTTTGAGATTTTTGTTTCTCTTCAGACGAGTCTAGTACCTAATTGTTTCAATTGGGCCTTGTAGTCCCCCAACTAGTAATGAAGAAAGGGGGTTGAATAGCGCATTTTATTTTATATTCATTTAGTTTGACCAAAACACATATTAGAGGCCACGTGGTTTTTGAATCCACGAGCTCGAGGTAAACACAAAAATTCAAAATGTTATACCTAGTGTTAATAAAAATTAAAATTAAAGTAGAGCAAGTAAAAAAGCTAGAATTAGTCTAAGACCAATTCTTATGGTACCCGAGATGAATGCTCGTATGAAAGTTCGTATGGTTACAAATCTCTTCAGGTTTGATTTTTGAAGTTTTTTTCGCGTATATTTCTAGATGGGGTCGTCGGGCATAAAAAATGATTATAACTAATTTTATAGAACTTCGTATTCTGAAGAAGTTTTTAGTACAATAAAAATGTCTAGGACTGATAGTTTTCACAGTATACGTAATAAATGTAAATTTTTATATGGCTATACCAAGAAGGGGTTGCTCGATTTAGTCCATTTTTGATTTTTTTTTGCTATTACTATGAAAGCACGATGTACCAAATTTCAGCTCTCTATGTCGACGAGTTCTCAGGCAATGTTAAAATATAAAGTGGAAAACGAAATTTTTGTATGGCAACCCCACGAAGGAGTTACCCGAATTATCTCATTTTTTAGCTTAATTTTACTTTTTCTTCAAGGCCGGTGTACAAAATTTTAGTTCTCTAAGTATAAGCGTTCTCAACTTATCGTGCGCACAGACAGACAGACGGACGGACAGACGGACTTGCAAAAATCAAAATAACTTTTATTATTATGCGTTACAATTGTATTGTGGTATACCCTATAGATTTCATCTAGGGTATAAAAAATGTGTGATCAATTCCACATAACCTAAACTTTCACAACCATCAGGTTAGCAGCTTAGCGTAGAAGGATCAAACACAAATATGTAGCAACTTAATGTATTCATTGCTGTCCTGATGAGATCGCCCTGTACTGCTGATCGGAAAACACAGAATTTCTGCATGAAATTTTGATTTGCGGTTTTAAGTCAACTAATTGAGAATACCTCGGTACTTGTTGTGCTTAATGCAGTAAGTTTAAAAATTTGCCTGTAGACTCTATATGGGTCTCGAAAGAGAAAGACTCAATCCCACTTTCCTATTGAATGAAATCTATCATACTACAAACTGCAAAATCGCATAACAAAATCCAGCACTTATCTTTTCCTTCCTTTTTCCTTTCTTTCCTGTTTGTCTCCTAAATTCAATTTTCCTCGTTTCACCTTTTCTTCTGAATTTATAAAAAAAAAACTTGTCCTATGCTACGAAAGCGCTTTCATTTATGAGCAAATTACCTCTATTTGGATTTTCCGGTCACTGTTTCCAACAGATTTCCCAATCGGGCCATCTGATTCCAATCGGTTGACAATTTTTAAAAATAATTTTTCATTTCTTATAAAACATTCTCTATTCTATTTTCAATTGCATTCATCTAAAAATTTGAAATTGGAGTCTTAAAGTTAAATTTAGATTTTCTTGTTGGCTTTTCTTGCGAGATTAGGCATGTTCTTAATTTAAGCTTTGGGTCTTCAGACAGCCCAATTCATTTCCTTTCGTTCTCTGGAAAAATGAAGAACAGTAGGAAAAATCGATCGTTTTCCGTTGGTGTTTAGGTTAGGTTGTGTTTCCTAGGTGAATCGTGGGAAAACCTGGACCAAGTACCTAAATATATTTTCAATTAATTAAATCTTAATTTATATTCAATTTTGTTTTCTATTATTATTTATTCAAATTACTTGCACATATCTACATATTTCCCTCACTGGATAAAACCTTGAATAAATAATAGAAATTAAAAATGTTGTCTCCATCACACACTTACTTGATAAAAAATAACTTACTGAAAGTGTAGACCAGTTCCAGCTCTGCGGCTATCTTCAGTGCATTAAAAATTTTGTATTGCTGATGTAGTTTAATGCAATGGTTTTCACAGCGGCGCGTAATAAAGATGCGTTTGACCGTTGGAGCATGCAGAATTTGAACTAAATAGAGCTCGAGATATTTCGAATGATACTAGCAAGTTTAGTTTTCTACCTTTGTCACAAGTATGCAAAATTTCCGGTTCTAGGTCAGGAATGCACTTATTTTCTAATAAATGCTTAACGAAGTTCGATTTGAAATTAATATTTCTAAGCGAACTGAAGTGCTTATTTATTCTTTCTTTAAAAGATCGTCTTGCTTGCGCAATATATACACCCTGCCGTGTTGCACATTTTAAGCAATAAAAAATAATGAATATATCGGTTGTATTTTTTACACTTGGTAAAAGGCTATTAAGATTTTTTCGCATTTTAAAACCTACGTGTATATCACGTTCCTTTAGTTCTGATTTCTGAGATATCCCAAATGTCGGACAGATATCTCAGATATCGGGCAGATATCTCAGATATCGGGCAGATATCTCATATATCGGACAGATATCTCATATATCGGACAGATATCTCAGATATCGGACAGATGTCTCCGATATCGGGCAGATATCTCAGATATCGGAAAGGTATTTCAGATATCGGACAGATATCTCATATATCGGACATATATCTCAGATATTGGACAGATATCGGACAGATATCTCAGATATCGGAAAGGTATTTCAGATATTGGACAGATATCTCAGATATCGGACAGATATCTCATATATCGGACAGGCATCTCAGATATCGGACAGATATTTAAGATATCAGACAGATATATCAGATATCGGACATATCTCAGATATTTAACAGATATCTCATATGTCGGACAGATATGTCTGACAGATATCTCAGATATCGGAAAGGTATTTCAGATATCGGACAGATATCTCAGATATCGGACATATTTCTCAGATATCGGACATATTTCTCAGATATCGAAAAAGTATTTCAGATATCTGACAGATATCTCAGATATCGGACAGATATCTCATCTGTCGGCAGATATCTCATATATCGGAGAGATATCTCTGATATCGGACAGATATCTCAGATATATGACAGATGTCGGACAGATATCTCAGATTTCGGACAGATATCTCAGATACCGGACCGTACTCACGCCGGTGAAAGCATGTTGAAACATGCAAAATTACAAAAAAGATATCAATATCAGATTTCTAAATTTTGGGTAAAAAGTGAAAAGTGCAATAAAAAAATTCTTTCGTTAACATTGACGATTCTCTCGATTTATTTTTAATTCCTTGCTCTTTTCTACTTTCTTCCTTATTTTTTCTCTTTTTAATTGTTATTTTTTCTATTTCTATAATTTTAATTTTTCCAAAAAAATTAGCAAATTCTACTCTACATTTTTATTACGTCAAAAATGTTAGCCCTGGAGCATGCAAGGTTTCAAGGGGATATTTTCCCAAATTTCAAAAATTACGAGAAAATCCCAATATTTCCGGATGTAGCACCTAATCCTGTTAAGCATATTCCAAGAATTGATTCCGTAAAATGTAAAAGCTTTCAGTAGCTTTCCGTTTTACATCTAAAATGCTGACGATAATGAATTTCTAAGAATGCGAAATTCCCTTAAATCCCTTTTTTGCTTTCAGTTTCGCTTATGTATGGAATTTACTTAAACAAATCCTTTCACGTTTCATCGAAATCTCCTTTTTAGTCTGCTCAGGGTTAAAACAGTATCGGCATTTTGCATTCCACCTATCAAAAACGCACTGCTACCCTATCACCCTGTATCAGAGCACCCTGTTTATGATGTATACTATACATCACGTCGTCATGTGTACTACGTGAATAGGTATATATTTGAAATCTCCCCTAATGCCGGCGTGTTGTATGCCACCCTCAATGAGTCTATTTGCGTGCACCCTCATCACAAAGGGATTTTCCACTCGATGTCGGCTATCGATTTTTGTACACTTTGCAAGGGGGTTACTTTACTGCTGGAATTTTAATGGTGGATAAAGGAAGCAAGTAGGTAAGCATTCCCTAAACCACCTTTTCTGTCTGCTGCCATGTCTTTGCTATATGCCTTCACTTTCACCTCATGCTTAAATGCCGGTTGTTTGTAATGTTTTTTTGCAAAGGAGGTTATTTGTTGTGTAACGAAGAATTTCAAAATTCAAAGACCTTTGTTTAAGGGGTGAACTCGAAGGTGCATAATAATCCCATTTTTTGCTGTTCGAATTGAATCTTGGCACGTGAAAGAAATCTTAGTGAGCCACCCAGCTTAATTTTAGACATATTTAGTTTCGCAAGGATCATGGTATCAAGTAGTAACTTGTTCCACGCTTTTTTTTAAGCGAATAAGGCGTGATAAATTAATATAGCTGCAATTGACTCTCTGCACTTGTGTCATCGAATATACTATTTTTAGATTGAATAGGGAGTAAAATGATTATGATCTTATGAATGTATTGAAAGCATAAAATGGAGGAATAAAGTGGAAGCTTCCCTCACTTGAGGCTGTCGATGAAGAGGAAATTGTCACCAGTTCTGTGACGAAGTATATGAAAATGTTTTTTTTTATGAACATATTCTGTAGAAAATATTTTTTTTACGAATTCATATACTATCAAACATAGCCAGACTAATAGCTCACAAGGACTTATGTGAAGAAAAAAATCGTCATTGATTGCTTGAATATAAAATCGACGAGATTAGCATTCATGTTTATTTCAATGCACTGTTAGTTACCGATCCCACATAGCAATCCAAAATCAGCAGCGTAGGGAACCATTCATTTTTTCTTCCTTAAAAATTTACTAGAAAATTTTTCTGCAGAAAATGTATGCACCTTGTATGGAGACCTATACCTACCTGCAACAGTCCAAAAAAATATTGGACTTATTTGCCTGCTGTTGGCAATTTTTATGAGTGCAGATAAGCATTAATTATTTTTTTTTTTTTAGAAATTTACTTGATAGTTTTTCTTCATAGATTTTTTTTTACGTATTGGTACATATTTTCATTTTATATGCAAGAAAGATATAATCCTCAAATATAAAATCCCTAAATATTTTAAATGTTTAAAAATCCCCAGAACACTAAATACCCAAATCACAAAATCCCCAAGACACAAAATTACCATATACAGAAACCCTAAGGCCCAAAATGCCTAAGCCCAAAAATCATTAAGGCCCAAAATCCCTAAAGCCCAAAATCCTAAAGGCCCAAAATCGCTAAAGAACAATATTCCAATAGGTAGTCTTTAAAACAGAATCAAATTCAATTAGGCATCAATAGAAAAAATTCTGAAGAAAAATTAGTGAAAATTCCTATGAAAAATTCTTATCTAAATTTTGATTGGAATTAATTCAACTTTTTTCAAGCGTTTTCGGCGAGCGTGCAAATTATTGGGGAAACAATTTTCCAATAACGCAATTCAGTCTCCATAAGCTGAGGAGCTCAAAAGGAAGCATGGAGCAGTAACACTCTACGTCGCCCTTGTGCTTATTAAGAATAAAGTGCGCAAACTCAAAATTTCGCGAAAGAATCTTATAATGGAGTCGTGCGACTTGAGTTTGATTTTTTTTTTCGACTGGGAAATTTTCAGTGGGATTTAAAATTTGGGGATTTTCGAGTTTTTTTTCCTGCGGATTTTATACATCGGAAATTTTGAGTATGGGATTATTGTAACAATTTTGTGCTTAAGGATTTCTGCGATTTTCTTGCATGATTCAGTCTTGATATTTCGAGATTTCTGGTATTGTCTATTGGAGATTTTTAATTTGGGGATTCTATTGAATGACTCCTATTGAAATTCAATTTTGTGGACTGTTTACTTGGGTATTTCGTACATTGATAATTTTAAATTTGTTTGAGAACTTTGAGTCTAGAGATTTTGTGACTTGAAGATTTAATATTCCATGAAGTTTCGAATTTGGGCATTATAAATTTGTCTGGAAATTTTGTATTTGGGAATTTTGAATTTATGAAGTTTGTGGCTTGGGGACTTTGAATGAAAGAAGGTAATGGCTTATTATGGTCGCATGTAAGCTCTTGATCAGGGATTCCGAATTATCATCTGATCCTCAGCCATGTTTCGAAGGTAAGTGATGTCTATAGATCATTTAAGACTAAGTGTGTGCTTCAGGTTTTGTCGGTTTTTCTTATGGCACGAATATTTTTAGTTTGCATGATACACTGTTGAAATCTATAGTTTGGAGTACATTGGAAATTTAAAATTTGTCTGCGAATTTTATGTTTGGGGACTTTGAATTTAAGATGTTTGTGTTTTTGGGACTTTGAGTTTGGGGATTCTATGACAGATTTCTAAATTTGTGTGGGGATTTTGAGTCTGGGATCTTGTGTCTTAGAAATTGTTTGTATCTTGAAATTTCGACTTTAGATATTTTGTATTTTGAGGATTTGAGGAAAAATTATTTTGATTTTATTCAGTTGCCAGTTATGAAAAATGTTTTCCTTGTAAATAGCTTCTAAAAATGGTTTGAAGTTCCATAAAATAATCAATTTTTATAATAAATCAGTAATAAGAAATTTTTCGTAGCATACTTTCCAAGTGATTAGTAGTTGTATTTGAGTATGTACATCACATGATAATTAGTTTCCCTTTCTCTGACTAATTTACAGCATACCATAAATTCTAACTTTTATGATCTTGCTATTATTTATTCAACCCACAGACGTACCTATACCTACTCATAAAATTGTCACAGGGAAGAAACTTTTGCAAAGTGTCTGCAGTAAAACTTTTCCATCATAAGGAATTCAGATGTATCTACATAAGTATATGTCACAAGCCATATATATAAGTTCATCATATTCATGGGAATACCAACTTTATGATATTCACACTTGACTCTTCCTCTATACTATCGTACTTACCTTATGTTCACCTTAAATCATCTTTAGCGTTCAGTTAAAGTACAAGAGTAAAATACTAGGCAACACACATGTGCAGCATAATTTCAAAGAACACAATATTCAAAAAGTTAAAGTTAAGTTAATGCAGTGAAATGTGTCTAAAATGTTAAAATTCTTGTATAAAGCGTTGTGCACTTTTATTTACTTTCCTTAATGTACTTCGAGAAGTGACTGCATCCTTTAGAATTATGTAAGTATCAACAAGTACTTCTCAAGGCTATGTACATAACAATGTAGAACAAAGGTGTTCTTATATAGGATAATAAAAGCAAAGAACGCGAACGAACTTAGTAACTTTGTCGTAGTCGAGAACTTTTCTATACAATTTGTCAAATTCGTTCCTTGCTATGCTATCGGCGCTACAAAATGAAATATATAGAGTTCACGCTATAAAATGAGATAATTTATCTCAATCCTGGTGAAAGTTAGCATTTATTTCAAGATCTTTAGGATACTGTCTATAGCTTACTAAATCTTTGGAACATTAAAAAATACAAACTCATTCGTGCAGCAATATGGCGAGAAAAGTTTTGAAACATTTTAAGTGCAACCGCAAAGATATTATTTTCAACTTTCAAGTCCTCGAAAGCTTGAGGGGGTAGTCTTTATTGGTGGAGAGGGGTAATTAATGAAATCTTATTTATCTATGGGATAAAGTGTAAGAAAAGAAAACAGTTGCATATTCCATTTAAAATTTAGCTGCCTGCACCATCATATCGGTTTGAAATATTCGCCTACAACAGAGGGCGCTCCCCAACATAAATTACAGTACAGTTGACAACACAGTTGTCTTCTTCAAGCATGGATCATACATAGATTATAGCAATTAGTGCCATCCACAACGTTTGAGAAAATAATTACGTAATAAAGGGGGTAAACGAACTTTGCCAGCAATCTAGGAATGACTTGGCCGCCACATGACCAATTACTCCTCATCTTATGTTTCTTTCCTCAGACTTTTTAAGTGTGCAACACCATTAAAGACTGAAAATTACTCAATTAGAAGTTCTTGCAGAAATGTGTAGTATAATTCCCTTTAAGAACATCTTACTGCATCATGCTCCTACATACTAAGTACTCATATATCTATACAAACAAGTATATATGTAGTACCTAGATATCTATGCTGGATGATTATAGAATATAGATATGCATCTATTGATAGATATAGTGTTGGAGACAAGATTGTGTGATTAGAATCTGGCTGTGTGATTCCAGTTTATTGAATACCTACAACTCAGGTAGTGAAGTGATCTCTAAAAATTCAATTGGGAACCGCTGTAGGCTGTAATTAATGGACATGATGCTTCTGTTGTATCTGAATGTTATCCTCTCGTAAATCAGGGAGAAAATTAATTACCAATGAAAGATAATCACCGGCTATACGCTATACAGTGCTGGATTCGATGAAAAACAAGATTGATTTTAAGGAAACAAATGTTTTTATATATTATGTACATAGGGTAACAATTTAACTATGTGTTATGTGACACGTGTGGTTTTATGTTGTACTTCTTAACTTGCAGGTATACCTAGTAAGAGGAGATGAAATCTGTATGATCTTTTTTTGATATTCCTTAGACTATATTTTAGCAATTAGGTAAAGATTTCAAATTGATTTAAATAATTTCGTGGCTTTTCGTTACGTAGGTACGTTTTTCCCATAGTTAATAATCAGAAGGTTAGCTAAGAAGAAAATTAGAATGTCTTTGGTTTTTTTTTACATATCTTGATACAGAAATTAGAAAATTCCCAAATTCGGATTGAATAATAATCTAATTAACTCATAGAGATTTGGTTTCCACTTATGACTGACATTCGCTCTTCATAAACCCAAAATTAGTTTGTTACTATTTGCTCATGTCCCTGAAGAGTTTGATAGTAGCTCGCGTCAGATTATGTTTAATTTTTTCACAAGTTACAGAAGAAGGCAAAGGCTAGACGATTTTTCGAGCAATTTTTTGATTGGTGTACCTCAGGGTTCAGTTTCTGGACCACCATTGCTTAGCTGTTATAGTAATGACTTTGAAAAATTTACTAGTAATATTAATATTCACCTCTATGTATCTAGATTATGTAAAATTCTACCTTAGTCTAAGACACTCCATTAATCGACCTTATTGAGGATTGTGATGCGCCAAATCAAGTTTCAATAAGCTTTTAGACTGCAGTAACGACTTTTTTGAGGGCATATCTGTGTTTGATCAACCTTATTAATTTTGCATAAAAACTTAACCCCACATTTTATGAGATAAAATTTAAATTCTTATTTAGAGATTTTTATTAGATAAATCGGCTTAAATTCCTAACTCGTAATTTAGAAAAATATGAAAGAATAGGTAGAAAATGAATTTATCTTCTTTTTTTCTAATACATAACCAATATCGGTCCAATAAAATCAATTTTTTTGTTTTATCAATAATGAGAAATGATCAACTCTTATTGTCTCTGTTTCCATCTCTTAATATGTTCGTATCACTATAGCGCAGGATGACATCACACTCCTCTTGTTGGAGTTGGGTGTATCTTCGTCATATTTGTTTAAATTATTTCGTGATCGCCCATCAAGAACATGGTAATAGCTATGAATAGATTAAGTCAATCATAGTAGAGCCTGATTCCCATGACAAGGCTTAAAGAATGCTTAGGGTGATCAATTAATGCAGAGACACCTGTAGGTACTGAGATTTTTGTGATTTCTGGTATTCTTGTATCAAAACTGAATTCATAAATTGCTACACCATATTCAGGCATATAAACTGTGCCATTCAACGGAATTGAGTCAGATCTGTAGAGAGGCACGTAACACTTGGAGCAAATCCATTATTCAGCGAACTAAGTTCCAATTTAACCAAACGATTAGACAGAAAATCTTTTCTAGTCGAAAGGGTAGTAAGAGTTTCTGGTCTCTTGTTAAAATAGTCTAGAGCAACTTCACCAGTTCTTCGGTACCGCCTCTAATTCAGAACGGGAATGTGTACACAGAATCATTGAACAATGCCAAATTGTTAGCAGATTACTTTGCTGCAAATTCTTTCTTACCACCTTATTCTCAAGCTCTCCCTTCTTCACCAGCATGTAATTACAGTCTAAGACCGTTACATTTCCGCACAAGGGAGGTCTTGAAAGTGCTTGCAGGTCTCAATGTGTGTAAGGCTACTGAGCTTGATGGTATTTCGCCCCTGGTACTCAAGTGCTTTGCGTGTTCCATAGCTACACCTTTACGCAAACTATTTCACCTGCTCTATTCGACAGGAGTATTTCCTTCGGAATTTTTCGGCATGGAATTTCTACATGTTCAGCCCCATGTTGTACCCAGGAAAGGAGAAGCAAGCGATCCCTAAAACTATAGACCAATTGCCTTTAATTCCATTCTTTCCAAGGTTTTCGAAACAATCATCAACTCCGAATTGATGAAATATCTAGAGATTAATCACTTTATTAGCAATTTCCAATACGGCTTTCATACTGGCCGGTCTACTGGAGATTTATTAACATTCCTTACCTAGTCTTGGAATCAATGTTTCCAACCGTAGTGAAAAAACGATCATGATACACATAACTTCCTGGAGGGACACTTCTTGTCAAATGGAGTGTGACAGAAGGTCCCACCAGACCCAAAGACGTATCAGCAATCATTGTATTAGCGCCTCTATAAATCTCGAAATCGAGCATCAGACCTTCGCTAGTAGTTATAGCAAAATTTTTGAAACCAACTGGTTGTGGTTTATTTATAACGACCTGACGCAAAGATCATCGACCAGTGAAAGGTAACATCTGCTCATCTATGGAATAATAGGACGGAACTCTTTCCAGTTTGTTGCAGGTATCTTGAACCCCTTTGGATTATCGGTTGTACCTTCCAAAGTAGATTGTTAGTCTCAGTTTCAGTTGGCTGATCGTGATCAACTACATGAAGGGCATTGCGTAAAGTTATAAATCGGTCTCGAACTATTTTGTCGGCAATAAGTCCAATCCTCATACATATTAGCTCGCCAGTAAATTCGTGGGTATGAAAGGCATCCCATGAGAATATGCACACCAAACACTTTAGGTATTTCCGATTTTGTAGTTTTGTGTGCTTGGCCAGTCTTTCGTATGTGATATAAGTTTCTACACCGGGCAGTATCCTCATAGAAACCTTCATCATAATAATCATGAAAATATTCGGATGATGTGCGAACTGTGTTTTTTGGTACGGTTACATTATATTCATGTGGTTTATCGGTAAAAGCAATATTCTTCGAGGTGTCTCCATAACCACGTTGCAGCAGATTTCGCTGAGTCGCCGTAGTACGAGAACGTGACTGCACTCGCTGCGAAGTAGTACCACGAGACCTCCCACTGCTTCTAATTTGTTGCGAAGTAGTACTATGAGAGCGTCCCCTATTTGGGGGACGTTACCTGACTTAGACGTTCAGGTTCTATTTTATCGCCTGAACCTTCAGAGCACTCGTCCACGCTCATAAGTTCAGCGAGAACACGCCGCTCTGTTTCTGAGTCTTCTTCGTCGTGGAATTCTTCTTCTTCTTCTGACTCGGTTCCATCGCCAAGTAGTTCTAAGATACGATCATCAGATATAGGAAGCACTAAAACAAAAAACAAACTTAGCCACAATACCAACTTTTAATCAATAAACAAAAAACTACGTTGAAATCAATTTATAGGGTTACGACCCAAGGGCCACAACCGTGATACTTAAAGTTTAGGTACAATTTGTATCTAATTCAGAAAACAAAATAGCGAAAATACAGGGTTCTCCAATAAGAGGTGTTATTTTGATATTCAAAGAAAAATGCCATTTTTTGAGATAAATGATCGGATCTTTATTTTATTATAAAGAAGAAGGTATGCCGTTAATAACGAAAGATAACATCAGCTAAATGACCACCACGACCACGCCTACAGGACCATAACGTTTTCATCATCTGTCGATAGCGCAATCCATTCACCGTAACTGTTGCTCCAGCCTCATTTTCGAAAAAGTAAGGTCCAATGACCCCGCGGGACCATAAACCGCACCAAACAGTCACACGTTGAGGACAGAGAGGCTTTTCAACAATAACTCTTGGGTTTTCCGAGCCCCAGATGCGACAATTTTGCTTGTTGACGAAGCCATCGAGGTGGAAATGGGCCTCATCACTCAAGATGAGTTTTCGATGGAATTCCGGATCATTTTCATGCATTTCAAGGACCCAATCAGCAAAGACTCGACGTTGTTGATGATCGGCCGGCTTGAGTTCTTGTGTTAACTGAACTTTATAAGCCTTTTAAGACCCAAATCTTTATGCAAAATACGGTGTAATGACGTTTGTGGAATGCCTAATTCCAAAGAACGACGAGGAATGGACAAACCTGGGTTTTCTTCAGCACTTTTGGCTACACCAGCAATATTCTCGGCGGTTCTTGAGCGACTTGCACGAGTTTTATTCTTCACATCACTATCCCGACAGCTCGAATTTTTCTACCAATTTCTATATTGCGGTCCGACAAGGTGCTTCACGACGACCCAAAAATGTGCGAGTTTTACGAACCGTCTCTGCCACATTTTCACCATTTTTATAGTGAATTTTGATAATTTGAATGCGTTGTTGAATCGTGTATCGTTCCATTTTTATTAATGGCGTAGTTTCTACTTGCAAATGTCAGAAAATGACAGCTCCAAAAGTGACATCTACCGAAATAGCGGGCTAATTAAAATAACACCTCTTATTGGAAAACCCTTTAGTTGGTATTTCATTTGATTTATGTTTATATTGTAAAATAAAACAAAAACAATACTCAAAATATAAGAATAAACAATAACACATAATACTTACACGTGCTACCGCTCGGATCAAAATACGCGGCCATCTTTTACTTCCGATTGTGACAAACTAACAACCCATTAGACAACGCGGGCCTCACTCTCAAGATCGATCGTCGTCGGTTGCGTTTGCAAAAATGAATCCGCGCGGTTTTCAGATTTTTTAAAAGTTACTCACACTACCGTATACCGTCGGGTGTAAAGGGGTATGCTTGTTCACAATTTGTCTGCAATTATTGTCATAAGTAATAATTCTCTCCAATTTTTTTTTATATAAGTAGGTATTACTATCGTTAAGCATTTCGGCATTAAAATCTGTCGCTATTGTGTCAACATCCCATACACTGTCCAACTATTCCTTAATTTGAACTGAATAGTAGTTTCTAAAAAAAATTCCTGCAACTTTCATATCAATATCTTAAAAAATATGAAAAATGAAACACACTCAGATCAGTCTTAAGCTGTGGAAATTTCAGTTCAGGCTACGCTTGAAAATCTTCTTTACTTCAAGGTAAATAAAACTTAAATTGGCGGGAAAACAATTCTGACCTCCAAATTACGTTCTCCAAGCTTTTTATATGGAAATTTATTGCCTATGCGTGGTGAATGCAATTCCCTTGGTACTTTCGACGAGTCGTGAAACACTGACTGAACTCAGTTTGTTTACAAATTTTTGCTCAACTGGCTCTTTATAAGGAATTCCCTATAATGACAGCATTGCCATACCGAAACACATATGAGATGCAATGATGCATGGCAAGTGAAGGAAAATTAATCAGAAAAACTTGATCAAAACATTATACCTACACATATATGCATGCACGCATACATGTTTCTATATATATTTCACCCACGAAGAAATCCCCTTCACGAATACCATCAAATCAAATGCTAGTCCGATAATGTTTTCAAAGGTTACTTGAATGAATATTCATATATGTATACTGAAAACCCGAATCATTTTACTCACACAGATTAAACTAAACGAAACTAAAATATAAATGTGTGCGTATTCCATCGAGTCAGTTCAGTTCAGTAAAGTTTTAGTGAGACGAGACGACGAAAGCGAAACCAGTTTTCATCTTTCTCAGTTTGTTTACGGCATTCAAAGCGGTGAGATCTATGTTCTTCGCAATGTGCTCAATCATGACTGAGTTTTAGTCGATTTCGATAAATTGTAATTTTCCACGTCTATCCGATTTCGTTTTCCGTTAAACACAATAATTATCATATTTTCTTGCGTGTGGAAATTGCCTTTTTCTCCAACGGGTTTTCGTTTCAATTTGATGCGTTAATTCAATATTCGCGCACTAAATTTAGTGTAAAAAGTGTCTGCTGCCGCCCGCCGCCATAGATACAACGAGTACGAAATGGTGGGATTATCGGTGTAAATATATAAAAGCAAAATTTACAGTGAAGCTTAAACGTGCTACTAATTTTATTCTGGTTTTATGTGTGATTTATGTTGTTGGTGTTGTGCATTCCTTTTTGAAAATCTACACAAAAATCTGATAATTATTAAGTGAAATCCTCCAATAGAAAAGAGAGAAATTCCATAATGAAAAAGTGGTTAGTGTTGCTAGCAGCAACATTTCACATGTTGCTTGAGTGCTGTGATACAGTTCGAGTCTATGATAGTTCTCACGGTGAAATGATGGGTGATCCTAAACCGCCAAATGATAAATGTGAATTGATAACGATTTCAATATGTAAAGATATTCCATATAATTGGACAATAATGCCAAATCTAATGGGACATAGTCGGCAGGAGGAAGCCGGTCTGGATGTGCATCAATTTACACCGCTTGTTAAAATCGGTTGCAGTCCAGATCTGCAGCTTTTCCTATGCTCCGTTTATGTCCCTGTTTGTACAATACTCGAGGAACCGATCCCACCATGTCGAAGCCTATGCGAATCGGCTAGACTTTGTGAAACTTTAATGAAACATTACAATTTTCATTGGCCCGATAATTTGGAATGTTCCAAATATCCTGAACAAGATACGGGAGTATTATGTATGCCGCAGAATAATACAGCAACAACTCCCACACCGAACAGAAGTAAAACTCCAAAGATTACTAATGCTCGGAAAAATACTGATATTGGTGGACCACAGCGTAATATCGGATTCGTTTGTCCAGTACAATTGAAAACACCATCTGGAATGGGATATTCTTTGAAAGTTGGCGGAAAGGTAAGCAATTTTCTCATTTTCTTTGTAATCTCTTCTTACCTGGCTGAGTTGGTTGGTTGTCGTATCATAAATCATTTCTTAAATGCAACACTACCAAGAACTAAAACCGACGAAGATAGAATGGTCATGTTCAATGGTTGTTGTAGAATGGTCCTTCAAACTTGCTTTCCTGACTACCTTCTGTCTCAACCTTCGACCCCTATGTAATAAATTAATTCCATCATGATTCCAAGAACAAAATGCACCACATGATGCAGGGAGGATTGTGAGGACGTCCGTCGTCGCGGCGGCTAAGAGAATCGGTTATTTTTGTTGTTGATTTATTAATGTTATTTTGGGTGAGAGTCGCATTATCTGCTCATTAAAGTCAAATGTGGTGTCGGTCGTCTAAAATAGCCTGCCAACGACTGCATGAATTTCTTCATCTTTTATCTTTGAACAAAAGTGTGCAATCGCATCATGCCTGATAGTATACCTATGCTATGCTAGCCGAGACGTCGAGATCCTAAGTATTTTGAGAAGACTTTTGGAATGAGACGAAACAAAAATTTTTTATTTATTTATTTTTCTTCCTCTGAGTGTGGTCTAAATTTAGCATAATTCCAAATGGATGCTGATGATGATGATGATGATATAAATGGGGTTACCTTTTCGTATAGGGACCGAGGGAGAGTAATTGACTCTTTTTTTTTACGGAGTAGGTATTTTTGCATTTTAGTATCTGAAAAATGAAGGCGAACTTAAATTTCAAATTATTTTCTGTTTTCATTTGGAGCAATATTTAATTTTTAGTTATTAAATTTTCCCTGCAATAATTGTAAATATTGTTTGTGTTATAAAGAGGAGCTCTGTGTTTTTTGTTTTTTTGTTAAAAGTAGTTATTTTGGGGCTAGAAATTGTTTTAATGGTTGAGCTTGAAGTATCAATTTTTCGCCGCACCAACTATACTCTATCTATCTGCAATTTTAGAATAAGTGGATAACACTAGATAGGTATAACGAATTTAAATTAATGGGTAAATTAATATGCTACTACTATACTGTAGTAGCTATCTATATTATCATGCATTACAAAAGGAAAACCTAACTCGATAAATGGACTGGAGAGTTATGTCGATCGCTCTCAAAATTTTGTCTAATCTGCAAGCAAATTACATTCGAGTAATGTACATAAGAGAAAATGTTAAAGCATCAGTTAAACGATCCAGACGTACCTATCTCATTTATCTCGTTGCCATCAGTTATCAGTCGCGTACAAAACCTACTATGTTCTAAGAACTAAGCTGCAGAAGAAAAAAAATTCTTTGAGGTAGCTATGAAGTAGAGTTCCAACCTTAAGACTTGATATGAAATACTCGTGCGGACGAAATACGGGCACGCGTGTATTTCACATGAAGAAGAAGTCCTGACATTTATGTTTGTGATCACGTGTAATCAAGGCATAAATATCACGCAAAAATTTAATTTTATGTATTTACATATTATATACCTATGTACCTATGTGCTCACGTTACAAGAAGTGATACCTATCCAGTCAAAAGTATTGTAGGGTAAATGCACCAATTCGTGCCCGTCCACTACCTAATTCGCGTTCAATTCATTTTATAATATGCCATAAAACGACGTAGATATTTGCCCTAAAATGCAGATATTTCTATAACCTCAGGTTCGTGTATATGTCTACTACCCCTAAAGTGAGCACTTTCAGCAAGTTGAGTTAAATCTGAGTCGTCATAGCTTAGTTCATTAGGAGTCGGCATGTAAATACTCATTTGGAAAAAGAAGCATATAATATGCTTGCTGGGACCTTCCCAGTTAATTTCGGTTTTATATTGCAATGTCATTGGAGAGAAGGCATGCATAAAACTTCTTTCGAAGTGATTATACTGGCATGATGCGAAGTGGTTCTGTTGGCATGATCTGGAAGTAATTGGAAAGAACGGGTTAACAACTTTTACTCAATTTTGAAATCAATTTTTTTCCCAGCCCGCTAGATTGACGGACAGAGAGCCATGTAAAATATTTTTTATTTTAAAACACTTAAAAATTCTTTATCTTCCAATAATTTTTTTAAAGTTTAAAATTATTTTATCTTTTATGAGAAACCGTTCGTTTAACACGTCCGAATACGTCAAGCATCACACTTAATATGAAATTGTCCATTACGCATATTAAAACAGGAGTGAAACAGGAGTCACTATACTACTTACGATACTGCACAAATTTCGGAGCTTCTTGATGCATCGCATATGCCTTCCTGGGTATGTTTGAAATTTTTACAAAAAATTCGATTCCTTCTGCATACCTTCCACATGAAGGCCTTCTAAGTGTTCCAACTAGGTAATGCGAAAATGCAAGAAAACATATTTTATTTTAACGTAATGGTATGAGTTTAAAATGTAGGAGGCTGCGTTTTTTATGCTATTTTTACTTCATAAGAAAGTTTTTTAAGTAGTTATATTTCAAATAAATATAATATTGTTTGAAATTTAAGATAATTTTCGGAATAACCACATTAATTTTAGTGGCCGCGAAATGATTACTATCATGAGCCATTTTGCGTGTATCTACTGGTGGCCGCAAATTAGACCTGTATTTTTTCCCTTGCTACATATTGCGATCTACAAGCAGCTCTTCATTAATTTAATGCATTGCATACAAGAAAATATGGAAGGATATACTGCTACAACGCTAAATGAAGTATTGTCGAACATTCGACAAGGAAAATTTTCTATTCGAACAGCATATAACATCAAAAACAAAAATTTCAAAAAACATTACTTGATAAATTGTCTGAAAGATATCTTGAAGGCGTAGGAAAAATTGGAGCATGAAGTATTTTAACGGAAACCGAAAAAAAACTAATTGAGTGATGTGAGTCGTTAGCCAAATATGGATTTCCATTAAGTCCTGATAGCCATTTAAGCATAGTTCAATAAAATCGGCCAAGTGCGAGTCGGACTCGCACACGAACGTTTCCTTACCATCGTACAAGATTTAACACTATGTACTTTTTATTTTATTATTATTATTTTTATATTTTCATTATTTGTTGTTATAGCAGATATTTCATGTGCCTATCTATTACGGTTTAAGAGATTAAGCAATTGTTAAGGTCGAGCAAAAAACGCCGAAAGAATCAAGATTCTTGTCTGGGGGCCCCCTTTAATTTTTAATTTAATTTAATTTTTATTATTTGTTATTATGGCGGCAATAGAAATACACACTCTGTAAAAATATCAACTGTCTATCTATTACGGTTCATGAGATACAACCCGCTGCAGACAGACGGACAGCGGAGGCTTAGTACGGGTACGGAACCCAAAAATCGAGCAAGGCGATGTCACGACGACTACATCCTGGCTATTCGAAAATGGTTAGATAAGCTACAAAATTTTTCCAAGGAGATGAATGCAGGAGTTATATTTGAAGAAACAGTGGTTTTTAATAGCCATGCCAGAAGACTAATTTTTAGTTCGTTCTGAGTCAGGCTGTATGAGAATATATCGCGAATGGCGTTAATGATTACATGGTTAATTACTGAACAAATTCAAAAACATGTGAGCTTTTTTGTTGAGGGACACAAATCCCATCTAACATTGGACTAAGCGAGTTTTTCAGGCAAAGGGGATAATTTTATACGCACTTCCTCCTATCACAATACATATTCCACAACGAGCAGATGTTAATGTTTTCAACTAATGCTTCATCAAAAGTAACGGTAAAAGTGGTTAAGTAAAAATCTTATTTTAAAGAAATGACTCAAATTTGGATCTTAGGCGCATGGAATTCGACGCGATCACTATGCACAACCTAAATATTGTTAAAATCGTTTTCAATGATCAAATTATTCAATCTCCTTTAACACGTGTGACATTCCCCCGAAGCTAGCAAGAGTGTCAAAGGAATAAGAGAAATCAAGGTACTGTCGTCGGCAAAACTATGGATGGGATTGAAATTAAGACAAAGCAAATTATTGAAAATTAAGAGGAAAAACGGAGAGATAATAGAGCCCTCGGGCACACCGGCATTTATAGGGTGAGCTTCATATGTAACACCATCTAGGTGACCAGATCTACAACTTTTATCCATAATAAAAGTGGAGAGGAGCTGGGTCTCAAGTTTGTTTAAAAAGTATGTTGAACTAAATATAGTTTTAAGGCAAAGTTTTGCTTTATTATTCTAATTTATAAAACGTTCAATTCCATTTTGTTATATAATTCCTTCTTGATTTGTTCCTTTTAATTTAATGAAATTTAATAGATGCTGTTATGGAAAACAACACAGTTTGAATTGAATAACATAGTTTTAATCTGACGAATGTTATGTTACTGAGAATTATATCAGAACTTATTATTTTTTAATGGCTTTTCAAATCAAGAATAACAAAAAACGTAATAAAGTCGTACTTTTCAAAATTACATTTATTTAACACCTCCATATAAAAGCAGTTTTTATAACTTTTTTTTTAACCTAAACGTGAATTATCACCTTGGTGGACGCAAACTGGCCTAAATTGGTCACAAACTAGTGATTTCAGCATACACTGATATTTCAATTATTATGCAGACTAGATGAATGTTTTGAGTTTTTAATTTAAATTAAAAAATAAATATTCGGCTTACTAATGTACTACAAAAGTTTAAACATCGACATTAAGTAAATTCTACTAAAAACCCTTCTTGTAAGCATGGTATTTCCATAAATGGATGCAAATTGGTATGTTTACCGTATCAATATTTTGAATTTTTAAAAAGAAATGTACCAAAAACTATATATGTATTTATAAGTACAGCGGAAGGAGTCTAGTTATACTTCATGTTGTTGAAAACGAAAAGTAGTTTAACATGTGCAATGTGCGTGAAAAATTATTAAATTAGAAATATTACGTGCGCAATGATTTTTTACGTGAATTGTTTTAATATTGTTACGAGCGTGGCCTTAGTTCGTTATTTAAAACACAATAATTCAGATATAATTCAAAAGTTCTTTCTTTATTTAACTTTACTGTTTACTCTCAAAAATTCACAAATAATTATCAAATCAACTCTTTTATTTATCGCTAGTACTGTACTTCTAATTATCGCAATCCAAATAGTTTACTTCGTTCACTTCGCTGTCTGAAATAATACTCCGCCTCCTAGCTGTCAGAGTGCCGTATTTATACTCTACGAATTATCCTAGAACCTTCCTGAACATTCCGTTCTCCGAACCCAAAGTTTACTAAGATGACACTAACCTAAAGTTGCTTCCATTCCTAACAGATGCCGCTTGATTCACTTTGTGGCACGTAATAATATTATCTGCATTATAATTATCAGGACCGGATCTATGGAGGGAGTCAATGCGGCACTTGCCCCGGGCGCTAGTTTTAAAGGCGCGAAAATACGATGGACTTGTGAACTCATAACTAAACGAGAAAAAATCTAATTATAAGAATTAGAAAATTTTTTCAGACCATACTTCACAGATTAGTCTTCTTTCCGGAATTTAAAAGCTCTTTTGCTGACATCATACTTAGAATTGTGCTTATTCTTATATAGTCAATCATTTTACTGTCTATTAAATTTAAGTCTCTCTCTCAGCCTCAGCTAATTAAAATAAAAATTCCGCTAAATTCTCAAATTGTTCTTGTATCATATATGAAATGAATCCAACAATTTTATAAATGTACTATGGCGGCTGGCAACCCTATGTTCCTCATCATCCACCAATCCTATCTCAAATGTAGACAGAATATAAGATAGTAGTCACAAGCATAGAGTTGTCAGTAAAATATTTTTATGCCAGCTAAATTTAGCCATTTTAGCCGAAGTTAAAGCCTTTAAATCCGGCTAAATCTTTTCAACCTGAAAGGCAGTACGCCAGAATCACTACCCAGAGTTTTTTTTAAACCATGTCAAATTTTAGTAGTTTTAGCCGGGAAAATTGATATTGCAAAGCGGCTAAAACAAAAAACCAATCTCGAACATAATAAAATTTTAAATTTGTATTCATTGTGTTAATAAAATAAAGCGAATTTGTTTTAGAGAGTTTTGCTATGAAAATTCATAGCGAAATAAGTCAATCTGGAGTTGACTCAGTTTGCTGCTAAATCTGCATCTCGAGAATTGAGTGGAAAAAACTCTTTATGCAAATGAAAAATCTTTGAAAAAAGAAATTTCGTTGCAAAAAGAGGGCGTTTCATATAACCAGGAACCGTATAATCGTCAGTACGGCTTGGTTCCTGCCCTGCTCGAGCTGCAGGCAAACTGAGTCAATTTCAAATTGACTTATTTCGCTATGAATTTTTATACCAACACTATGAAATGCTAGTCTCGCAAGTAAATACGTAGTATTTCGCCTCATATAATTCACACTTAAAATTTATTTTTTGTCTATATATGAAAGGTCAGCTTGGCTGTTTGCTATGGCGTATACGGCAGGCAGGAACCAAGCCGTACTGACGATTATACGGTTACTGCTTATATGAAACGCTCTCTTTTTGCAATGAAATTTCTTTTTTCAAAGATTTTTCGTTTGCCTAAAAGGGTTTTTTTCACTGAATTTGTTTTACTTTCCTTTTATTTTAAAACAGTTTCAGATTCAAACGACCTTAAGATCTTAATTGTTGTTTGAATTTCAAATTATTTTTATTTAACAATCATTATTATTTCAATATTCAAATTGTTAGTAACAATTCTGGTTCTAGTTCCAGGGTATGGTTATCTATCATATACATATAGTGCCTAGTATACACTGGAACTGAACTGTTATAAAATTTGCCCTAAAATTAGAGGGGAGGCAACTACCGTCTTTACCTGCCCCCCCCCCCCCCTCCCTGAAAAATTTCCTAGATCCTGCACTGATAAATGTTCGAATTTGCAAACAGTAGGCTCTGTTAGATGAACAGACAAGAAAGCTCCTACTGTGGCTTGTACCTCGAGCAGTTGGTCGTCACGATGCCAAAGTCCCAGTGGAAAAAGAAAACATCTATCTTAAATACTAAGTAAATAGAGGTAGGTACGTCAGACGGCTTCCAATCTTGCTTATTTCTTTGTTGAAATTTTTCACGTATGGAAAATTTACACCAAAGTTATTGGAGTTGTGACGGATAATGCTCCGAATATTGTGAATGCAATTAAATCATTGGAAAGTATCCCTGATGCAGCTCATACCATGCAAATTATTTTCAATAAAGCATTAACTACGGACAATAGAATAAAACATGTAGTTATAGAACACGGAAGTAAGATTGTTAGCCATTTTAAGCATTCTAATGTGGCCAAGTATGCTTTATAGAATCTAAGTACTGATACCACTGATTGGACCACTTCAACTACCGCTATTGCATAAAAGCTAGAAATCGAAGAACGAGAAAGGGAAACAATTGAAAGATTTATAAAACTCTTAAAACCACTTGAGATTGTTACAGCACTTTTTTTTGGCAACAATAGGTATATCTTCTGTATCCATGGTTAGACCAGTAATAATAATAGTTAGTTGGTAAATTATTCCATAAACGGATTGACTGGACAAAGTAAGAATCTTCATATACAACAGTGCGAAAACGAGGAAGCAGGAGATTGAAATTTCTAGCTGAACGTAAGTTCTGTAAATTGCATTCGATCAAACAGCCTGGAATTCTCGTTTTGATCAGGTTGTATAAAAAAGACAACAAATTCATTTCCAAGTATAGTTTAAGTGACCAATCCAACAGCTGGGAACTGTAGGGAGAGATGTTGTCAAATCTCCTAAGCCCAAAAATAAATCGAATACAATCATGATATGCAACATTAAGCTTGTGGGACCAAGCACTATCTAGCTTTGGGTAGATTATGTTGCCAGATGTGAAGTAAGGTAGTAATAGTCTGTTTATCAATCGCGACCGCATATCCCTCGAAAAAATATCAGCAGTAATTCACAGTTGTCTAAGTCCACCATAGATCTTACGAAGAGTAAATTTGATGTGGTCACAGCATTTTAAATTAGAGTTGATGGCTATTCGTAGACTTATTGCAGAGTTGACTAAGGTCAAAGGAGAATTGTCAAGCAGAATACTGGGAAAGTCATTTGCGCATAGCTTGCTGTTATGTATAATCATGTAATGTGATTTAATTGGATTCAGACTTATAGTTGGTTTAATGACGCCCATTTGCAGTTCTCTACTAGTCCGATCGGTAGACTGAGGTAAACCTGGACATCATCAGCGTACATGTGAATATCGACATCATGAACCACATCAGGAAGATCATTTATAAAGATGCTGAAAAGTAGTGGGCCAAGTATTGATCCCTGAGGAACACCGCAAGCTACTGGCAAGAATCCTGACAGAGATTCGCCAATCTTAACTTGTTGATATCTGCCTATCAAGAAGCTACGAATGAGTCGAGCAGCGGAAGAGGAGAACGCAAAAGAGGTTAATAGTTTCTGCAGATGAATGTTTTGATTGACATTATCAAAACCTTTGGAAGAAAAATCAAGCAGAGCCAATACACTAATAAATCCCTTGTCGAGTGCTGCCCGCAAGTCATCTATCACCTTCAATAGAGCTGTAGCACAGCTGTGCTTTGGACGAAATCCCGATTGCCATCTGGTTAAAAAGTCATTGTCCTCTAAAAATGTTAGCATCTGGGAATACATTAGTCTTTCCAGTACTTTTGAAAGAAAAGGCACAATGCTTATTGGCCGAAGATCATTCATATCAACAGGTGATGATTTTTTAGGTAAAGCCAATACTGTAGCCACTTTCCAAGTGCAGGGGAAAACAGAGCGAGTAAAACACGAATTTAGGACATAAGTTAAATTGGTCAATAATTACGGGTAATAAGATTTTAAGAAAGCGGGGTGAAATTTCATCGAATTAATCGAATAGCATTAATTACATCATACGAATTTACGGTATTGAAAGAAAATAGAGTTGACGCAGAGTTATTAGACGTATTAAGAATAGGGAGAACATTTGCGGGAACAGTAATCTCACTTTGGTGAGAGAAAACAGGTTTCAGTTTGTTAGGATCAAAATCGGAATTCCATGTGCGTTAATTTACCATAACAACCAGCCAATCCTGAGATTACTCCAGAGTTTCTTCGATGGAAGATTTGGATCTAATCTGTTCGAGAAGCATTTTTGCTTAGCCTTCCTTACTGCTAGAGTAACTCGGTTGCGTGCTGCCTTAAACAATTGCTTTTTATACTCAGATTTAATACGCCGGTGAAATTGATAATAATATTCCCTTTCTGAAATTAAAGAAGAAATCTTTTCCAAACAATTGGCGAAGTCGATACTTTGATCGCTGCTTTTAAACGGAGCGTTACAAATGAATTGAAGATGAGCTTCAATCTCTGACAAAATTCCATAATTGAATTTATTTTTCAAGGAAATGTACGTAGGAACAATGATCCTTCTATTCAATTCGAAGACTATCTTGCAGACTCCCAAATTAGATTCGATTTGGACCTATATGAATAATGGAAATCAGGAAAGAAGAAATATCCAGATATCTCAATGCTGGCAAACAAATATTTGGCTATTCTGGCTACATTTACTATAGCTCAGAGCATTGCTTCTTTACGGCTGGAAATATTTTAATTTCAAAAAGAAGCTGTCTATTGCCAGAAAATGTCGACCTGTTTATTTTTTTGTACCAAAACAGGTCACTACTTAATTAAATTCCTTATCTTTGTTAGTTTATTACCTGAAATAAATTTTGAAGAGATCCTATCTTTCCACAAGGTCTCTGGCAGAGTTAGGTGTAGATTCGGAATTTTTGTCTCTCGAATTTCGCAAGGACACCCGTACTCTTAGCTTAATATTAAGCAATAGTGCATGTTCTAATGTTAAGTTGCTCATTAATTTTGAGCCACGTGCAAAATAACGTTTAGTTTATAGGTAGAAGAAAAATTTCCTACTGAAATTATGAATCATACAAACAAAATTATCTCAAACACCGTTGATTTTGTGAATTATGTACAGAACTATTTGAAAACTAACATTTGTAAGGTCTCCAAATCTTGTCAGAAAGTGTTATGTTTAGAAAAAAAAACTTACAACAACATTATTTTGATGTCCTATAACTCACGGGAAAATACGAACAGATTATATTAATGGAAGCAGTATCTCAAAAATAGAACCGAACCCTTAATATCATCCTTACAATATATTTTTTTTTACATCTCCACCCCAACTAATAAATCTTTAAATACATATATCGTACGACTTTCCGAACACCCTATACGTCTATACGTCTTTAGCATGGAATTGATGAATGAGAGGCAATATGAGCTACATGTGTATTCAATTAGTAACTGTTTTCCCTAGACTTATGTCGGCCACTTTGCTAGATATTGTCCGAAAAGGTAATAGATTATGTATGTGTGCGTTAAAAGAACCTTTACGGATGGGTATCCATTGGAAACATTAAATTCAGATCTCCCAGTATTGGAAGAAAAATTTAAAATTTTTGTGAAATTAATCATTCTGAAACTGATGCAGGTATATTTTTTGTACCAACTGTGGGAAACCACTTTTTTAATACATATTTTCATTTAATACGGGTCGGGGGGGGGGCAATCTACACCTTTTGCAAATTATTCTGGATTGAACTTTTATTTTTCAAGTGCATACAATATTTTTTGTTACTTCAATCCTCCAAATTCTCTGATAAACTCTTGAACTTGAAAGTCCTTCTGAAGGTGTCCTTACACCACCACAAAAGATCTCAAAATTTGCAGTGACTATGTGCATGAATGGCTAAATACTTGCCTACATACCTCTAATAATAACAATAATACACCACAATTTTCCATTGCAGGATCAAAGATTTTTGGATGTAGGTACATCGTTTTTCATACTAGGACTCATTCTCTCCACTTTGATGGATTTCCTTTCTTTGCTTTTTGATTATACGTAAATAGATGTTCTTAGTCTTCAACAACTAGGATTAGTACTGTGATAACATTTGTGAGAGCTACCTCCTGAGATTAGACCTGATTGTATAACATTGGTTTGGTAAATACCGTTTTCGGTTATTAATGAAAAATAAGGTTGGTTTTAAGGTTGCTTAGAAATGCATCATTAAAAGAATCGAATTAATTTTCCTCAAGTTAGTATACCCACTAAGAAAATTTTTCATTATACCTCAGGCAACACTTGAGCTGGACTAATGATGTTGGAATTTTTTTAAAAGGTAATAATTGAAGGATGTTTTTTTATGAGTATATATTAAATCATTTCTTAGTATGATCACCTTTAAAGATTTTTGACTTTCAAAACAGGTGAATTTTCTAGGATCAAAATGTCCGACAGTAAGCTGTCAAGGTTTTACGTGAGCACCTGCCATTATGGCTTAATCTCACGGCACTCTTAATGCACGGATTAAAGACAAGCAAAAACCAGCGCCCTTGAGAGGCAGAATATAATTTATATTCTGTCTCATCAAGTACCAGTTTATGTCTGTGCATGCTTGACATTGGACTTACTGGTCGAAGCGAAACCTACCTAAAATCTCTTCCGATCTGTGGGTCACGGCACCCGGTTGATTTAGCGCAACTCCACGCCGAGAGCCAATCCTCTAAGCATACATTAATAAGCAACCATTCCTCAAATTCACGGACGCAGTATGCAATTTTGTCAAAAGTACAAACTACTCTGTTTCGAGAAGAATGTTCGCCTAAGTCATGCAGACTCAGAAAATCTCACTCTGCCCGCATATGGGCTACCACAGCCACTACGATGCTCCCACAAGGGGGCCTTCGCAATGTTGAGACGAATATCACTACTATGTAGATCAATTCGGGGCTCCTCATCCCCGTAGTACCAAGTTAGCAATGTCGGCTACCCAAATGGTATGGCTTCGTATAACATAATCGTACGATTATGAGTACTCCCAGTGAAATCTTCATGCAGACTCTTAAACGTTACTGGTACCTCCGTTCGGGCTTAATCATATTAGCACATAAAAAGTGACAGTAGTGGACCACGAGAAGGCTATGATCCGCCCTTTAGGCTAGGAGAGGCTTTAGACTAACGCCAGTAGTCTTATAGCTTACCAAGGTAGAAATACCAAGCTGCATACTAGGTCATATACGCGCTAGGCTTCACTAGGTACCCGCACAATCATCAGAAATCAGAAAGCTATATCCTCAGTACAACGAAGCACGGTGCACATATATGGCTTTTCACATTCAGTTATCCTCCCTTGGCAGCTCTGCGCTTCACTTGCCCTTTGCACCACCCAAAATGTCCGACAATGAAAACGCCAATTTTTCCATTATATGTGAACTTTTCTGAAACTGAACTACACCGAATGAGAGCCCTTAACACGTTCATGCCGCGCCGATATTCATGTTTATCACTTAAGTCTGGAACACGCGTAGCTGTAATATAGGACACTCAAATGTGAGTGGAAAGGTGTCGATAATGTCCAGAATTTCGAAAATCGTTTACAGCTTCGAAAATAATACGAATTCGAAAAACCTGTCAACCTTTTGTACATTCTAATGATTTCCACGCACTTCAGATTTATGTAACAAAAGGTACTTTATTTCACCTTCCCTTGTTCCGCTGTTATGAACACATATTTTGAAAAATTCTCAATAAATGTAGTAAACATGTGTCTAAGTAATAAATACAAAAAACAATAATGGACCCAAAATAGATCCATGGGGGACTTCAGCCAATTAAACTGCATAAGGATTAAAATTAAAAAACAATCAAATGTTTTCACCCTTTTAGAACAAAGTTCATGGTCTACTAAAAACCCCTTCCAGGATGCATTCTGCAGCTTTTATTTTTATATTTTCACTTATTTGTTCATGTTGTCTGAACACCTTCAACTCATTCTGTTATAAGAAACGGTATGAACCGTAGTAAAAATATTTATATATTTTTTTTACCACATTGTAAACATTTTTTAAAAGTTTTTTATTTTATTTTATCGTCTCCAAATAGCAAGATATTTAGTGCTAAAATTTAAGAACCTCCTGCAAGTAGAGAGGCCCATTTATTTTGAAGTACAATTTTATTACCAGAGAATGTCTACCAGAGCGTTGAAAATAAACCCTTTTACAGCCTACTATACTTTTCATCTCTGTAAAATATACCATCCATTTCTATACATAAATAATAAAGTATTCCCCATGGGTATTTGTCCACATAGATCCTCAAACCACCAACAACAACGACAACAACTGGATAAAATCGACTGAAAAACCTGGACCTAGATCCCATTCTACTTGTTCGTCCCTGAAGAATTTCCGGAAACATTTTCTATGCTCTCCCTGAATACACCTATACAATCCGGCGACAGCAGCGGGAGCTTCTGTTGTATAGGCGACAAAATATTTTTTGATGTTTATTCCTATTTTTTGGAGGACAGTAAACAGGAAATGAATGAAGTTTTTCATAAGTTTTCCTCCGAACATGTTGTCAACCAACCTTTTTTTTTATGTTCTAACTTCGTTTGTTGGGTACACTTTCGAAACATGAAGTCCGACAAGAGTATGCCTACCATATGTACAAATATGTATGTATTTCCCCCTTATGGTCGGGCTCTTTTCAATATCGAAGGCAACATAATGTCGATCATATTTCAAGTCCAGTTGGTTATAATTCATCCCTCATTAAGGGTAAGTAAAGAAAGCTTGCAAGTCAAAAAATCTAACCTGAGTCAGAGTACTGCTGATGGCATAGAAGGCTTTCTGTCAGGATACGTTTGTGTATTTGCCTGGCTATAAACACTGTTTTAGTTTTGACATTTGTGTGCGAAAATTATCCTATATAAATGTACGTTTCTAGGTATACCGGTGTATAGCAAATGGTCAAGTGGGAAATGCCGACTCAGAACCCATTTGTTAAATTGCTGCCATAAATGAATTGCGTTTCTGGGCGCAATCATTCAATGTAGCGGCAAAAAAAAAGTAGAAGTTCAATAGATGGCAGGACATTTAGTTGAAAAAAAGGGCATATCTGTCGCTTTTCATCCTTCAGTTTAAAGAGTGTTGCCTTTTACAGTTCGTATTTATGTTGGAATGTATGTCCGTTCAGACGATTTAACATTTATTGATTGGTGCTGTAAAGCTGTCCATTAAAACTGTTTCAATTTAAATAGGTCTGTCGAGGGAGGTTTTTCTCTTAGTTTATTTATTTTTTTTTTATAGAGGGACAGGAATCGAGTTAATTGGAAACTTTTCGTTTGGAGTATTATATGTCTGACTTTACTTTATGCATGTCTTTTTAGAGTAAAATGCGATAAAATGGAAGCACAAAAGAAGTTCAATAAAAATATCTAAGGATTAAGGTGTCACACATACCTTTATGCTGAAAAGCAACTTTAAATCGAAGATTCCAGATGGGATATGCAACGGATGCGGAGATAAATGCGAGATGATGACTCAATTTCTTTGTAACTTTTGGGGTCTCTCAGGAAAGCGTTACAGATTCCTTGGCTTATACCTACTAGACGAGATACATGAACTCGGCAAGGAGGTGGGCTGGGGTCTAATACTTAAATTCGTAAGAGCGTCCGATTGCGACCTATGAGAAATTGCTCATACTTAAGTTTGGATGGTGAACAATGGGCCTTGTTATCGCCTACGTTCCAGAGATCTCATAGGCAGCCTCAACCTCAGTTTTCAATCAACTCTTGTTGTACGAAATATCTTGAAAAAGTATGTATTTGAAAATGGACCACTAACTTAGAATATATGTGTATTTTGATGCGTGCCAGTGTTTCGCATTACTGAGAATTCCATACAATAACCGTCTTCTATATGAAACAATATATTTTGGATTACCTCACCACCAATATAGGCGGATGCATGATCATATCGATATCGGCAGTAAAACTACTGCGCTCTCGAGTTGAGGTCTACGTTGGTTAATCTTACACCATCTAACCAAATAAAGTGCTCAATTTCGTACTTTTTTAAGAACAAGTCAAGTGAGTATAAGGGGACTCCTAGCAAGTAGCTTGATTCTAGTAGATATATGTACGTGAAATACTGATCAGCTTAAATCATTGTGGTAATTCATTAATACCTAATTAAAAATAAAAATTATAGAGAGATGATTGAACCTTGAGGAACACCATATGTTGTTCAAATATATTTTATGGAATGCTTTTTGATTTTATTATAATCTATATTTGTTCAAGAAGGAATTTTTTTTAGATTCTCAGGTATATAGCAAAAGCTAAAAAATGTTTTTAATTTGTAATTCTACCACACAACCCATTATATTTTTGGTGGCAAGTTTCAAGTCTTGGTGTGACTCATCAGCAGGTCCCAACAAATGAAAAATAGAATATAGAAAAGAATTGAAAAAAATGAAAATAATTGAGAAAAATAGAAAAAAATTTTTAATTTTTTTTATTAATAAAAAATTTAAAAATGAAAAAAAAACAGATTCATTTGAATCGAATCGAACCTGTATACGTCCGCAGTGGGCTGATAGAATAACAAATTAAAACATTTTTTAGCATTTGCTACATACCGGAGAATCTAAAAAAAATTCCTTCTTGAACAAATATAAGTTTACCCCGGAAAAAAGTCCTGAAGAGTAATCTTTACTTGTATTACAATCTATGAACGCCTACCGAGAAATTATCAATGACTTTGAATTGCCAGATGAAAACAAAATTAAAATTTCTCTTCAATCTGTTCTACTAAAATATGCTAGCGCTTTGGGAAAGCTTAAAAGGACTATTTTCCCTAATTACCATGTGATAAAGACGTTTTCCACAGAAACAAAATTTACAATTTTGCTTTTCAAACTTATTTTCCATAACAGGGAGATAACTAATAAGGTGACAGTATTTTGGCATGAACAGCCCCGACTTCTAAATTTTATAGTAGGTATCTTTAAAGCACTACCCATTTATGTTCATTAGGTCACGTTGTCAGAAACAGAACGCTAATGCAGTATCGCTCCTTTGTGTGCACACCTGTGAATTTGTTCAATCGATTTAAAATTGTTTACTAAAATCTTTTACAAAATGCAGTGCGGAAGTATCTTACAAAATAAAATGTCAAAATTACGCGTCACTTTTTTAATACAGAAGGAGAGTTCTCTGACAATTTTCAGAATACGCATGTGTTAAGCCAATTAGCGCAGAGAGAAAAGACTGAAAAGTAAGAGAAAATTTAAGATGCGAGAATTGTCGATGTAAAAGTGAAAATGGAAGTCATAATTCACGTCATGCACTTTATTGATATATGCAATAAACAAAAGTGTAGGAAAGATTGAGCCTTGAGGGACACCGCTTTAAAAGCCCTCCTGAAATATTTCGGATAAAAGACGAAGAATAAATGAGACTGAAAGTAATGAGAAATTGAAATTTATATTCCCGTTTAGCTTTTAAGAAGTAAAACTAGTTTTATATGTGGTTACCATACGATCGACGAATTTCTGTTCTGCCCCTATTCTTTCTAGTACTATGGCTGGGAACATTAAGCTGATGAAATTTAAACGATATTTACCATATAGTACTGGTACTACTGTAGAAGCTTTCTGGATTGTGGGAAAACAGAATTGTTTATATAAGAATTATCAAAATTTAGTAATATAAATTTTACATAATAACTGATTACTTTTAAATTGTGATATCTACCCTAAAATTAAAATTAATATTTTCATACTAATGAGAAAATAATAATTCTTCCTGTTGCAAAAAAAACCCATGCATACCAGCAAATCACTTAAACCACATCCTCTTAAAAACCAAAAACAAAAGACAAATTTTGATTCTTTCGAAATTCAGACCCTCTTCTCACGAGTATCTTCGTTTTTTTTTATAATCCTTGTGTTGTAAGTATTTGCGAATGAAAAGTGAAATCAATACCAAAGGTCGACCCACATTCATTGACTACGATAAAAAAAATTAACCGACCACCAACAGACAAGTTAACCTGGTTTGACCACATCGAACTAGTCACACTGTGATAATATGATCGCTCTGAAAGTAGGTATAACTTAGCTTAGCTAAGCGAAATGACATAGGTAGACAAAGAACGTACACACTACACTTTAGTTACATACTTACTGCTAACTAATTTTAGATACTAAGAAAGAAAGACAAGAAAAAGAAAAAAAACGATGAAAATAGGATCGATTACCCTAGTTTTTGTTGCTTCTAATGAAAATTGTGTTTTCAAGATTCCGGGAGATATCGCGTTATCGGATCGACCCACAAAGTAAACATAAAGACGCACTCATTCGGTTAGGTAAGGTACATATCACTACCATTATCGGACAACATCGTATCCGATATCATGCCTAAGATTTATCTCAAGACTAAGAGTTAAGTTAACGATATGACAAAAATATTGGCAACGATCTTTTCAATTACGGTTATCTAATGTAAGTGTGTCGCTGTTGCAAGAGATTATCGTAATTTTAAGTAAATTGCTTACAGGCTAGAATTCCGCGATAATTACGATCCATAAAAACGATAACGCGCGTCAATATTTTGTGGTTGAAATTGATACGCAAATATACAACTGGATGTAGTTAGGTACCCAGATTCCATTAGAATTTTCAACCTATTTATGGTATGGAAAAGGTATCTATGTAGTTTTACACTGTTGTTGGGAATTTTGAAATTATGTCCACTGACACTTGTTGGTATCTTGATAGCTGGCTTAATGAGGTTTTAGGTGTCAAATGTTGTTGTGCGGTTGCAGCAACATTATTTAACGCGCAATATTTTGTTGTATTTTTGTTTTTGTAGAAATATCGTATTTACGGTATTTGGAACATTCACGATTCATTAACTTGAAAGATATATGGTTGAGGTCTGTGTAAAATTTTGATGCAATAATATTTATATGTAAATTGAGATATTGGTAGGTTCTGTAGAAGTTGAGGTTTGTTTGTTTGGGCTGGTGAATGGTTAGTCAAGTTAGTAAATATCGGTAAATCGTTGAGCTCCCCCTGATATACGTGTATACATGTATTAAAAAAAAATATTTAAAAATACTAACTCGAACTATATATGTATATTTAGAAGGTTCGTATATTTGCTAAAGTTCGAAAACACCTTGTTGTTGCTAAGTCTTGTACACGCCATTTTCGTCTGCACGAATGTCAAAAGTTCGAATTCGAATTCGATATTAGATTGCTGGCTGAGGGTGTTGACGGAGAAGAAGACTTGTGGAAGAGGTTGAGTGAGAGTATGAGGAAGTTAGGCCCAATCTCTATCGAGAGCTACACTGCTGCTACTTAGATAGGTTCAAGCTATATGGTATAACTACATGGACTCACTACATCCATAGGAATACGCTGAAATAGAGATTCGTGTAACTTGCAGCTTGTAGTGTGTAGCTCTGCGATGTAGATTGGGTCTTAGTCGGCGGCTGAATGAAAAGGGGTGAGTAGCCTATAGGTAGATTAGGATGAGGCTATGGTGATGTATGTATAGGTCCAGACGTGTAAAGGTATCCCATAATATCTTTTTCCAATCTCACCACCCTTCTGAAGTGCTTAGACTGTGAACTAAAGTCAGTGAAAAATTTTAAAGTAAAGGTACGAGGTAAATACAGTAAAAAGTATTACGGCTGAGAATTTAGCATGTCAAACTGATTGGCCTGAAATATTTTGGCAATCTCATGCCTGTGTTTGGTATCTTTCAGAATGAATATAATCTTGACTTGGAATTGGTTAAATAGGATGCATTCCCATAGAATTGTTTCAAGCCAATATAAATTATTATGTCTTGGAATTTTCAGAGCTTATGTTGAGAATTTTGTCTAACTTTCATTCAGTCTTCTTAATACTGATAGGCTGCTATCTTGCTTGGTCCGTATTCGGATGATTTCTCAATATTTTGAATGATTCAAGCGTGCTTTTGGGCTGTTTTGATTCTTAACCCTTATCTGACCATGAAAGTTTTAACCTTCTATCACCCGAGTAAGGTACCCGGTACCCTCACATGACTTGCACGTAAAACTCATCACTTATGACTCTACTATATTTAATGTAATATCCATAAACCCTTACCGAAAGATATTTCGCAGCTATTGCCTGCGATGAAAGGGATCCGACCAAAATGTGTAAACCGACGTACTGAATTGGTGGCACTGACGGGATAGGCAATGCTGTAGTAGGAATATATAGAAAAAACAAAGCTTACATTCCGCATGAAGGCACCGTGAGGTTTTGTCTTAAATTTTTGCTTTTCATCCAGTTCATACCGAAGAAAAACAAAGCAGTACTGTTGCTGTCAAGTATGCATTACTACCCGGATGTTCGTGATAATGTTGCACAAAAATTGAAGATATACACTTCTATAACGAACCGAAGTATGGAGTAGACACAATGGACCAGTTGCTAAGAAAATACACCACCAAACGTAGAACCAATAGATGGACGTTAACATTTTTTTCCAACATAATAGATGTTGCATGTTTGGCAACTTTTTTCATAGAAATTTTTCACATTTTTCACACCGTGACGCAACGAACAAAATGCCGCCACTTATTTCTCAAGGGCTTGGGAATGCATTTGTGCCTGGCGTCAGTTTTGAACAAGTCAAGGTTAGGTTAGAGTGATGGCCACCGCACCACTTAGACCATTTTTGGTCCATTGTGATACCACCTTATTGGGATCAGGCCAAAAATTCAAAAAGTAATCTCTCTATATTATGTACGAACTGCGATGCAAACAGCTCTGGGAAAAAGGATTACACGAATCCTGGTATAGGCACAGACACCACAGAGTCCACATAAGGACGCATCACGTAGAACTAAGAATAGTCATTGATGTCTTGTAGACGACAACAGGCCCCACAAGACTAGGAAATGCTGCATTTTTACGTAAAAAACCAATATTCAATCTGTATGTAAAAACAGCGCCATCTATGTATCTGTGTTGAACGCGGCGATACTGCCACATTAGATAGTTTAATCATTTGACATTATTTAAATAAATAATCAGTTGTTAATAATTCGTTGCGTTTCATTCCGTACGAAAAGTACGGAGATACTCAGAAGGGTGATAGAAGTACACTTTTCAGAATGGCAAAAATGGAAAAACTCGATTTGTATCGAAAATATTCAAAGATTCTTTAGAAGTCATTTTAAATCCGAAAAAGTACCGGATACCCGATATGACGACATAAGGGTTAAATAATATTTTAGGGACACCAATATTTTTGTACTTAAAACTAGCAGATATTAGAGACATCCCTTTTAATCTTCTTGAAATTGGTACGGTTCGCGTTCCAGCACTAACGGAAGAGACTTCTTCCTTTTTTATACGGGACGATATGTTTTTGAGCTTATTTATTGCCTTTTTTTTTAAAAGATATTGATCTTGGTCTCAAGTGTGGTCCTTCAATGAATTCGACTTTCAAATTGAGTGTAGCTGAAACTTGTTGAAATTCCGATTATGGTGCGAAGTTGTTGTAGGCCATGCATTGGCATTTTCCAATTTAGTAACTTTATTTTTTCTAAGCAAGACTATAATTTCCAGGTTTACCGTTATTCAGATCTGTGCGATTGCAAAGTTTTACTTCCATTGTTATTATATGGGTAAGACGCAGATCAATGCTTTCTTCCAAGCAAATTATTTGAAGCACACTAGAGTGATCTGGATTAATTTCTATGCACTTCACCTATGGTATCAGGTTCTAACCTACTAACATGGTGTTAGCTTCGTCCGCTAACTTTAAAAAGGTAGGGGATGGGAGAGAACCTCATAATTGATAAGCAGCAGGTTTGATATGTATGTTGTTATTCAACGCCTCCTAAACAAAAAAAAAGATTTTAGGTTGCGAAAGAATTTATTAATTGTCTACCTTCATATTAATCCTTGATATGAATCGTTGGTCGTAGAAACACTGGCATTCACGAAATCTTTGAAAAAGTGATCCATTATGTTTGATGTCTCGGTACCACCAGAAAATTTTTGAAGGAGTTGTACCACCTCGGCACTCGGCAGTGGTCCTCCCTAATTACTTATCAGGTGGCGATCCTCAACGAAGCTTCACGTCCTAATTGAATCCTCACAGCTCTTTTCCACTCGTATCATCCTCGTCCATAGAGCCTTCTATGTATATATGATTACGTTTCATTTCGCCCAGGTTTTTAATGACGCATATTCTTTTTGCCAGCTATTTGCTTACTCTAACCTTGGTAATTTGTATGCCCTAAATGAATTCATCAAGTATGCCAAACGAGAATGCCCATTTTAGGCCAGACACCTCCAGACATGAAATTTGTCTTAAGCGATGCATTATGATGATACTTAGAACATATTTGATTAACAATGTTCATTTCAATTAAGTGGCGAAAACTTTTGCGATCAGATGTGGCTTGAGCGACTTTCTTAGGTGCAAAACTGGACTTTTTTACTTCGCGTGATTGTGCGAAATTGGTGCGTCGTGGAAAATGACTTCCTATGAGAAAATTGTTCACAACAGAGCACTAATGTCCATGTGAGGAAAAACTACAAAAATATACGTATATGAAACATATTAACTGGGGTGTATGTGACCCACGTGCGGGTTTGCCGGCTACAAAAACGTTTCGAGAAAGTTTTCTGCAACATGGTACTCAAACTTCTTCGCAGGACCTAAGAAATACGATTCTGTACTAGATTTCCCCAAACGTACTAGATCAAACTTGAACCCCCCTCAATCCTACTCCCGCTTAATTGAAATAAGCATTGTTAACTAAATATGGTCAGAATATCTGTCTGTTACTTTCTGTCTGTTACTTGCTGTCTTTCTGATAATTTAATTTAGGAGCCCGTTGACTTAGCTAGCTAAAATTTTGTAAAGTAAAATCAGGCAATACTTTCAAAGTGTTGCCATACAAATGTCTTTGATTTTTACTATTTAATATTATTTTGGACACTGTTTGAGGTGATGTCCAGCTGGAAAATTGAAATTATACGCGGTATTCTGGTCATAATTAATTTTTCAGAAATAGGTGAGATCGGACAACTTTGCATGGTTGCCATATAAAAATTTCCAAATGTACAGATTTTATACGTAGGTATACTCTTCGAAAAACCGTTTCAAAACAGACGTACCTATGTCTCTATTTACAGGCATTTATCACCTAGGCTACCGTTTTAATGCAAAATTTTCCACCTAATGTGAAATGATGAAAATATTTGCGCTAATACGAGTAGGTAGGTATATCTCAAAAGAAGGCATTTGCACCTTAGTCAACCGTAAATTTTCAAACTAATTATAATTATACAACAAAGGTCTAGCCATCTAGTGCTACATACATACATACAGACACACATACACATTCATAAGTACCTATAAGTCATAGAGGTGGAACTAATTAAATTATTAATTTCTATTTGCAGGAAACTCGTGATTGTGGAGCGCCATGTCATGCGATGTTCTTTCCAGAAAATGAACGAACCGTATTACGCTATTGGGTAGGATCATGGGCTGCAGTATGTGTTGCCAGCTGTTTATTTACGGTAAGTAGTCAAAAGAGCAGTAATAAATTTTAAAGCCAATATATTTTCCATACAGAAGGATGGTGTTCATGCATTAAACAGCAAGCTTCATGCGCTGAATTGAACACCAAACTTAAAAGATTTTCTCCACATTTTTCATTTAACTATAGATCTACAGAGGTTTGTATACCTACTATTTTAGGCATGTATCCAATCTCCAGTTCCCTTTAAATTCAGGTTCTGATTGGAATGGAACACAAAGGAAGAGATTCATTATTGGTGTGGTTGTGGTGTTCTTTGTTGCCGGTATACTTTGAATCCTTTTTGACTTGCCCGCTTTTACTTATATACCTAGTATAGGTATAGTAGTCAGGAGCTAACCTGTTCTTGGGGTGGCATGTACTATACAAATTGTTCAATGCTAAGCTTTACTTAAAACTTGACTAGATTTGCTTGAGGCTGTTAAAATGAATTAATAGAAAGGTGTAGTCACACTAACTGGAGTTTGAGTTATGTTTACTTATTATTATTCCTGATTTAATCTACAGGGACTGAAGTTTTTGTTATAGGAGGAGTAGTTGCTTTGGTAGCAGAAATTTGGCAACAGAGAAATAACAATTTAATTAAAGAGAATTAATTAACAATTTCCTGGAGGGTATATCAAGGGAGGAAATGGTTTGGGCTGTAAGTTTTGGAATGTGATTAAGTCATTTATTCCCTGAGTTGTGTTTAATGTAAATAGACTAGATTTAGTGTGAGTATTTTTTTTTCGTTGTGCTCTAATTTGTTTCGATTACTTTCTCCCATAGTAGCACCATTACTATATCTCAGATTTCCAAAAATACTTTTTTTCTAAATAGAACTAACTAGGTCGTATCGGAAAATTTCTGTTGGTTTTGGTAAAGGTAAAAGTTTATTTTATGGCGTATAGCATTTGATCAATCCAAATTAACTTTCTTCGACATTGGAAATATTTTTTTATGATTATATCTGAAAGTAAAATTTGTAGTCGTTGGGCTATGAAGAGATATAAAACGATCTAGATCTGATGTACTAAGGAAAAGAGTTAGAATTGATTCACTCAACCAGATTTATAATTGAGCCATTGGATAGACATGGAAACAGGACGCACGAGAAGAAAGCATCAGTTTGATATTTGATTCTAGTTGGCTTACGGCAAAGATGGCCATACTCAAATATGTAGATCTGAAGAAACTAATTGTTGAAGTGGAGGATTGTAGGATATACTCATGGCAAAAGTTTCATGACGATTCTAACGAATAACAAGCAAAAAAGCTAGAATTGGTCTATTTGTAAGACCAATTATTATGATACCTTAGATGAATGGCCGTGTGTAATTTTGTATGGTCACCTCTTTGTGCACGTTTGATTGCTGAAGTGGTTTTTCGCATATATTTCTAGAACGGCTCATCGGACAGTCAAAATGGTTATGACCAATTTAATAGGATTTCATATTGTGAGGAATTTTTCAGTAGAATATAAAAATCTAGGACTGGTTGTTTTCACTGTTATACGTAAAACACGTAAATTTTTATATGGCAATACCTAGAAACGGTAGCCCGGTTTAGCCTATTTTTGAAATTATATTTGCTATATTTATATAAAAATGATGTGTACAAAATTTCAACTTTTTACGTTGTTTCGCTCTCAGGCAGTGTCCACATATATAGTGAAAAACGAAATTTTTGTATGGCAACTCCATGAAGGAGTTACCCGCTTTGTCCAATTTTTGAACTTAATTTTACTTTTTTTTTAAAAAAAAGCCTGCGTGCGAAATTTCAGCTCTCTAAGTGAACGCGTTCTCGAGCTATCGTGAGGACGGACAGACGGACGTGCAAAAATCAAAATTACGTTTAATTTTATGCATGGGTGTCCAATCCATTTTTCTCTACCATCATTATTTCTATGCGCTACAAACGGAATGACAAACTTCGTGTACCCCTTTGATTTCATCTAGGGCATAAAAAGATAAGGGAAATTTTTAGGTAGGTAGGTATTAGACTCTTAGCTGGTTTGATTATCAGGCACTGTCAACTAAGGTGTTTTCACTATTGGTCACTTGAGATCAGCTTTTATCGCCCCCTTTAGCGAACTTATCAACTTTTTACCCGGACGACTTTTGATTTGTTATTCCGAAACGGCTTCGAGTTTGGCATAAATTTAGCTGAATATTTTCAATGACTGGGTACTTCTGATATTAATAACGTTAATACAGGCTAATACTTCAAATTTAGGTAAAAATCAGATAATGCACAATTAGAAAATCAGGAGAGAACCATTCAGATGCGTTCACACCACAGAATTTTCTATTTTCCTGTTAATTTTATGACGTGAACTCTGAAAAAGGTATTATCGGACATTTTCGATCATATTTTCAAGAAAGCTAAATTTTTAGACGTCGAAGGTTCACACGAAGACCGAAAAAAAATTGCAGTAATGATTCAGGTGTGAAAATAGCAAAATTCTGTAAATGAAATATGGCAGTAAAACATGAACTTTTTAAAGGAAGTGATGAATCTGAAGTTGGCACCAGTTTAATTAGCTTTTACAAGTGCAGACACATCTCATTATAAAATATAATTAAGAACGCTAAAAGAAACTTAAATGACTAGGTACATACATAAAAGGTGTCAAACTATTGGGTACCATATATTTTGGGTATTTTTAACCCTTCGTGGGTGACTGTGTGCTTGTTTTTATTTTTAATGCAACGTTGGCACCGTTCAAACACACAAGGAAAAAAATTATGAAATAATTTTGATATAAATGGTTTTTAGTCAATGAAGTCAATTATTTCAATTAGCCATTTTGTTAACCCCATTTTTTTTTTTATTTTCACTGACTGAGGATCATAATACCGGAAATATAGACCTAAATATTTTGATACGTTGCGATTGTAGCTTGGCTTAGCCTTCTGACACCAAAATTTACTTCCGGTTTCTGGGTATAGGTAGGTTATGTTGAGGCAATAAAAAAAATTATAGGGGTGAGAGAATCTTAAAAGTTATAAAATATAAAAACCGTTTGGAATTTTTTAACAGTGGATGCTATAAATTTATTCACGAAACCCCTATATGAAAGTCTAGATTCAAAGACAACCATTTCGTTTTTATACTGTATACCCAACTATCTCCGCCAAATAACTATTTTTTTTCTTCTTTGAATTTGAGTATCCAACTCTTAAATATATAGCAAACAGGAATCGTGAGAAGCCAGATTTCGCTTAATAAATTCTAGTAGTGTTGGCACTAGATATATTTGTGGTTGAGACTTACATAAAAGATAAATTCAGAGAGGGATAAAAGAACTTTTTAAACAATTAATTTGTTTTTTAGTGTGGTCCTCTAATTTCAAAAATAATTTAAAGGTTTTACATAATCTTTCAAATTGATTTAAAGAATGTAAAGACAGTCAAATTTGTTTTACTAAATGCTCATTACACTTATACGGCGATATATCATCTAAGCTAACCAGGATTGATGCTTCGTAATTTTACGCATAAAAAGAGCACATCTAAAAAAATTGATTTTGATCTAGATGCCGTCAGCTAAACTCGAACCCAGACTGCTGCCATTATTAGCACCTAACTATAAACTATATGTTACTAAATAATAAAAAATATATATAGGTGCCCTTGTATAACAGAAGCATTTTTACCAAACTTGAAACTGATACGAAATTAGCTGTCCACAGAGACAGCACTTTATTTTTAACTGATAAACGAAAATTTTGCTAGGTATTATAAATGAAATTGTGTCCCAAAAGTTACTAAATTGTTACCAAAGTTTTTCTTGAAATGCATTTAGTAGGTATGCATTCAAAATGTCTACCTAGACAGGACTTTATTTTTAATTGAACCAAATTCTTTTCGTAACTCAGAACAAAGAAACATTTTTGGTAACTAAGTTTCTGTACTGTGACAAAACTGGCAAATCTGGATTATGACTTTTTGATAAACGGAAATTTTGCATCGTATTATAAGTAAAATTGTGTCCCAAAAGTTATTAAATTGTTACCAAATTACTTCTTGGAAAGCATTGTGTGTTTTTTGGGCATTTAGAGCGCTAAAATAAATTCATACATGCGATTCTTAAAGATTTAGAAGTAAGGAGCGCATACGTTTTCACAACATTGATTTTCTCACCAGGACAGTCTTAAGGGCATCATCTAAATTAAGGAGAAACTCATTTCTTCACTTTAATCGCACTTTCAATATTTGTGTCACAGATGAATTTATTCAACTTTAAATCCTCTTGAAATATGAAAAACAAAAATGAAATCATCACAACCAATAAATGTCTTGGATATAAACTTTGTTTTTTTTTTTTTTTTGATACCTTGACATCATGTCAAATCTAAGGTTGTCTTCCTTACACAATCTGATGAGAAAAACATGAACCCAGACAAGATACGGTCAGAATTTATTTGGGTATAAAAAAAAATATATAAAAAAAAATCTAATATAACAGGATGGAGGAAACGATAAAAAAGGACCCGATTGATCATAACGACTCCTACAGATGGCACCCGGGCAGCAGTAATAGCATAAACAATATTTTGCCATCATCAGCACTTCATAACTTCGAAGAAACCCTTCAAATGAAGACTCCCTCCGCACAGATGGGATCATCATCAATATGAAGAAAAAGAAAAAAAGAAAAAGGAAAAAACACCCAGCTCCTTCAGGGAGAGGTTTCATAATTTTAGTTTTTGTAGAGCATATCACATCGCCGATTTTCTATATAATTTTTTTCCTTTTCTATCCTTTGCAATCCTCCTTGTAATATAAGCACGAGTATAAGCCTATAGGCTTTCTTATAAAAAAAATCTCATGAAAAATGATTTCACCCAAAGGAGAATAATTGGACTAAAGAGGCTAAGAGCTGTCGCTTCGAATTTGGTCCTTTCTTCGTTTTCCATGCCTGACCTATGTAATTTTGAGCAGCTTTGTGTTCAATTGGTGTAAATTTTTGATGACATTAACATAGTGACATTGACCTGTCTCTGTGATGTAATACTTATAGTTATAAATAATTTATTTTCCAGCGTTTTATATTAGCTAATGATGCTAAATTTAATGATTTCACTTACATAAATAGTCATGATCTCTACATCCTTTATGACTTTCATGATAATCATAATTATAACTCTAATTGACTGCAATTTCTTCCCTCTTTCAGGTGCTAACGTTCCTAATAGATTCATCCCGATTTCGGTATCCGGAACGTGCAATAGTATTCCTAGCTGTTTGCTATTTAGTTGTTGGCAGTGCATATGTTGCTGGACTTGGTGCAGGTGATTCAGTTGCATGTCGCGAACCATTTCCACCGCCAATTCGTTTAGGTCGTCTGCAGATGATGTCGACCATAACACAGGTAAGTTCATTGCTCATGTAACATTTTTAATTACTGTAATTTAGTACAAAAAAAAAAGGAAAAAAAAGTAAGGAAATTGTGTCATATTTCATTTTCTATTACATACAGGGACATCGCCAGTCTACATCATGCACGGTTCTCTTTATGGCGTTATACTTCTGTTGCATGGCTGCTTTCGCCTGGTGGTCATGTTTAGCCTTTGCATGGTTCCTGGCAGCCGGTCTTAAATGGGGCCATGAAGCTATTGAAAACAAATCGCATCTGTTCCACCTGGTTGCCTGGGCTATTCCTGCTCTTCAGACAATTTCAGTTCTGGCCTTGGCTAAAGTTGAAGGTGAGTAGCCCCATTTTATAATATTTTTGTTGCCGCACGTTTTATTTATATGCATTCTTTAACAAAATATTGTGTAAACTTGAAGAGTGCCTCAAGGGCTTCTTTAAATTGCGGCCCTGTTAAACGTTTCTTGAATGGTTTCTAAAGAATTTCCTTTAATTATGTTAAAGGACGCCTTAACAATGGGGAATCAACGATGTAGCTTAACTATATGTTATATTTATGTACATGTGTGTCTGGATATACTTATTTACATATATAAAACTTTGCACAATCCTAAAAGGACAATAGCGCTTAAGGTACATGAGTGTACATGTAATAGGCATGGTGGGTATATTTTCTTGAGTGTTGAATGAAAAGTAATGTACCATAATTGGAGCGTTGATGTTTTTTTTTGCAACACTGTTCATTTCTCCCACACTAATTGTACTGGAGGTGCTAGGAATGCGAAGGATTTTATTTTAATGTTTTTTTTTTTACTATTCCCCGCACCATCTGTGATGAGAAATAAAAAGCTCAGGAATATGATTATTGCTGGAATTTATGAGTAGAAGCAAGTAGGTCGCTTGCTATTTCTTGTGGTTTTCTCGAGCATAAAAATAATAAACGAATTGTCTAGTTTGTGTCTTATAGCGACAGTAATTTCGAAAATCTTGAATCTAATTTCGAAAATTGGGAGACAGCAACATTTTATTTTTCAATTAATATGTATTTTTTGAGAATGCTGCGTTAAATTAGCTGAAATTTTGTAGAACATATTTAATTAAATGATTTTCGAAATTTTTCGAATATACTTAAATGTAACCTATTTTAAAAATTCCAAAAATCTAATTAAAATTTTTAAGAATTTATTATTAATTGACTCCTAAGCAGTGTATTTCACGGAGATATGGTTGATTTTAATATTAAAGGAAGTGGCTATTTAAGCGTAATCCAATCCAATTATGTAAATAACATCGATCCACGAGCATATGTTGTCTAGTTTAGAAAAGATTTGCTAATGTGGTATTAGTAAGATTTTAAATAGATAAACACGTAGCGTTCTAACAGATATTGCAATCATATCGAAACATTTAATTATTTTGAAAGGCTTCTATTTTTGTTGAGCGCGGATTTATTTTATAGTCATGAAATATTATTGCAAAAATACGTAAAAAAGGAAGAAAATTAGTTGAAATAGAGAGCCCTGAGGAACTCCTTCAATTCCTACGTGGCAAAACTTGTGGTAGCTGTTATGTCGGGTACTATTTTTAGCGCACAATTAACCGGTATCACGCAAAATCAGTCCTAGATCACGTTAGGTCGGTCTATATCACAAAGTATCATGATTTATTCAGATATGCTAAATGTCAGCAAGACTTCAAGCTGATGCAAATAAATTTAGACCTTCAGACCACCCCAAAATGAGATATTTAACAAAATCCAAAAAAGAAAAATTTCATATTAGAAAATGAATAAAAGTAGACCTAAATGGCTGCTTTGTGGCACACCGAATAATACTTTGAAACTCAAGTAAAATTTTTTTCACAAATTGATAGCTACAAGAGTCCTTTTATGAAAAAAAAAACAAATTGGAAAATTTATTGAACCATTTATCTATCTAATTTAGTTTTTTACGCTTAATTCTTCTAATATGTCCCACAATATACCCAAATATCTCCCACTGAAACTGTTACTTTAACGATTTTGTCGGCTTATTTTCAATATAAAATCCAACATACAGTCACCATAAAACGCTTAATTAAAAATAAAAATTCAGAAAAAAAGAACTTTGTATATACCGTTGCCAGGAAAAAAACAAAAACAAACAAAATCTCTTCTCTTCTCAAGACATAATAATTCATTGCCACTTGAAATAATAATATCTTCCTAGGAAAGCAAGCGAATAAGACTCTTACGAGTCGCCTTTATAAAGCCGAAAAAAGCACTTATCACCGTAACTTAACCCACGCTACTTGGAGGTCATAAAATTCTTAAAATTTCTTTTCGGATTTCATCTGCCTGCCTTTTTCTTATCTTCTTGTTCTTGTTGTTTTGTTTTTTTTTTTATATTATATTTCAACAACCAATTTACGCCCAAGTTAACTGCTGTAAAATACCATCCCACACTGCCTATAGGTACTCTCGACTTTTGATGGTTCTTTTTCTGTTCCTTTGCACGCATTTACAAAGGCGTGAAAATCCGAGTCGAATGGTGGTCTAAAAATAGTTACAAGTTCCCTGGATTTTTTTTTGTTTTATCTACTCAAGAGATAAATTCGTATAAAGGTCGTAAATTCATTTAGAAAATAATGAGCTTACGCATAATTGGCGAAATAAGACAAAAACTAACTCTAATTAAAATCCGTTAATTTCTTATGCTTATAACTATTAGTAAAAAAAAAAAAAACACATCAACACAGTTGAAAAAGCGTGTCAAGTTAATTGCATTAACTCATTGCTGGGGCGAAATTAATATATGTACGTGCGAATTAAAAAAAAATAAAAAAAAAATAAATAATATGAGTGAGTTGAGTTCTTTTGACAGTACGAGGGGGAAGAGGGCGTTACTTAGTCACTACTTATGATTATTATTTTTTTGTTTTTCCTTATTAATGTTTCTCAAAGACATCAAAGGTAGAAAACATGTGCTGTGGTAATATGAACGCCTTGAGTACTACTTCGTTGTTTTTTTTTTCTTGTGGTGGTTATGCATTACGGCGGCATAAACAAACTACCACGCATAGTGTTCGAATATTATACACAAAACCATGAAAGGCTGAAACATCAAAAGAAATTAAATGAAAACATGCCACAAGTCAGCAGGGTACAGGGAAAATCAACTACTAACAACAACGGACTTAATAAAGCTAAAAGCGGCGATACTTGTGGTTTGTCTTTCTTGGCTTGCCTTTCAAAAAACTATATATCCATTCCATACGTATGCACTTCTATCCCTATGTGTTTGTGTGAAAATGTCTGACTGAAGTCGACTATATGCCACAAGCGACGTGCGCACGCATCTTAAAAATTGTTTAAAGGAAATGATGGTCTCCTCTCTGTTGATGGTACTTTGAGAATACCGAATGAGCTCATTTAGTGGTTGCTTTACTTGCATTGCATTTGCTTTGTTGGTTCATTCACTGAAATTCGTGGGCTGTGTATTCTGTTGAATAATAAATTTCTGATGGAGGCATACACAACAATGGAGAGGATGGAATTAAACAGCATTGTACAAAATAATTTACATAAAATGGTGTTGAGTTATAGAATTTGTTTATTCAGTTATTTCAAGTGAAGTATATATTTAAGTGCATACGACGAGGTGTAGAATATATTTTTGCCGATTCTATTATAATTCAATCTACTAAGAGAGAATGCACTTGAATGATTTTTAACTAAGAATTAGAAATTTTCATTATTATCATCCGGCTGGAAGGACCAATTTTACTGTATCAAAATTTAAAGTTAAGAAAATCGAATGAAATGGGAGGAAAATTCATTAGTAGTAGAAATAATGTTATCAAAACGTATAATGATTTAATTGATTTAATTGTCGTTACGGTTGGTAAGCCAATGTGAAATGTTAGTATTCTTATGTAAATGAGACATGATTAATATTGGCGTCGACTTCTTTTTCTGATTCCGCAAAGTGTTCGTGCAAATAATCGTTAAGTATTTCCTCTGGCAAATCTATACAGGTAGTTTAGTTTATTATCTTATATGAGGATGTCCAAAGTCCAAACTATTGTATCGTATTCGGTACCCATAGATAGGATATCTTCAGATAATTAAAAAAAAAATCGTATGGAAGTGGTTAGAAATTCATACGTGACAATGTTTCTTCATATTTTGTAAATCATCCTATAATAACTTTTCTTTGATGTACTCTATGACGACAATTGTGTTGGATGCTTCCAATGTCTTAAAAGTATTTTTTCCGTATCCCCTTCGTTTGGAAGTTAGTGCTCAACGTAACTAACACCACTATCAGTACGTTTACATGAATACTTGAGTAACTTGACTTGAAATCCACTTCAAACTCAAGTAGGGATTTTGGTTGAATTAATTCCAATTACTTGACTTGAAATTTTCTTAAAATTTACACTTGAAATGACATTTTACCTTTGACAACTTTGCATTAGGTTTAATACATAGGTGCGGGCTGTTAGACAAATATCTTGAGAAAAGTGCTAAAAAGTACTACCTGAATTATCAACAATAATCTTCTTCTTGTTCGTCTTTCCCGTTTTCATAATTCGCACACATGAAAAACGTTCAAGTACTGAAGTTACGTTTACATGAATTTTTTCAAGTAAATCGAACAAAATTTTGTGATTTACTTGACTCAAGTATACTTGAAGTCAGTGCGCGTTTACATGATATTTTCATTACCTGCTCTCTACTTGATATATCCTTCAAGTGTTCATATAAACGTTTGCTGCATGTAAATTGAATAAGGCAAAAGTCTTCAGTTATATTGACTTTTACACTGCTATCTAACATGCAACCATTATTGCATTTTTTTTCACTTTTTCTTCAGTTAAATGTAGGGGAAAATGACAATAAATACCTTAAAGGTAGGCAGTGTTCTTTTGTGAAATGATTTTAGGACAAAAAATGAAGAAAAAACAACTGAAGTTTTGGGCTTCTCGAATTTCGATATCGAAAACAAATGATCAAAACGTAGTTTAAAAAAAAACATTATTACCTAAATAAAGAAAAAAATTAAGTCAAAATCCGAAATTTTGACTTCATTTATCGCTAACTTTAAAACTGTAAGGAAAAAGATAATTTATGACAGTGTGAATGATAAAATATGAAAAAAATGTAACTCCTCAACGTTTAAGAATCTTCCTTTCCTCTTCCATGTGTACCTAGAATATTCAGAATGAGAGAATTTTCAAAATATCGAAGTGAAGCTATCTACTAGGATAGTCAAATTACGAAGACGATTGAAGACTTCAAAAAGTTTTTCGTGTGAAGAAAATATAATAAGGAACTACGAAACAAATTTAAAACTCTCTTCAAAAAGGTTAGGTTAGGTAAGAATTGCAGCTGCTAGTATCATATATCAAACTGTCAGCCTCATATAGCCCTTTAAGTGGCCTGATGTACTTATGAAATAAGCGTTTGACTAAAGTTTTAACTATCATTTGGACCCTGTGAAGGCATCAAAATGTTTCGACCACTTCTTCGTCCATACAATTTTGTGCAAGACTCCTTATAGGTAACAGCGTATATTAAAGATTATTGAGGATTCAAAGTTAGTCCGGGAATATTTGAGTGTCTATATTAAGTCCATTTCATCCTTAATTATTTATTTAAATTGCTTAGGGCTATTCGGATGTAGTTCAAGCTTCTCTGGTAAAAGCACTCGGGAACATAAGGCAGAGACTTTCTAAGGCGAGTAGCTAACCTCAAAGTTCGCTTTGCTCAATTTTGGAAAATTTCCTCTCTCAGGCCTACTTTTGTCCAGTTTTTTTGTTTTTATTTTAATACAATAATTACAATGATAGCATTTGATTATCAATTTTCTGAAACAAGCCTCAAAGCCAGCTGCGTGGCCAGGCCTACAGCTTGCTTGGATGTGTTTTTGCTTTTATACACTTAACCCTAGTAAACGGTGGGTAGAAATTGCAACGAAGTTTTGTAGATTAAAATGACATAACCCATACCTAACGGCGATTTTGTTTGATTATGTTTGAATTTAACTCTCTAACTGACGCTATTGGTGATAGATGAAAAATTATTCTTCTGAAGTACCTACCAATTGTTGAATACCAAAAGTGTACCCTAAAATTCTTAAGAAAATTAGCCCTATGAATTCCTAAGAAAAATTAAAATAAATTGTTAAATATTCAGGCTTCCGAACAAATCAATCGAACTATCAGAAATAATGTCACAGGAGCCGTTGATTTTGTATTCGAGTAAAATAAAATAGTCGTAAAACTACTTAATTGTGGCGAACGCGCCCTTTAATTTAAACAGACGTACCCAAATTAACTTTAACTCGTTGGAGGGGAACTTTCGTTAAGTTTAAATGTCAAATTGTAATAAGTAAAGGTGAAAACCCAATGAACGCGGTAGGCGTCGCGTCGCTTTGACAGTTCTCCGCGGCAGTCGCGTGTAGGATTTGAGCAAGGCCCAATGGACGGGTCGCGTTTGTACTCTTAAGATTTATTCATAAAAAGAAAAAGTGATAGAAAAGCTTGAGTTATTATTTAAAAGTGAAATAGTGGATATATCAGAGTTATTAGATGTGGCAGTTCTTACATTTGCCGCTTACCAAGCATATAAACAGTTTAAAATCAATCACAAGAACTGTCAAAGCGTTCTGGCGCGCGTTAAAAGTAGAACATTGTTCTCCTTTGGGTCGAATCCGGCAAGCGCGGCAGCCATTTGGCCAGCTCAAACTTAAACACGTATATTCTATTGAACTGTCAAAGCGTCGCGACGCCTGGGTTTTCACCTTAAGGGTGCCGTAAGAGTCGATCATTACTTATAGACGCGATGTGTCATACAATTAAATTTTTATTAAATTAATTAAAAGTGCAATATAAAAACTGAAATGGAACAAGAATGGTATTGCGAATTAATAGCCACAAATCTTCTCAAGATAATAACTCTTACGGAATGTGATGTCAATTTTGGGCAAAAATGCAAAAAATTCGTAAGTTTTGTTGAAATTCGTAAGCTCTTTTCGTCTTTGTGGTTCAACTTTAAACTTTACTGGCTTACGTTTTTACTCACTGAAAACCTGTGTTTGGCCTTCATTTTCTGGATGTGACGCTCAACTGAAAATATCAGGATCGGTAGAATGAGCACAAGTTGAAATTTTCTTTCAATATAATTCACACTTATAATTTTAGCGACGAAAGTATATGTAAGTCACTAGATGTGAATTATATTGAAAGAAAATTTTAGCTCTTTACATTTAACTCCTTTTATTCTGAGCTATTAAATAGCGGTTATTATTTTAGTAGTAGATGTTGCACTCTGTCATCCTGTGCCATGGACCATTATCTAAAAAAATAGTTTTTTCTTCCTTCAACTTCTAGATTATCACGGCTTTCTCAACAGAAAGTTTTTACCTAAGAAAATGTCATTTCCACTCTTGTAAACACATACAAAATGCCACTAACTTATTAGTGGCAATGTTATACAACTTAGGAAAGAACACGAAATTCCTGAGAAATTCTTGCCGTAAATGCCCTAATTTACACACAGTCTTCTACTAATTTACACAAGAAGGATGCTTCATCTTAAGTAATTAAAAATGCACTTAAGAAGTCCTTTTCTTTAGTGGTGGATCAGCCGTCGTCTTTGGTTCTTGTGTTTTAAAATTCCACGGAAATGGGAAACTCGTCCTTTCCTGTGTAGATATATATTTTGCAGTGCCTACATACCATATGTGACCCCATATAGTACGGAATGCTCTCAATATTTTCATCAGTGGAAGAAAAGCCACTTGAGATTGTATTCTTGCACTTGAGTCAGGTACGATGGGTTTCCCATTCAAGACTTGTGCACACTTGTTCAACACGACACGAAAGGATTCCCTTCTTCCTTCAATGAGGACAGTGGCTGAGTTATGTATAGTTTCAACGACGATGCTGATGAGTGATGGGATGCATATTGAATTACTAAACTCGATGTCGGGACCTATACCATGTGCAAAAAGCCATTCATAATTAATAAATGTTCGTCTTCTGTTGTTGTTTCCCACCACACTAGCTGGCGGACGCTTCGATCGCATATGTTATGTAGTGTTACTATGGTACAGGACGGAAGAACCATGACACAAGAATAATATGCACACACGTACATTATGTGCCCAGATGGAGGAGTATATTATTCTAGAAATCTTTTTTTCTTCCTTATTTTTTTCTCTTTCCGTTTTATGGTAAGTGGCATAAAATTACCAGGGGTCTACCTTATACAGCGACTAGATTAACTGTGCTTGAAAGACTGTGTGCAAAGTTTTGTTTTTCATACACTACCTATGAGATTTAGGTTATGTTATGTTATGGTATTTACGTCGGTTAATGGTTACAGTTTATTCTTTCATACCTGAGCATACTTACATAAGTACATGTACATATAGAACTTGGGTACACTCCTACAACCCAGGTAAGTAGTTGGCTTGAATTACCGTTTTGCCACAATGATATCCTGAGTATGGAAAGTTCTTTTCTTGTTTTGGTATTAAGGGAATTTCTACTATACATATAAGGTACCCCCTTCATTTAGTTACCTCTAGTATGGTACGGATGAAAGGATTACAAAAGGGTGGAAACTTTGAAGATTGTTTGATACTTTCAAAAGGAGCTTGAATGGAAATTGGAAAACATACAATACAGCCACCGATTGTATGTATTGCTTCTATGGTGGGTTTTTGTAAGGATTTTGTGGTATTTTGCATTATTCTAAATGGGCTTACGTTGATGGGAATTTTTGTGGTTGGAAACTTGGTATTTTATGAGAGCAATTGATGTGGGGAATCTATATACCGGATTCGTTCATTAAAAAAAATATATACATACATATATTGTTTTTTTTTCTATGAGTGTATGCCTTGGTTTTAGGATGTATCATGTACCTGCTCTAGACTCAATTGACCCAGTTGAGTAACTAAATATATAATTTATTGTACCTATCAGTTCGATTGTAAAATTTTGTTAAGACTGGTATCGAAGAAGTACAAAAGCATCGCCAATACCAGCATGCCCAAAAAATGTGATATGTGCTTCATATTGTTGCTAATGCATCCATAGGAGTAAGAAGGAAAATCATAGTTTTAGCAAAATGAGAGGATGTCTAAGGTGATCGAACACACTCAAAGCAGCAAAAGGTGCAAACTGCATTTTAGCTATTGATTCTGGAATGAGTGTCCAAATAGGTGAACGTGCAATACAGGCTGATCCCTATAAGCTTAAGTGCAACTTCACGGATGTTTCCCTCATACGCTTGTAATGCACAAAGCAAAGTTGAGGCCTTCGCTAATTTAGTCAAAATGTTCACAAGTTTTTTTTTTTTTTTAGAGGACTCGAGAGGTTGTTACTGCTTTCTGTGAGGATTATCGTTATATTTTTAAAATTGACCCTATTCATATCCTAAACCTCAATTCTGATGAGAAGGAGTAGATAAATGACTGACGGTTTCTTCCGCCCTAGTAAGGTGAAATATTGCAATTTTCTTGATGATTAATCTAGACGACAGGTAAATTTTAATGAGGCTTCAAGAAAAACGGAGATCGCCTTAGTATCCTTGCTTGAAACTAGGCAAAGAGAACTGATGCAAAATCAAACTGCGGTGATGAATACTCAAATTTATGCTTAGGAACTATTGAAAATGGATCTAGTTCATTTAACGATATGATTGATTTCGTTAAAGGGATTGTTCTATTGTATTGGTATTAAGATAGAAATAATGCAATAGGCCTATAAATGTCCGCGGTGTAGTATATACACACCACATCACTTTATTATATACCTATTAAGAAAAGAGATGAGCGTATTTACTAATAAAAATGTGGTTGCGTTCAAAGAGCTGCCTATTTGTTCTAGTGAAGGAACCAAATTTTTTAAAGACGGGTTTTACATCGATTTTTCAAATCAAAGGAAATAAACTGTCCGCATTGACTTGACCGATAATTTGAACAGAATTATGGCCTTAATGATAGTAAATACAGTGAACGCAGATAGCCTTGCTAGCTTTATCTGACTTGCAAAATCAACTTCTCAAAAATTTGAGATCTGCATGTTGTGCAATTCAAGATGACTATACGTAAATACACAATTTCATACGTGTCCGTTGAAAGTTGATGCCTCTTCAATGCTTGTCGAAACAAGTTAACCTCAATTCATTCCACAATCAAATTTTTTTTTTCGTTATTCGTAAAGTTGCACCATTTATAATACCATTTTCCAGCAATTGTGAAATAAACTGAACAATTTGAATCTTACAATTAAAGCCAAAGGCATCTTAGAACATAAAGTAAAATAAATTTACCTACTAGGTACCTACCCATAATCAAAATCATATTAAGCAATTTTCAAATCGATTTCAAAATATTTCCAACATCAAATAATTTACCGATAGAATTCAAATAAAAATATTTGACCATCCCTAAATTTAGAATGACTTTTACCAGGAACGCTTTAATATTTCATAATGATTGTGCTTATCACCTGAATAGCAGCACTATTCTACTTTGAGTATATCTTGGAGTGAATACCGTAGTGCTGACACACCTGTTTTTTTTTTCTAATTAAGATAATCAACAACAGTTTATTTATTTTTTTTTATTATATTTATTATAAAACTACATCAGCTAACTTTATTGACTTTATAAGCAGACAATTATAAAATTAGAAAGAAAAAGAAAAAAAAAACTCAAATTAAATGCCCAAAGGTCAATATCTCAAGAATGAGAGCACTTAACAATGCAATTACAATTGGTCGCCGCGTACCGACAAGGCAATAACAGATTACACAGTCCAGTCAATAACACAACAAATTTATGGCCATAATAACATGTAATGCGAAGACCTATTAATTTTTTTCGTCCCTCCGCACATTTATAATTCAATCCATCAATTGGGGATACTTGGAGGATTGGGTTCGGTGGGCTGACTGACTTCAATCTTTAAAAATGAAAAACAGAATAAAACAACAAAATTTATCTTCATGAAACAATGTCGCCCCAAAAAAGGAGAAGAGTTGAAGATATAACAAGAGAGAAGAATATCGTTCAGAAGCCATCATTGGTATTGACTTCACCAAAAACGAGTTCTTCATTATATTACCCAACTTCAGAAGATGCCTTAGGTGGTTAGAGTAAAACGTATCTAGACTCCAGAGAGGTAGTTCATACTAACTTCTATCATAACGTCCATGTCATCGCAGCAATGTTATAGTCGACAGTTTTCTCATCCGTATAGAATACCTGAGAGTCAATTGTTGGTTGTTGTGCTGGATCACAGAGGATGTACATATATGTAGTATGAACGAACATACTTTATACTCTATGCTATAACTTGAAGGCAAACATTCTTGAACCTAACACGATAGAGATCATTTAAAAAATTGTACGGGAAGGTAGGGGGGAAGGAAGGAGCAAGCCAAGAAAACGAGCACAAGCATGCGCAAGTGACTCTTATAAGTGAGATTTAAAGTGAACACCTCTTCTCATTCTTATAGTCTTGTCTCTCTAACGATAAATATGTAGATGCGGCGGGGTAACCTTGAGTCTGAAAGAAAAACGTCTTTTGTATTCAAAGTATCTTTGTAAGGTGAATGTCCGTTTGTAAAAGAAGTTAGCTTTATTCTGCCCCCCCCCCCCTCCCATTCTACTCCCCTTTCCATATCAGCATATTCGCGGTTAAACTGTTCATGAAGTGCCCATTGAACAGCGATCTGCAAAACTTTTCTTTATTATTTTCATTTTTTTTCTCTTCTTCATTTTTTAGTTTATCTGATGCGATCGCGCATGCCCAAGAGGTGTATTGCATATATAAAATGATCTTTCAAAGCCATTTCCGCCTTGCGGGACAATTTTCATCTAATCAGTAGGTTTCAGTAGATTATGATGATGTCTAGAATTATTATTTGTCTATTGCAGGTGGTTTCATCAGTCCAAGGATTATGTTTTTATATCTTATTACCTTGTATGTAGATGAGATATACATATATATATATATAATATCCATACATAATAAGCACATTAGTTGTATTGAGGTTAATGGGAGAGACTTGCAGTAGATATTTATGTTGGATAGTAACAACTGTAAACATATTTCTTTTGATTATATTTTATTCTTAAGAATAAGAATATTGTAAAGATCTAGTCAATAGCAACTGGTAAACAGCTAGTTAATTCATTTAAGATTTATAAAAGAAAATTTGTTGAAGAACTGAACTTGTTTTTATACCGTCCATTTTATCATCATATTTCAATTGAAGAAAAGTCTCTATTCGAAGACAAATTCGAACCGCTATACATGACTTCTTCAATATTATGATAAGATCTAAGCCACTTTATTTCTCAGTGGATAATTATAGAGTCTTCATTCATTTTGAGTGGTGATTCTCATGGAATAAATACACATACATTCATAGTTGTATGCAAGAGTTGGTTACTTACGGGCATCATGATTTATTTATATGTATATGTTGATAAAATGAGTTCGGTATTTTGTTTTATAAATTTCCATGTTATTTCTTATAATTCCTTTTGACCTATTTTAGATTTACTCGGAGACTTGTTATAGATTTGCACTGATTTCCTCTTCGCGCCAACGATTACTTCTTAGAATCGCAGACTTTTAAATGATCTCCAATTATTTATACTGAAAGGCTTAGTTAATACTATAACATAATATTCCTAGTATTTGTGCAAAACACAGATGAATTGATTGGTCGAATAATTCACTGGGAGAAATTAAACGTAGTCTACATCGCAGCGTTTAACCTTCTTGTAGTAATCGGCAATGATGTAGCATTTCTTTTTCATATTAGAGGTAGCTATGGAAGGTGTCTACATTGTCTAAGTAATTAGCGGTTACAAAAAGTGTTTGTTTATATGGTAGAACCGGTTAATCTAAAGATTATATGTTTGGTTGGCCTTAGTGTTGCAACTCTTCGAACACAACGACAAGTGGTAATATAATATGTCATTACTTCTAAAATGTGGGGCTCCAAATGGGACAGAATTTTTGGCGTCTTTGAATATTGTCGATACCCTAAGGAGACTAGTAAAAGATTACGTACCATGAATCAGCGAAATTATATTGCCAAAATGAAAAAATGAAAAATGAAAAAAAGGATACTGAATGCGCTTTCGTTAATTTTGTGCAAGACTACAGGAGCAACATCAACAGCAGTATACTTCCAAAAATACAAATAAGTCTGCAAAAGTATAGGAACTTTTGAAAGTATTTCTGAAGCTTATATACTTGTGTACAGTAATACACCGGAAATGTATACTACCAATATACGGTATGAAACACTGACAAACACATCAAAACTTTTGAAAGGTTATCCGCACTTAGCGAACTTTATCTCTCATCAAAGAAGTTTGTAATTCCAACAGCTTTCCCAATCAGTAGAAGGAGAAAGTAATCAGAGTTCAAAAAGGGTCTGCATCAACTGGAGGAGTAAATCTTATTGCCATTGTCATTCGTACAATGGGCATTAGGGAACATATGATTTAGAGATGGTTCTTCCTTGTGCCGACCATATCTTCATACCTTCAAAATTATACGAGAGTTGTCGGACATAGCTTAAGTTTACCCTGTATCTAGCCTTTCTATACTATGAGCCTACTCATTCGATTCAGTAGATCGCTCTTATACAAGTGCTTTAACTTCAAGATTATCTTACGAGGATTCAACTCATGAAATACTTTGAAATACTTAATAATGTGATGTTGACTGATTTGAAAGGAAGACCACGGATAATCCCTAGAAAATGTAAAAACCATCATCAGAAAAACAAGAACAGCGTTTCTGATCTCGGACACTGATATAATACGAAAATTCAAATCTGAAGACATTCAGTGTTAAGGCAATGAGACTGCATGTGTTCGTAATCTTTGTCACAATATCCTCGCTTGGGGCAAAGCGAATCGTGTCGAATTCAATGCATCTAAGACCCAAAGCTGTCTTATCTCATTAAAACAAGATCATATCTTAACCACACCCGTTTCTGTTGATGGAGCATTAATTTCTGATTCACCGTCACTAAGCATTCGTGGCATTAATATTTCCAGTAAGTTAAACTGGACAGATCACATCTTCTCTGTTGCCAAAGAAGCATCGATATGTCTTGAATTTCTGAAAAGTTGTAAGAAATATTTCAGCCCCTCAAATCTAGCGCTCCTCTACAAGTCCTACATTAGACCTAGAATGGAATACAATTCCTATATATGGGCCGGGGCTGGTCGCACAGCCTTAGCTTCATTGGATATTGTCCAAAAGAGAGCCTTCAAGCTCATTGGAGATTTGGCAATAACTTGTCATATCGACTCACTCCAGCACCGTCCCAATGTTGGATGCCTTTCGCTCCTTTATCGCTATATGCATGGTCAATGTTCTGATAAATATCTAGTCCAATCCCTTGTAGAATGATTCCTGCACGCAATACTCGCGCTGCAAACCGCGCACATCCTTTAACCCTACAAATTATTTTCGGCCGTGCAGTAAAATTCCGTGAAGCTTTTTTATCCGGAACAGTGCTAATGTGGAACAGCTTACCATCTTCTGTTTTTCCTCTGGCATACAATCTGCGGAAGTTTAAGGGCGACATACATCGGCACCTCCGCCATTCTCCTCATATCCCCTAATCCTTTCCCTATCTCCTTCCTGCCATGTTGTGCTTTGCATCATAGGGTATCCCCTGAGCTTGGCTTAATAATATAAAAAAAAAAAATCTTTGTCATATCATGCTCATTCTATAGATTGCCTATTTAATAAGTGGCGATCTTTGTCAACACACATTCGACTGCGACCAACAGGTGTTAATCGAACTTCGTCAACATAAATCGCTATGAATCTGCTACACCATGTGTAAAGACAACACCTGGTATTATGTTTTCAGATCTACAAAAGATCAAACATAACAGGTATTTCAAATTTGAACTATTAAAACTTGTTTACTGGATAATCACCAATAAATCGGGTGGCCTACTTTTGACGTGTTTTTGGTTTATCTAAGGAAGTTTAAGAAGATTGAAATTCTAATAGACATTAAAGAAATATTATTCATAATTATTCGTTTGCACTGCCTACTATCGGAAGCTTTGAAAATTTATCCGACTGCAATTGTCTGCACATAAGACAACATCTGTATCTACAACATCGATCGACAGACATTTTGTTTGAAATTGAATTTTTGTCATAATAATCAACTATCAATTTTCGTAAATTATATATGGATTCGAAAAATTTAACTGCAGATTTCGGGCAAAAACGAATTTAGATGTATTTTAGCCATCTTCTTAGACTCAATTTTGATCATATTTATAACCTGCGAAGATACACTTTCGAACGAAGTATTGTGGAATCTTCAAAACGCCAAAATAAATATGTTGATATAGGTATGGAGATAACCTGGTTACCAAGCACTTTTTTTTTTAATTGCGGTAATCTTATCACTACCAAAGAATTTTTTGTAATATACCTACTAACTCCAACCACTCTAACTTCATCCACAATTTTTCAACTTTAAAGCTCTTCCCACCTATAAGCGATGCTCCTTCCGTTTCATTAAGTTTAATACAATAACTCTCGATGGCAATTTCAACTATCAGAAAAATTCCATTTTGAGAACTGTCATCTGAATTCTTTTTTACCACCATATTATACCATTCCTCCCTCATTCTCATATTATCTGCAATCCTAGGTTGAAAAATATATTAGAAAATCCCATTGGAGTCGGTGCTCATATGAAACCCTCTCGACCATGATAAATGATACACCTTTGGTCTCAGTGCCGCACTTTATTATTCCAGAAGCGTAAAAGATTCAAGCCCGTCGAAAAGAATGGGGGCGAAAACATATTATCGACTCTTGAAGAAAATAGACTTACCCGGCCCCGAACATGTGAGTAAGGTTGACATTATCCGTTTCACCATCTGAAAGCAACAATTACCCGCAATATAGAAAAGTATCAACATAAATCCGTTTTCTGGCTACACACCGGGTAGAAAATGTACGACAGATAACACAAAAATATTTATATTCTTTGGAAAAAGCTCGGTTGTGAAAATGAAAATCATGAGAACTAAACTTTTGAAAGAATTCATATTTTGTTGTTGTATATGTACAATATATGAATGTTTGTACACACATAAAATAATAAATAGACGCACAATAAACAGAATCTAGTTACAGTATAGCAGGCAAGTACGATACGATGCGATGTTAAGTGAAATTTTCTTATCAAAATTAAAATACGAAGAAAATTTCATGTACCGTAATAAATAAATTCACAAGAGGAAATGCTTTAATTTTCCCGGTGACACAAGGTAAATAGGAAATTATTAATGGCATCCCAAAGGGACAGAAGTTTACGAGATTAAATTACAAATTTCAGGTTAATGGGAGTCTGACGTTTTCGTAATTATTTTGAGAGCTCAAAAGTAACTTTCTAGCAAAGAAATTATAAAATCACAAGATGAAATCTTGTTTAAGGACTATACTAAAATTTTGCAAAAGCAAATGAATTTTTAAATTATAGAAGTCGTTCTCTTTGAGATTTGTAATGCCTTTTTGTATTGCGGATATTATTCAAAAAGTGGTTGAGCTTAATTCTCCACTACGTTATTATTTATTATTATTATTTATTGTTACAGGATTACTTACCTCGCCATTTCAGAAATTCGCAGAAACGTAACGAGCAGAACGTTAAGTTAAACCCGGTACGACGCAAAACAACACCAAACCAAACTTTTGACATTTCAGTCAGCTGATTTGTCAGAGGTATACACTGAACTATAAACCAGAAACAGAAAATTTCTACAAGAAATTAAAAACATAATTACCTTGAAGCTTTAAATAGTGTCGACCTTTTATATATAGATGTCGCTAAGTAGGATTAGGAAAATTTTTGTAAGCCGCCATGTTGGTGTCAGATCTTGTGTTGTTCTGGCTGTGTGAAAAAACTGACATAGATAGATTTCGTGTATGTAAAACAAATTAAAATCCATTGAAATAATCAACAAGCAAAAATTCAGAAATTAAAAATCGACCAAGAAGTTTACCATAAACTGGTTGTTTTATTGGTGAGAGGAAAATTTTGCAGGAGACCCACAAGGAAGACCTGTAATTCCCTTAACTAGCAGAGGCCTAGATCTAGGACATTGATCGCTGTTTATACGCTATCCTGGAAGATCTCGCCCTCCCACATGAGATTGCACACCCAAGGAATGTGAGTAACGTTCGTTCGTTAGTTTGGCGTTTCGAATTGCCAGAACCGTAGAATGAGTAGCCTGACTCAACTGGAGTCCGCTCGGCCAGGTGGTTAGAACTTCATTGCAACAGAAAATGCTTTGGACAGTTTTATCTTTGGTATCACCAGTAACCAGACGTTTATGGAAAAATTCATCCAAGTTCCGATCATTGAACTCAGTCACGAATCCTTGGTAGTACAATTAAGTCACGTCTTCAATTCCTCGGTTCACAAGGAGCTGGCCATACTGAGAAATACGTGGGCTAAGCTAAGAATATTGCCATGCAATTCAGTAAAGCTGCTAAATCTCGTAACAATATATATGTATGTATTTCTTTAAGTCTTAGAAATGCTTTTAATTTGAGATTTTCATTTATTTTTAATATGTATGCAGGGATTATTTTAATATTTTGCAAATAACTTCAAAAACTTAAAAGCTAACAAGAAAATCTTGTTACCACATAAGCCTACTTCTAATTTGTTTCCTACGGTACTCTGATGAAGGTTTTTTCTATTTTTCAGTTAAAAAACATGCTAAAATTCAAACTTTTTCCAAGTATGCCTTAGCATTTCATTAAAATTAAATAAAAGAATAAAATGTTGCCACACTGGTCTTAACAATGAACCTAACTTCAAACTTTTTTTATACATAATTTTACAAAACACAACAAAGATTAAATAAAACCGCAAAATTTATAATATTAGGTAGTCAGTTTTAGTGTTTCCAAACAATTTCCTAGAGAATTATACATTTAAGGTTTACCGGAATGTCCTTTAGATGGTCATGAGAGGAAAGGATAAAATCACAAAATCAAGACCAACAGAGGTGTAAAAAATTATGAAAACATCAACAATAATAAATTGATTTTTGATTGCTTTCAGTTGCCTGTCATAGTAGAATTAGAACTATGAATTTTCAAGAGATAAACAGTCCATTTATATTATACCAATAAATAAGGCGTTTCATATCAGCAGGAACCAATATTCATCTGTACGGCTAGTTCCTGTCTGCGTTAGACGCCAGAAGGAAAAGGACGTTGTATTATTATATTATGTCAGTGGAAAAAAAAACTTAGAATTTATCATAGGGTTGTTCATTTGACAAAAAACGATAAATTCACAGACGCAAAGATCTGAACATTTGTACCTGTGTGTTTTTTTTACTACTTCCTAGTTTGTCTTCACCCCACTGTGTTAAAAAGAATTGAAAAGTACGCAAAAGGACTTAAAACTTTTTAAGAAGAATTAAAAATGACTTGAGTGTAATTTTTAAGTACAAAAGTAATTCAGTAGGTTTTTTAGAAATTTAATTAAAAGTTCATGTCACTGTACTAGTACTTAAAATTAGTAATCAAAAAGAATTCTAAAGATTGTACCTACCTATATATTAAAAAATACACGTAAGTACAAGGTAATTGTAATAATTACACTGTACTTCAGTTCAAATGTATTTAAGTACGTACACGAAAATGAAGAGAATTCATTAAAAATAGAATTCTTAAATTTCATTTCAACTTCACAAAACACTTTTCCACCTTCATAAATTTTTAAACAATCTTAATTCTGCGAGGATGGTAAAGTGTAATTTCACATCAGCTTATATTTTACATGACCAAATGCCACAATTTTTCAATTAAACTTCCATGTTCAAAAAGGGCTTCATATACCCATATAAAAACAATAGACATTCTCTCATACATACATATGTATTAAAAGCAATCTAACATTTCACAATTACTTCACCGTCATACATTATTTCTGGAACAATTTTCTAGTTTTCCGCATTGGAAAAAACCTAATAAAACCTGCAGCGCGAATCAATTTTATAAAATTATTGGTCGATTTGAAATTGTGTTCAAAACTTTTCGATTGAACTTTTATCGAACCAGAGGGGATTGATAATAAATTAAAGTTTCAAAGTGTCGTAAAATAACTACCAGAACTACTATTTTACGGACGATTGAGAGCATCGTTGAGTGTGCTAATAGTGGAAAAGTTTTGTTCAAAATTGGTGAAATTAAAGAGCACAATTAAATACTTTTTAATTAATGTAAAATTAAAAGTTTGATTACTTTAGCGGTTTTATGTTCTTCTGGCGGAGTTTAGAGGGTTTTTTTTTGTTCAAACTTTTGTTCTTCAAGTAGGATATTGGAAGTGGTTGTGGTGGTAAAATTGAATATAATTGTTGAAGTAGTGTTTGGTGCTAATTTTTACCATAGAAGATTAGCTTTATTCCTTCATGCACTAAAGAAGCAAAAATTAAGATCATATTGATTAATTAGGAATCTCATTCAAGTAAATGTGTCACCTCCATCACGATAAGAACAAAAGTCCCAGCATAGCTTAATCAATATCAACATAATTATTACAAAAGAATCAATTTATATAGCTAAGAAAAGTAAAATAATAAATAAAAAAAATACAGTAAAAAAAAGGAAGAAAATGAAACGATAATAAGAAAGAAAACAAAACTGTAAAAACGAATTAAGGGGAATTAATTAACAAAATTTGAAAAATATGAAAAATATGTTTATGATAAATATATATATAAAAAAAAATCAAAAACGAAACCAATTCATGCGAAACTCCTAGTCAATTTCAGCTTTCACTACAAACTTGAGGATTGTCCCTTTGCCTTCTCTATTTCAGAAGTTTCCTCAACTAATATGCAAAATATTGGTAATTGATAGGCAACCAAACTCTTACCCCTGCGTATTGGATTATCAGATATAAGGCATATCTGACAATTATATCCTGCCATGCGAATGAGTCAGCATTAGAAATATTTTACACTTAAATGAACTTGAAGAAAAGGCATAATTATAATCGGGGAATGGCAGGAACACTGCTATTAGTTCGAACATCAATTCAACATGATTTGAGACAATAGTCCTTATGAAATGGTAAATAAAAGAAGAGATCACATCGAATTTTAGGAGAATAAATGACGTACGTGGAATAGCCCTAGCCTAGTACGAACGGAAATGGTGTCACTAATGAGCTAAATTCTTTCGGTAAACTTCCATGTTGCGGCGGAACTATGGCATTAGCTGGCTGGCTGTGGTAACAGGATAAAATTGCGTGACTTTATTTATAAAAAAAAAAAATCTAAGAGATTCTAATGACTACTCATTTTTATTTAACGGATATACGGATTTTGAGCACTGCAGACAAGAAAAAAAATTTTGTGCTGTGCTCCTTTCGTGTTTAGTTAATCTTACATCTCTAACCTCGTTCGGGAGTTCTAGTCATATGTTCTTGAATTTTTAGAGTCAGTGCATAATGATAGCACGTCTTTTCTTATACTCGAGAAAATTACAAAAAATATTTTGAAGAGACATTTATTGCTAACGTGGAAAATTCCGTTCCTGCAGGAAAATAATACTGTTTAATAGTGTAGAGAGTTTTTTGCAAAAAGAAAAGTTTAAAAAAAATATGCAGATAAAAAATCAGAGGCGGCAAACCTTCGTTTTTAAAAAGAGGTCACAGATGTTGGTACTAATGATAGCCACTATATGTAAGAACACACATACCCTATAGCTTTAAAAATACAAAATATTTTGCAAAAAATTATTAAAATTTCTTTATCACCCTATAACTCCGTAAGATCACTTCTGACACCATTATTTTTGTCTTTTTCGTAAGTGAAATTTTCTGTAGTCTCTAATCTTAATGCGAACTGGGGACGTTATATATAAAGCACAAGCGACATCTACTTCACGTGAAATGACTAATTAAGTAAAGACATAAAGAACTTTCGGAGATGAGACTAGCGACATCTATAAAGGACGGACATACACAGTTTTAGGTTCGGATAATCGATGTTTCAAGAATGGAATATTAGGGAAGGACAATTTGTAGAGTATAAATACGGCGCTTGTCATCACCAGGCGAGAAGTCAGTCTTTTTTCAGACAGTGAAGTGAACGAAGTATACTATTTGTATTGCACTAATTAGAAGTATAGTACTAGCGGTAACTAAACTAGATAGAGTTGATTTGATAATTGTTTGTGAAAATAGATAAATAAAGGAAGAACTGGTGGATGATATTTGAAATATTGTATTTTAAATAACGAACAAAGGCCACGCTCTTAACAATATGATACTTTGATTTATCTGGGCATTCAGTTTAAATCCAATACATGTAGTCCGTTTCACAAGAACAACCAGATCTGTATCGAGTCTGTTTAGCGAAACTTCTTACGATTTGCTCTCAGGCACCTATCCTGGAATAATTTATTCTTTCTTCCACCCTATGAGGATAAATTATAATATCAGAAGCATCTACATGCTTAGAAAAAGTAAAACTCCACGCTATTTGGTTGGGACAGAGTCTTTAATATGGGCAAATTTTCGATTTTTGTCTCTCCATTGAGAAATGTTTTTCGAAAGAAATAAAAAATAAAGTAGGCAAAAGATTTTAAAGTTCTTTACTTTCTGAGCTCATTTATGTAATAATAAAAAAATTGTAGGGGGGCTATTATGAGTATAGGGCAATATCGACTTTGGCAATTCAATGCTTCGGCTTTAAATTTATTAGCACTGTTCTATAACACCTCAGATACTGAAAGATTTTTTCTCCTTAACAAAAACAAACAAAAAAAAAAAACAAAAAAAAGTGAAAGAAAGAGACCAATAAGTTAAGATGTGATTAATAATTCTATTCTACTTGAACGCTCTATCAAAGAAAAAACTAACTTTACAAATTTCGACCCAACTGAAATATTTGTAAACAATTTTTAAGATAGATATTTTTTTTTTAAATGAATTTACTCTAGATATACAACACCATCTAATGAAGCATTAGCACATATTATTCACTAAAATACCCGTGTGTCATATAGTATTCATAATTAAGGTTCAAAAATCAGATCATAATAAATGTACACTAATGAGAAGAATTCTTCCTTCATTAGAGCACTAATGAATAAAAATCTACTGAACGTATTTTGTAATTAATAACAATTTGGATCTGCACTTAAATATGCAAAAGAAATTCAAAGCACAAAATTCTTTTTAATATATTGTTTTTTTTTTTGTATATTTCAAAATCGTTAAATTGAAAAACAAAATAGACAGACACTAAGTTTACCGTATAAATTCCATTCATTTTGATCTAATTTGACTGTACAAATTCTTAATAAAAGAATTTGGTTTTTGACTGTAGTTTAATGAGTCATTAATTAATTATTCATTAGGAGCGCTATGCGTCTGAGGTATAAGATTTTAAGTTTTCTATAATTTTTTTCACGTATAGTTACTCAAACCACTTTCGAATTACGCTAAAAAGTTACTCTAAAAAGATTTCGAGTGGCAACGGTGTTCTGGGGCTCACTTTTCAATTTACGAATTTTGCGCATGCACAACCATATTAAGAATTATACATGATAATGTCCATACATACACATATCTCTCTAGAAGTAAGTTATTTATCACGTTGAAAAAAAAAACACCATTTTAAAAGTAAAGTGACTCAAGTATAAGGTGAGGCATACCACACCTAAAACTGATCGGAAACATTTTTTACATTACATGTCGAAAAATAATGTACGGCAACAAATTAAAACCATTTGAACGTGAACATGCCATGGTTGGCGTATATTTGACAGTATAAATAGGTTACTTTTAATACTTAACACACTTTGACAGCTAACCACATTATCGTACAAGATGTACAAATTGTATTCTGTCAGTTTTAAACTTTAAATTAAAAGTCTCCCGCAGACATATGTACGAGAAAGTCTGGCTAAATATGGTGTGTGGCTGAGCTTGTCTAAAATCGCGACGCAGATCCTGATTTTAAAATGTATAAGTAATACATATTAATGTAATTTCGCGTATAGATAGAGTTTAGCGCCGCGAGATAGTACGATATTATTCGGTATATATAAAGCAAAAAACATCTGCATAAGTAAAAAATTAAAGACAGTTACGATTCAATTAAGGAATAACATTTGAAATGGTTTTATTTTTCTAAAAAGAAAAATGGAAATATCTTTTAATGGCAAATGTGTTTCAAATATTTCTCTTAATTAATATGGATTCTCACCATTAAATCTGCTTAAGTCCTTATAGTATTCCTGATAATCTTAGGCTTTGATAAGTATCACTATTAGCAATACTTTTAGTTTTAAGTAAACTACATATACATATGTACTTTACATTAGTATAAGTAATAAAAAAAGGTGATAAGAGTCAATGTACTATAGTGTGATCAATAATGAACTGATCACAGATGATTTTAGTATGCAAAACGATATGAAGCAACACAAAGTAAATTTTAAACATAAACCATCAAAGTAATTGATCAATAAATGTTAAAAATATTCATAAAAATAAAGTTTATGAGGCATAAAGAGTTGAGTTGAAAACGGCGAAAATATTTATTTTTATTTTCACATTTCTACTGAATCGGATATAGAATATTTCTACTACAATCTTTTTGCATTGATGAAATCAATTTAACTTTTCGCGCCCACTTACAAATGAGGCTTACCTCTTCAATTAATAACCAGGAAGATACACTTTTTAGAAAATATACTGAATTATTTTTTCTCACGTATAATGCTGGTGAAGAATGAAAGAAAGGTAGTACAAAAAATGCTATACCACATTTTAAAACCTAAGAGATACATACAAAACGTTCCAATTGCTTAGGAATAGGATCTAGTGTATAGATTAAAAGAACAAATAACAAATAAACAAAAGTAAAAATACAAATTAATAATAAAAAAAATAAAGTAAAAAATCTCGCTCCAAAAACAAAATCAAAACTTAAGTTTTAAAGTATAAATCTTGCTGCCATTTCATGTACTTACTTAACTATAATGTTAACAAGTGGCAAAAACTTAAAAAAATTATAACGTGTAAAAAGGAAAAGAAAAACAAATATTGAGTATATAATGTGGATGCATAATTCAATACCTATAATTCTCATAAAAGAGTTTTTTGAAAATTGCACTAGACATTGTCAAATCATGAATATAATCCACCGAATTAAATTGATAAATACAATTTGAACTTACCTCCTTCACAACGACCGTAATTAGTTCTACGATATGATTTATAAAGCAAGTTCAACTTGATTGAGTTTAAAGTCGACATACCCAAAAAATAGCATCTTTTACGATACTGTGGAGTAATAGCAGTTCGAAAATGAGATTTAAATAAAGCAAATTGAGAAAATGATCTCTGAACAGACTCAAACCAGTCTATATGACTACCATAAAATGGACACCAAATAGCGGATGCATACTCAAGTACAGACCTCACTAACGAAAAATAAAGGACTTTCAAATTACCCAAATCACTAAATTACCTATAACTCCGTTTTAAGAAACCCAGGTTTCTGTCTGCTCTAGAGACAATCGTTTCAATGTGCTGAGCACCAGATAAGAAGAAGAGGACTGGATTTAAGTTCCGATCGAAAGACACGATCTTACATTGTGAAATATACTGTCAAGTTTATTATTAGTACGCCAAGCAAAAAAAACTATCAATGTCACTTTGAAGTAGTATAAAATCATTTGTAGATGTTATTCTAGTATAAAGTTTGAGATCATGAGCAGAAATTAGCAAGTCGGCAAATTGAGTTTGATTAACTGATAAATAATACAAATAGTAAAGGTCCCAGATGGCTACCCTGAGGAACACCTGAGTTGAAATTGATTATTCTAGATTTAAGGTGACCAATTTTGACATATTATTTCCGATCCCTTTAATATGAGGAAATCCAATCAAGATTAGATGGATGAAAACCAAGGAACTCAAGCTTGAAAATCAAAACCGATAAACAAACCTTGTCAAATGCTTTGGTAAAATTAGTGTATACTGCATCAACCAGATTACCATCTTTAATTTGATTTAAAATGTAATTCGAGATCATGGCTAAATTAGATGTACATGATCTAGCCGAAACGAAACCGTGTTTCTGAGGCGCTATAATATCTTTAACTAAAAAGAATAGGTTTGAATTAACCAAGGAATCCAAGACTTTTGGAATATTATTCATAATGGATACTCCCCGATAATTGGATACCAGGTTTTTAGATCGAAACTCACGTATTGGAGTTATGTATGAAATTTTCCATTCATAGAAAAATTTACCAATAGGTACTCAGAGATAAATTAAAAATCTTGGTTAGACCGCAAGACAAAGAATTTCCGCAATTAAAAAATATAGATGAGCAAATTCCTTCAGCATCAACCTTAGAACTACATTTCAAATCTCTAAGGGTATTTATGTAGTACATCAGCATTATCAAGTAAAATAAAGCCGATTTCCAATGAATTACCTTCAAAAGAGTGAGTATAGCATTATTGAAAGAGCCATGTAGTATTATCATACATTAGTATGTTTGTAATCTAAAAATAATCTGCAAAAAGGTTACAGCTTTTCTGAAGATCACAAGATATATTATTGTTATAATGCAAAACTTTAGGAAATTCCGATGTTTTTCGTTTCGAGTATATAAAACATCAAAACTTATTATTATTTGATTATAAAAAAAACAATTTTGTTCTGAAACTTTACACAACTTTCTCTTCAAGTAGTCTTTAATAATAATAAAGAAAAAAAAACAAAAAACACAATTTACCATTCTTTAAACAAACAAAAAATAGCTTCCTTTCCAAAAATATTTCCTCTATGGGATCACTTATAAATAGTCAAATAGCTGTGTAGCTTTATACACTATTTGCATTTCTGTTCAATGAAATTCAACAACTGTGACGTGGCATTTACCACGCGGAGTAATTTGAATAGCAAATAATTGACTTCACGTCCACGCCTTATCCAGAACAACAACGCAGCATTAAAATTCTGCAGACAGGAATGGCGCATTTTGATTCTCAGTATTCCTATCACACACGAAATATTCGTAATGCTGGACGTGTGCTCCTTTATTATGTAGAAAAAAACAAAAAAAAACTATTTCAGTTGAACAGCAACAAATGTAAATAAAAAGGTTGGCAAGAGTGTATCTAGATAATTAAAATTAAAAATAAAATAAAAATAATTAATAGAAGCAAACACCCACTCTTCTTAGTCAGTCGTGACAAAGGCAAAAAATATTCACTTTATATCCATCAAAACCCTGTCACATAAATTATTTATAAAAAAACTGCTGTGAAAAAAATCTCTGTGAATAATTTGCAAAATGTTTTTTTTTTTGTCATTCGTTTAGTTTTTCTGTTTTCATTTTCATAAACAAAGCCAAAGAATCGCAAATATTATGTACAAGTTGAGAGCTGAGTTTGGGTCAAAAGCAGCTCCAGGAAACGTTTGTTCCTGACAAATGAGATGATTTTATGAATTTTAATTAGAAAATGAAAAATTAAAGGGAAAAAAAATTGTTTTTTTCTTCTGCAAGAATTTGTTAATTTTTATGAAAAGAATTTTTCATGTGATTTGAATTTTGAGTAGTAAATGTGACCGTGTGCATATTATGAAGCTAAGTTGAAGCAATTAACATGAAGTAGAGAAGTCACTTCAAACAAAAATTGTCTGGCTATTTACTTCTTGAAGACGGTAACCCTTTTGCTCCTAAAAATTAATTCATTAAATCTCTCTCATTTTATGCATATGAAACTATTAAAAAAGGAAAGAAAAAAAAACTAGAAGGAGAATTTCTTGTAAATGCATTTGGATTCAAATTAATAGAACAAATTTTTGCACTTCCGTTCCAGCTCTGGGTGGTAATAATAATTTTTAGATATATTTACAAGACAGATGAGCTGGCTTTAATTCGTTTCCATCAATTTCGTTTCATGTTTAAATATCATGTGATCCCAGATGTACTACAATTTTTTCCCTTCTCTCTAAAATGAAAATAAAAAAAAACGAGTGATATTTTTCCATTATCTATGTATTTGTTGTCGTTCTCTACAACTGTACTCGGCCTATTTATTAATTTGTCAATACCTTCCTTATAGAAGTCCTTTGGCTTTCAGGTGAAACTTGAAATATTCCACAAGTACCATTCTGGCATCCTCTCTCTCTCTTATTTATTGCCCTTAATCTGATGATGCGAATTCTGGTGAGTACTCCTCGTATTTTTTCCATGAATACTTTTGATATAGGTAGGTATGTGGTCTAACTTTGCTTTGGTGAAATGGGATTCCTCTTCTATTGACTAACCTGGGTCGTTTCCAGTAGATTTGACTTTAATCGCTCTAACTCCTCACAGTAGATTGAGAGAAGTGATTGTTCAGTACCATTCTAGAAGTTCAAAATGGATAATTCCTTCCATATCCTGAAGGTCCTGTTTAGGCTTGTAATGTACTAGGTGCGTCGTCGTCCAGTCAAGCTCTTTTAAGCTTGATGTTCTTGTTTAAAATCCATGATTAATGGATGAACCGCTCAGTAGGTACGGTTGAGCTTAGTGGCCAGTTTTTCAACCCTTATTACAGGATTTACTTTAACTAGGGTACTCAAAAAGTCGTCATCAGGACATCTTGCATTACTTATATGAGATGACCTGATACATATGTATGTTCTGAAAAATAATATTTTTTAGGATGGATAGCTAAAACTTGTATCCTACAGACTTCCTAGGGGTCTAAATTTATTAACCCTATTGCCGCGTAATTTTTGTTGATAATGAAGTAAAGATTCTCAGACACCAAGGAATGATTCCAAGAATCCTTGCTCTTTGTAGTGAGTCTAAGAATCCCCTGATGCCTACTTTTCGTAGTACAGATTACAATATAGTCGAAATACCTACTATTTACTGTGTAGCAGGTCGTGGCAGAAGTTTATCCACTACACCCAAAGTGATTTGTCGATATAATAAAATGAATGATTTAAATCTTTACTTCTGGGGTCTCTTCGACCCTTTGAAAAAGAGATCTCCAAACAACATACCATTAGGCACTTATCGCTGTAAAATACGACCCTATGCAATTGAGAATTGTTTGTGAATATATGAATATTAAAGTGGGTATATAAGTTTGTTTGTATGGAACAATGGAAAATGAAATAGACCAGAACCATTGTATTCTTCCTTAAAGATGATACTCACAAGTGCCGTAAATGAATATTGATGGCCGTAAGTAGGTTCAATAAACTCTTTTGGGACAGACCACAGATTTTTTTTGTAAACTGTAGAGGAAAATTTAAAACTTTGGTTCGAATAACCACTGATAATAGTGTGCTCTTTCTGCCTAATTATCGAGGAGGAGTGTTCTCGATAAACGAACGTATTTGTGTACTAGAAATTACAGAAGATTTCTGATAGCTGACGGTAAGACTAGATTCGTACTTACTCGTAAGTGGTGAACAAATTTTCAAATCAATATAAAATACTTGAATATCGACAGATAACATAGGAGTATCTAAAAAGGATCCCACTGAGTATGATTTGTGAGTATACTATTCATGATTACAATGACCTACTAATGGTCTCCATTCTTCCGACTCCACTATCCCCAAACTACCAAAAAAAAGAAAAGAAAAGAAAAAGTCATAAATTCCAAATGTTGATTTCTCTATGTGATGTTATTACAGTGATTCTAGAAGAACGACAAAAATATGTTCTATTCAAGTTGTTCTGTAGCAATTTCAAAGCTTAATCGAGTGAACTCAATGTAAGTAAAACCACATAACTAGAGACATTTAAGCAAGAAGAAAACGAAAAAAAAAAGAAAACTGTCCGGTATTATCTTCACAGAGAAAACCATTTCTTCCACTCGATAGCCCACAGTCGATAGGGCGAACATTTATTAAACTTTTATCAGCACCTAAAGTGCTCAACAATTTGCCATAAAGTCGAAATCGCCAAAAGAAAGGTAACGAAAATGATTCACGGTCATGATGGGCTCAATGATCCCCTACCCAAACCACCATCCTCCTAACCCTAAATATCTGATAAAAATAAATAACAAATAAGAGGAAATTTTCGCCTCTAAATAACAGCTTAGACAGCGATAGCATTCCAATTTTCAGCATAATTTTCTCAATATTAAAGTTCGTCCTCCCTCGTCCGTATCAGTTGATCCTTTACTTCACATTCTCCATAAGGAACGTCTGACGATAATATGTGTATTTCAACAGCTCGGCTAAAGTCCTTTTCATCCTCTCTCTCTCTCTCTCTCTCCCTATCTCGGTCAACCCCCGATGAACACACAATTTTCTTTTATTAGTTAAGTCCTACTATATCCATTGGTAGAAATCTAGTTTCGATGAAACTTGAATTTCCGCCAGAAATCATCCCCTTTATCGTTGTAGAGAGAGGCAGAGAGGCTGTGATATTGGTTGAATTGAGTTTTCCAGGGAATACCGTCGAGAGTAGGTAGGCAGATGAGGAAGAAATATTTTGCAAATGGAATTTGGACTTTTCGTGGGTGGATGAATGGGCCAAAGCCCCTTTCTAATTTGGTACTCCTTCATACTACAAGTTTTTCGTTATTTTGTTTTGGGCTTCATTTGAAACTTTCAATATCTTCTAAAGATAGTCCTTAGCTGGATATTGACTCAAAAGTTCTACGAGAGAATTAATATCCTATATGAAGAGTTTTAGTGATGCTCCTCGATGGCTTATTTACAATGTTTCAAGGGAAATATAATTAATTGGATTTTGTGATGTGAAGAATTCGCCATATGTGGATTTGATTATTTTTTTCTAATAATATCTGGAAGGAGAGGAGGGTTGATTTAGTAATTATGGGTCCCATTATTATTGTTCATTGATTATTGAAGCAATTTGTGGGACATTCGTTCCTTTAATACAAAGGTTTAAGCGGAATTGCGATGATCGGCTACAGTGAGAGCTACAATCGTTATCAGAAATTTGAAAACCTAATTTTACAATAATATCAACTACCACCAGTACAGGGAAAGGATGCAGTTGTCGGTGCTATAGAATAAATTATTTGAAGGACGGTAAAGTATTCGAAATTCTTACATTTTGAGGACAGAAAGGCATGGTGAAATTTCGGAGCGTTGTCAAAATTATTCTCCAGTGAGAACGATTATGAGTGAATGGAATTAGCGGTGTAAAAGGGAAAGGTATTCAACATTATCGCTCATATCGCTCACTGGTTTGATATGAGTTTCATAGATTTAAATGCAGCCGATCTGATCAGTCCAGCGAAATTTGTTTTTTTTATATTTCGGCAATCGGCATTCGATCGATCAAAATTGCTTTGATCAAATTGTAGTAGAACAAGAAAAGAATCGATCCAAACAAAAAGGGATTGTCCTTTAGTAAAATCTATCTAGGGTGATTCAAATAGTAATATCTGCACAACAAGCCCATACATATGTATATATCTTAAGATCAGTAACTAACATAACATCTGTAATATCATGATTTTGCAAAAATTGAAAAAGAGAGGTCTCTAGATTGAACCTTGAGGAATACCAAATTACGAAGATAGCTCGAAAGAATTTGTTAGACCATCTTTAAGATTATGAGATCCGATAAAAGAAAATTAATACCATCTCGAATAATTATTATTAATTGTTAATGAAGGACGTTATCAAATGCCTTGAATAAAAACAGATGGCTATCGTAATAATAACCACACAAACTAGGGCTATATAGGTTTTACAAAACGAGACACTTAACTCAAATTTTAAAGTTAGATTATAGATTACATTTATGACAGGTTGTTCCAGTATAAGCCTTGCAATGGTTAAGAGTGTTGAAAGAATCTAGAATTTTTATGGTTTGAAACGGCGAGAGTATACTAACAAGAGAAATCTGTTGAACAGCTATTTAATACACCTCTATTGTCCAGTGTGTCAAAAGCAACAGTGAACCATTACACCATTATTCGTCAGTGTGTAAAAAACAAAACTTTCTTGGTTAGTGAAAAATATAAACATTCCAACTTCAGGGAAAAACAAGTATATTTCTCTTTGTCACATACGTGCTCAATTTCCTTACATGCTACATGGATTCCTTTCAAAATTTGCATTCATTTTGTATTTTATTTTTCAAATGACGCCTACTTTGATGGGTAAACTCTTTCTATTGAACAGCTGTTCAAGACATTTCTCTTGTACGTATACGCTCGCCGGCTTGAAGGAAAGGAGCGAATGGGTAGAGGTAGAGAAATCTATGTCTCGGAATTAATTCAAGAGCAGCATTCTGATGGATGAGACAGGACAGAATGGATTGTCAACCAACTCAATCTTGTTTAGATTTTAGATGGTAACGTGAGAAGAGCTCTTGTAAATATATGTCGTGTTGACACCAGTTTATTGATTTTTATTCTTTGTACCATGGTTTGTTGAGTTATGTTTGGTGGTGTCTAACAAAAGGTGAGTTTTCGCTCCATTTTATTTAACTCGTTATGGCCTTCATAGTTTTCTTTTCCTTATCAATGTTTGGAGAATTTGTAGACAGCCTCAGGCTATTTTTAGAAAATTATAATGTTGTTCTGTACAACTGTCCAGAAAATAGCTTTTATACATTAATGCGGACAGTGAAATACCTAGCAGAATTCAATTTGTAATTTCAAAACCCTATAGAACTTTACTACTAATGTTCTGAAATAAGAATATTCCGACATTTTGTACATTCCGCAACACTGACTTACTTACAAACAACTATCCCACATATGCACTCAGGAAGAAGCCGCTCCGCTAAGTTAAGTTAGACTCAGAAAAAATATGCCTTACTACAGATGGGAGCAGGAAAAAAAGCTGTAAACCGTTGAAACAAATCCTAAGATCATCTACGAGTATTTAAAACAATGCTCAGATCATCATTCAATCACAAAACGTCGATTGAGGAGTTATAGGGTGATTCATAAAATTTAAAGAAAAAATCTTTAACCGACTTCTACTTGCCAAATGATAGAGCTAATTTCCCCTGTCCCCCACCCATGTAATTTATTTATTTATTTTTTTGGTGAACATTATCACGCGGCATATTCAAGAGACTCCTTATTGCTTGGGATAACGCACTTTATCTTTTTTTTATTTTTAGTAAGGCAGGGGGACAAGAGATCTTCAAGCACGGAGGCCAGAGCGACCCATTGTACTATACTGTTAGAAACCCTATCACCAAAACGTTCCTGTCCTCTTAATAAAGCGCTTCAGGTATTGGTGACGAAGGTTTTTCAAATCCTCTACAGATATGAGGGCGGAACCCAGAATGTTCAGCCTGTTCCGTGCGAAGGCCAAGCACGGAAAGGCGGGACAGACATTCAGGGCTGTCAATAACTCCTGTCCTTATTAGATGAGCGTGAGACGAGTTGTGGCCGATGATGATGCTCACCACAGTTCTTTATTATTTCCTTCCTAGTCCCAAGAAAAAAACAGATATTCTTATTGGGCCCATCAAGAAAAACTTTGTACACCTGCAAGTACTCAAGTTCGCCCATCTCTGCAGATGCTTCGTATGAACACCAGTTTTATGACAGACACAGGGCGCGTTTACTGCCACCGAAATAGTGACTTTTTGTCGACTACGAGCGTTCACTCCGCCAAATTTTGACAGTAAACGACTACGCTTGACTACGACTGTCGTTCACTCCGCAGACTACGCTCAGGAGGATAGTCGATCGGAGTCGGTTTGACAGAACTACACTACGACAACGACTACGCTACCAAAGTGGCAGTGAACGCGCTCACGATACTTTAAGGTTGGCAACGGCTACGGCGCGTTCCGATCTGAGGAACGGAGAATCAGAGCCAGCCCTAGCTAAAATGTCAGCAATTTCATTCCCCATGACCCCCATGTGACCAGGAACCCACTGAAGGGACACTTTGTTGAGGATGCACAGCTTATACACAGACGACCTGCAGTCCTCCAGTAACTTAGATGTTATCCGAAGGCAATCAGAGCCATCAAGGCACGAAAGGATAACAATGTCCTTTCCCTTGATATCTATATCAAGGGATATATTCGCTGCCATTGTGATGTCGAAGACTTCAGCGTTCAGGAAGTAGTGCTTCTTCCAAGTGAATACTCCATCCCAATGTTAGATTCAGCAAGGTAAACGCCCACCCCGGCTCCCTTATTAGTGAGAGAGCCGTCGGTAAAAATGTTTAAACTGACCGGAAAAGGATCGATAAAGCATTTCGCTCAGTTCCCAAATCCCGTGCAGGAAAGCTCACAGAGAAGCGACGCCCAAAATGAAGCTCTGGTACCATTACATGAAGGGGATGCTGGTCTTGAATACATGTCATAAGATTGTAAATCTGGAAGTATTTTTGAAACTTAATAAATAATAATAATAATCATCTGCTAGAATTAATAAGGGACACCCTGTATATTTTACCTGAAATAGAAGACTGGAAGAATATGCATGTAAAAAAATGGAAATCTAAGACTTCTGCAAAATTAAGTGTCACATTTAGAGCATATATCGTTGTTAAACTTAGCAGCGCGATTTACATACATTCCCCATTAATGTTTGTATGTAACCCTTATTTAGGGTTAGCCAATGAACTAAATTGAATGATGAAGATGAAAATCCAATCAAAATTTTAATTTCGTAGAAAGATAATTACTAAGCGGCTGCAACGTCAATTGCTTTGCTGATAATACTGTGAGAGGAGGACAGAAAAATCGATTTTATCGTACAACGAACCTTTCTAACTCCGTATGAATCAAGGCAAAATTATGATAAGCCGCTTATATCACATCTTAAGAATACCTGAACAAATCAGTCAGTCAATTGTTATGTGGGATTTCATTAAGTTTTACTCTGAACAACTAGAATGACTAAAATTGAGGTAGAAAAATTGAAAAGAATTGTTCAATACCATCTGGAACTGCTTACGGATTAACATTTCTGACTTTTACATTTTGTCGCTAATACTTTTGAGATTAAATACTAAAAAAAAAAGGCACACAAAGCAAAGGAAGCCGAAATTATTTTGCAGCATGGTTTTTATAATGCGGTCATAAGTCGTTTCACTTTTTTGCAGTATATTTTCTTTCATCATCTTATTTTATGTGGCATGTTCAGTGTTTCCAGACAGGAGAAACATAAGATAAAAAATATCGATAAGGGCAAAGAATAGGGCAGGTGTTATGAGCTCATATTTGGATGCATGAACCAAACTGAAAGCGGGTTCTTGTTGTTGGTGTTATTGTTGTATTCCCTTTATTCTGTATATATGAATGCCCGCAAAAAAATGGACAAAAGAAAAAAAAGGAACTCCCCTGTGGTTTTATTTTTTCCAGTATGCACAACAACCAGAACTTACATATCTCTCTTGGGATATTCGTGTACCTAGAGCTGCATATACGCAGTACACATTGAGATCGATAAATGGCCGCACAGTGATCATAAAATATGAACCAGTTTTGGTCTGGATCTGAAATGAACGGTTGCAGCTGGAAAGATCAATTTTCACAAGAAAAACTCCCGACAATGTTGACGACGACAACGACGAGCGACCTAGCGACTGTATTCGGCTTGATCATTTCTGAAGAAGATCTTTAGTTCTTATTCTAAATATTTATGTAGGTAGGTAGGTAGGTACATAGATATGGTAGGTAGTATGTTTGTACACTCTTAAATCTGAATTTGATCAGAGATATATAATCCGCAATTGTACGGTTTCGTTCCAACTGGTTTTTATTCAACTCTTGGTGTTACTCTTACCTTGATCTTGTTTCACCTTTCTTTAATCTTTTTTTTTCAAGATAATAAAAATAAAAACATGAGATTTTTACGCAAAAGTGATCATTTGAAGGCAAAAACTAAATCAAGTCTTACGAAAATCCGGTAGTGAAGATTATTGCTTTTAACGGTGACTGAATTTTTGATAAAAGTTTTATGCGCTATTTCTGTTGGTTTTCAATTCGTATCTAAATAAATAAATTTTTGTTGTAGGTATGTATGTAGGTATGGCGAGAGAACAAAATCTGGGATATCAGTTTTTTTTGTTGTTGATTTCATTAAACCGTGACAGATTGTAGCTTGGAATCAAGTTTACGACACTGTTATTTTTTGAATATGGAAATCTCTTTATGCAAAATAAAGCAATTGGAGTGGAACGTTCAGAAAGGAGGAAGCTATAATTTTTCTTTTATGGTAACTGTATACCTAATCAAAGTTTTGATAAGCACCTAACGATATCGGATTATATGTGTCTAACAAATCTGGGGATTTCAGCCTGTATCTTAGTATACCTACTATGTTTTTTTTTCGAATAATTACTGAAATATTTATTGTAGCGTGACTCGTGTCTGGATTTGAATGGAAAAAGGTTTAATCTTTATGGAACTGGTAGCAAGTTCAGCGTCAATGCACCGGGCTAGATATATTTGTGTGTCCGCGTGGAGTTGTTCATATTTATGTAAGAGATTTCATACATGCTCTATGAACTTGAATTTTTTTTGCAAGTACTAAGAGCGAGATTAACCTTAAACCCTTAAATAAAATTATGAAAATTACTAAATTAAAAATCACATCTACAATTTTGAAAATTTACTCGATTAATTTACTCTAGCACCCGCTTATATTTATCTCAGAATTAGAAAAGGAGCTGCGGGGTAGACCTAACCCAAATAAAACCAAAAAGCTACTAGGGCTAAACAAGTCAACCCTGATGTCAGTTCTCACTGAGCACTCTCGTCTCAGGGATGCGGAAAAGAACCGGAGATAGTGACTCACTTTCTTTGTCACTGTCCATCTCTGTCGGGAAAGCGTTACAGATTCCTTGGCTCACACACCTCCTATACGAGCACCATGAAGCCGGTAAGGAGGGCTGAAAGTCAATATCTCAATACGTAATACCGTAGACACACGGGACATATCAATGATCATTGACGGAGCAATGATCATTGCATAGCTCGTGTGTCACTGCATCATTGGCGCAATGGTCATTCGTTTCGTCATTGCACCAGTTACGCCCCCACAAGCTCATTCGTTTGCAATTATGCATTCCTTGTCATTTCTTTTAGCCATAAGCGCGCTTTCAGCGGTGAGGAACTGCAAATTTTTGGAAAAATCACCTGATTTTCAAGCCATCACTGTCAGATGTCATTTCAAGGTAAATTTTGCATGTTTCCCAAATTATTGAATTCTTTTAAAAAAATTTCATACATTATAAATGGAAAAAGAGACGAAGATAAAAGGAAAATTGTGGAAAACTGCTACAAGTTATAAGTGGTGCCAGCTGTGACGCATTTATATAAAAGATCTGAGAAAGGCACGAAGAGATAACCACATATACGCGGATATGTTTGTGAAATTTAAGGATATGGGAGTAATCGCCAGTATGCATAGGTGTCATATTTAATGTGTCAAATCTTATCGGTCAAATCTAATTACGTGAAGACCGTCATTGCCGTGTTCCACCCCAAAACAGGAATGATCATTGATCCAATTACGTAATAGAACCAATGATCATTGATATGTCCCGTGTGTCTAGGGTATAAGAGCGTCCGGTTGGAATCTATGAGCAATTGCTCATAATTTGGCATTTTATGGCCTACGTTCCAGACCTCCGGTAAGAGGCCTTAGCTTTAAATCAATCAATCAATCAATCTGCGTTTTTATTTTATTTTTGTACTGTGCCTTTTCCACAAGAAAAAAAAATGTCTAGATTTTTCGTCATTTAAATGAACATATCTTTTGGTGGGGTTACATTCGATTACTAAGTATACCCAAATCTTCGAACTTTTAATGAATTGGGCCGTGTTAATGGATAAATAAGTAGTAAAAACAGTCTCTCAACAAAAATTGGGTTTCCGCATATCCTATTCATCTGACCGTTCAGGAGGATCTTTATTTTTGCTTGACCTCTACATAGCTTTTCCACCTTTATTTATCATTCCGTATCCAAGGTACTGTTCGAGTTTCTTGAATCGTTTTTGTTCACTATGCGTCGTAATTAGCAGCTTGTCGGTTATTAGGACAAGTAAATCGTCTTCTGAATAGTTGTTTTTGGTTGTTATCATTGATGTTTTTTTTTAGTTAGTTGTAGCCTTTTGCTGATCTACAGGCGGTGTTCTTTAAACCATGCAAATGTTCCTTGGCTTCCATGTGGTATATGTTTAAGCTTTAAAAGTCGTAAAAAAATTAAAATGGTGTTCAATGCATATACCAAATGAGTTGCCATGGCCACACCATTGACAGAAATTTTAAAATAACTCGAAATTTGAACAAGAGTTTTTAGTTTCTAGTTTGATATAATATCTTGAAACTTTTTTTCCTACTTAATACTTATTTAGAATTGTCCACAAAATATTCATCTTAGTAAAATACATTCTTATAAAATTTTTATTTAAAAAATTAATAATTGTTATAACTTATACTATAAGACGAAATTAATAAATTTAATTGAAAAAGAAATAACTAAAACGGGAAGAGATAAAAAAGAAAAAAATCATTTAAGCAAAGATAGATTTAAAAATAATTCAAATGTAATTTTCTAAATTTCTAAAAAGGAAATTTACTGTTCAAAGCATAGAATTATCATCTAAATATAAAAATCAAAAAGCAATATAATAATAAAGGATTTAATATTATGTGACCGGAGTAACCTTCTAAAAGGATGCATGTTTTCCGTCGCCTGGATACGTGCAGGTACATCATTCCCATGATGTATCAACTGAACAACGAAAAAACCCTCTGCTGCAAGCAGAAATTGTAGGCGACTATTATCGTAGCTAAGTAGATAAAGCCGAAGAGGTAGATCAATGTTCTACGATGCAATTATGTCTGCAATGTACAGCGTAACAAGAATGATCTGTAAGCTTTGATTCGATCATAGCGTCTCAATCCATGAATAAATCGAAGACAGTCGCTAAAAACTACAACCATTCTACGTGCATTTATAATGTCTATTTTAGGATAGATTAAGTTTCCAAAGCAGACGTTAGGCAAGAGAAGATCCTTGAAGATCATTCGTGAGTGCTGGGTTGTAGTATATCAGCTAAGAACCACAAAATTCACAGACCGCAATAAATTTTCCTCAATAATAAAATCTGCGCACTCTAAATTGGAATTGATCATAACTTCAAGGCTCTTAGCTTTATCTACATATGGTAGGGTTACAAAGTCGATTCAAATTGATGAAAGCTGAACCGGATCAAAACCTGGGTAGTGTATTTGGGTTGCTAAGCATTTCACAGGGTTTAATCTTATATCATTAATATAAACCCAGTAAGTTTGCCATAATACAGTCCAAACAGTTTTTCATAAGGCCGATAAAACTCTTAAGTTAAATCTGCATGTAATCCGCAAACAAATGAATTTTAGCTAATTCGGTTTTCTGTGGCAGATCATTTATATATAGTGAAAAGAGAAAAGGTTCAAGAATAGAACCTTGTGGGACACCTCTATTGTGTGATAATAAACTAGAAAACTCATCATCCACTTTCAATTTGATGGCAAGCTTATCAAAAGCCTACAGCCTGAACTAGAAAAATTGAAAGTATTAGATATTTACAATACACGCGAAGGTGAGAGGCTGGGTTCTATGCTAAGATACCTAAGATTAGCATATTGGCCAGTGAAAATTGTTTTATAAATTTTTGATTTAGATATTACTATATACATAGTATGTTAGTTATTTCTTTAAAAAAAAAAAAGATTTCTTTTTTTTAGTTTTATAATGAATCACTGAACGATTCACTCCACTTTTGTTATTTAAAACTTATTCAATACATAAATTTTGAAGCTTTCTTAATGCTTTAAAATATTTCCGCATCTTCCGAAAATTTCCGAACCTATGTAGATTTTTTTCATTTTTCTACTGTATTTATATTTCCAAAAAAAAACCCCTGATCGACGCTAGTTTTTCACATCGAATTTAAAAAGCCCGAAGTCTTCAGTTTAAAATCAATTTTTAGCCTCTTTATCTAAAATTTATTCATTTTTTACATTTGTTTTTCATATATACCTAGAAATATAAATTCAGCGAAAAACTCCTATTTTCATCTGTGAATAAGTTTTGCAAGACTTTCCGGTGGATGTGTTGAAAAAATTTGGAAAAAATCAAACAAGCTTGCATTTTGGATTCAAAGTGTATCTATTTTGTTTTTTAGACTACTTTGATATGAAGCTAAAGCTGATGAGGTGCGTTTTGAAGTTTTTTGAAAAATTTTGAAGAAAAAAAATTGTTAGATTAGAAAAAACTATTATTTGGAAATTTCGAGTTAGTTGAGTTTTAATAAATTTAACTAGGAACTGAGGAGAGGAAAGAAAAACCAACACTTTGAAAAGTTTCAACTATCTATCCAATAAATTTTAAATAATAATTACCATAGGGTGTATCGTTTAGAATTTATAGGGTGACACTTCTTCACTTCAATATAATGTCTTGTTTGTCTTATTTGGTCCAATATATAGTTATCCAGTTGGCAACTGCACTTGAAAGCCGAATTTTGATGGCCATATGAAAGGAGGTAATAGATCTCGGTAGGAAACGTCAAAAAATGTATGGGGGAGCTACGAAGGTTTGAAGTTTTTTTTTTTTTAGTGTTCAGTAAGTGCTTCAACATATTTCTCAATATCTCTAGGAGATATCGGAATGAATCTTTTAAGGATGTGGACCACTTTTTCCTGTTGTTAATGCCTTCGGAATTATAGGCCTTCAAAGTTCAAATTTTGAGTTAAAAAATTAATTTTTTCGAATTCAATCGCAATTATCTCAACATTTTACCCTATTATTTTCTTATTTATTTTTTTCTTTTTGTTCGGCCTAGAAGAAAGCCCAATCGATGCTCCACAAGTCAGTATTCACAGCATGATCATTAGACCTCCAGTTTTAATCATTTCGGAGTTTGAAATAAGTTCTATTCTCTAATGACATGTCTATATTAAAAGGAGGTCAAATAAAGCTGATAATGAGTCATCGTAAAATAGCGCTCTCCGATTACTCGTAAGATGATCAACTTTCTTGCCGAACCTATTCATTCTTACTTAACATATTCATTTAATATGAAAAACATTAGAAAAATATAAGCAAAGCGACATCTATATATGCAATTTGAAATTTTAATTCGATGCTGTGAAGCGAAACTTGGAAATGCAATTAGTATAGGTATTGAGTTACAATTTTTTTACTCATTAATTCAGCAGACAATTTTTTATTAGTCTCCTCAAGATATACTTTCTAATTTTGATGAAAAATTAATCACACCTGAATGAAAATGGTAAACAGTTATCTTTCTAATGTTGTCTTAATGATTATAATAGACTGCATAGTACTGAAGTTATAACTACAGGGTGTTTCATCATAACGAGCAAAAATCCTCATTTAAATATAGTTTCAAGTCTAATCTAACTGACTGCTAATTTTTTCATAAAAGCACGTAATTAGAAAATCCATTAATTCGTTTTGTAAGTAAAATACTCAACCGGAGCTTATGTATGTATGTATAATTAGGAAATCATTTAATATTTTCCTCAATTTTCTTTAATACGCATAAATTTAATTAAATCAATAAGAAAGTTGCTGATGTAACAACGTAAATATACTTCCAAACTTAATTATAGCATTCGGGTCAGAGCATTTTTTTATTTTTGTTTTGTCTTCTACTAAACTCTTTGAATTAAATTAGCCGACATTTTATTACCATAATTAAACGATAAGCAATCAAAGTCGCGGCGGTGAGACGTACATAAGATTCTAAATTATGCTCACTTTAATTAGTTCATTTATTCACAATTCTAAAAACAAAACAAAAAAACATTTCATTTGAAATAATTTCAATTTAAATGAGGAAAAACTTCAGACGAACTCCACTACGGCTTGGATAACTATGTTCGTACATACATACAAAAATAGTTCGCCTAGCATCATCGTAAAATGGCAATAAAGGCACCGCCGTGCATCATTCCTCAGAGTGGATCTTTCCGGTGATTGCTGTAACGAACCAGCCGAACAGACTAATTGTGAATGAAATTATTGTAGTAGGATGGTACTGCGGTGACCGACGACCATGCAGTAGGTACTACTTTTTGCCACAAGTGCACTTTAATCATCCCAATGGACCAATATCTGCCATTTAATTTAATATTAAGTGACCCACCATCATATCGTCTTTAAAGTGCAATCAACTAAATGAAATGAAGAAGTTTTGTGCTCGTCAATTGCAAGAAAAATCTTTCTAGGGTGGGATTTGACTACAGATTCACTCGAACTAACATTGAAGGAACATGAAAGTTTCTCTTTCATAGAGAATTTGTGCAGGAAGGACGTTTTCAGACAATCCTAATACAAAATCTTCAGATAAATTTTATAACTTTTGCAGTGGTTTTAATTATGCCTATCGTATTGAAAATCTGATTTGAAATAATCCAGTTTTCCTTCTGTGTAGATTGACATGTATTATCCCCATTGCTACTTTCTTTAATGTTAGACATTAGAATTGTGGGGGAGACTTTGATTGAATTTTCCAGAGATATGTTTCATATGAGTAAGGGTGAAATTAAGACATGGCCAGAGAATTTATAGCAAGAAAAGATGAAACTGTCTACAACTTTGCAAGGGTAATGAACTCTGCATGTATATAAAATGCGGAAAATCTCCTGATTTTCTTTGCTAGGCGAAGTGGATTTATTTTCCTTGAGCTCACAAATTCTTGGTCTTGTTTATCCCATAAATGTGTAACTCTTGGATGAGAAATGTTCTTCTTAGATATATATGCTTGTAGGTAGGTATATATGTCTGTCTAGATCTATAGAAAAATGTCCGTCGTCTCCTGATACTTTATCTTCGCTTTCATTTTAAGTGCAAACAGTATAAGATTCTTGTATCGATCGTTGTCTTTGCGACTATGAAAAATCTCTAGCTCTTACAAGTTATTTGTTTGTATTTTGTGATTCATTTTAGTTTTATTAGTGGGGTTGGAGGGAAGTCATTGTTGCAATTTTCGGAGTTATTGTTGATGGAAGTAGTTAAAACTGATGACGGATTTATGTGAATTGCAGAAGATGAGTCATTATATCGAGGATTTATACTATTTCGGTTGTTATGATTTTAAGATCTAGGTTTCCTTTATTGTTATTGTCTTTGTATTCGTTTTGATAATTAATTTAAGCTGTCTAGACTATTTTAAAATAGGTACTAATTAAGAATAATTGATTAGAAAATGATGAAAATATTTTGGTAAAGTAAGGAGATTTAGGTTGTTGGCAGTTTAGGAAGGGAAAATTAGTATAGAAGTGGAAGAAAAAACAGATTAGACTTATCCACTTGACCATTTCAAAATAAAAAATAAATAAATAAAAACTGTTAAACATCTCGCTCAATAATCAAAATCAATAAATATGCAAATAATTAAGAAAAAAAAAACAATAATAATAAAACGACAAAAAATGTAATAAACATAATAAAAAAAAAATCCGAAAATGATTCGTATATCTGGTTTTTGTAATGTGTAAACTATTAATCCTTAATGATCTTTAAGGCACACATAATATTCGTAATTAGCTCAAAATGACTGCAGTGACATATGTACAACGTAAGAAAAAAATTTAGGCATTTTCCACTCAAAGATTTCGAGAAATGTTTTCAACTTCGATTTATGCTTTAAATTTCAGCTACAATATCGCTCTGGATCTAGTAGATCTTAAAACGTCAATTCATCGCCCATGGATGGCTCTAGCTGACGTAATCTACACTGGGTTCCTAAATAAAGATAGCTCAAGTATCAAATAGAAATAAAGTTCATCGATGATCCTGGGAGGCACAAAAGTTTCTAATATTGAACTGCATATGCATTTTTAGTTTTAATTAAACCGTTTCGAGGAAATTGAACCTTTTCCAGACAGAATTAAACCTTTTCCACAAAGATTTAAACATTCTCCATAAAGAATTAAACGAAATCCAGAAACAGTAAAACTAAATTCATAAACAATTAAACCAATCATTTGTTTTATTTGTTTTGTTCATTCCTTAGAGAGCATATAGATAAAATTTCACGTATAGAAGGTGCATGGTTAATTTTGGATCGCAATACACAAAGCAAATGCTGTTCGAGAGGTTGTTTCCACCGGTTATAACTTACGACTTCAATTTCTTCCACCATATTCACCAATGCTCAATCTTATAGAGCACAAATTTCCAAAGATTAAAGGAGCTGCGAGGAGAATTCTCGCAGATACATCTTACTTCGGTTATAGAAAGTAGCATCAGGGATATAATAATGCTACAGATGATTTAATGCTTTCATTATGAATATGATAATGAAAATGAGTCCTGTATAGCGTGGCGAACCACTTCACTACTAACAAAAACTATTAAAAATTGTAAAAAAACATATAAAAAAATCATTGTTTTAATTGTTAATGAATTTAGTTTTATTGTTTGTGGATTTTGTTTATTTCTTTATGGAGAAAGTTTAATTCGTTGTGGAAAAGGTTTAAGTCTGTTGAAAAAGGTTACATTTTTTTCGTAAAAGGTTTAATTAAATCTGATTTCTCATAATCAAACAATATAATACTTACGGCAAGTGTATACACTACGACCAAGCTATACACTACGACCAAGCTATAATCACTAGACCTAATATACTGGTCAATAACAACCAAGATATTAACCTAAAAAGTTCCTACTGACTAGAATCACTGAAATCAACTTACATTTTCGAGTTAAGACAATGGATAGATTTCTTGTTAAACAGCATACACACATATTCTCTCGTTCCAAGACAGCTGTGGTAAAAGCTAAACTGAACAGGCAGTAATTATGGTCGCACTATCTGTTCAAAAGTGCTGTTATAAGTGACAGACAGTGTTATGTAGATAATAAAAACCGGTGTACCGCAAGGTTCAATTTTCCCTCCTACTCTATTTATAATTTTCTAAATCACATTTTTAAATTCTATTTAGGTACATTTTTACAGATGAGATAACATCATTGATAATAACATATGAATTATTTATAAGATTCTATAATCTAAATCTAATTCTACATCTATTCTCGCTTCTTTACATTAAGCGCAATTCTACGAAAGTCTCTATATCAGGCCAAATTAAAATACAATTCCCAAATTTGATTACGCGTGTTGTGCATACTGCGCTGTTCACATTAAATCAAAGTCCAAAAAGCGATTCAACTCAATTATCCCTAAATCCTATATCCTTTATTCCTTTATTCCAGACAAGACTATGCTATGGGTATCATATTTATTTATATGCTAATTGTAGGAGCTGCAAGAGTTAAACGATCCTTAAAGCTAAATTAAAGCTGTCCATTAGATGGCAACTACATATTATGGTCAGTATAGTATGAATAGTGTACCAAGTTAAATTTATACAGTGCCTCTAAAACATAAACTAGAATTATTGCGCATACATTTCTATTCCATTTAAGATAAGTTTCGAATTATAAAATGACCCTGTCTGGGTTATATTGTGTGGATACCTTTTTCTTTTAATTGCGGTATCTATTTTTTTGGGTTCTTCCTACAATTGACGCCCGTTTTGTTTTGAAAATTTTATCTTACATTTCATTCTCTTCTGTTGAATGCTTTAAAAAATCTATCGTCTAGTTTTATACGCAATACAGCTTCAGCAAAACTGATTCAAGTACGCACCTTCATATTATCAAACTAAAAAAAATATTATCCGCCAATGTCTTCAAGTTAAGATAACTAAAACAAGATAAATTGGCGGAAATCCTCCAATTACTCTGGTAGCGTTGTTTATCTTTCAAAATGTCGCGACGAGGTGATAATTCTAAAATTTATGGGACCTGAAATCAGCAAATCAAAAAAAAAAACAGAGAAAAGACTTCTCAAATCCGTAACCTTAGGATTCTACAGATTATCTCCTGCCATGGGATAGATCTTATTCCATGTATAGAAGAAGTAGTGTTCTGAGAAGATTTGGGTTTCCTAAGTTATAGTTAATAACCAGCATAGCTGTAGCTGGTAGCAACAACATAAATGGAAAAATAAAAGCACTCGTTTCAGAAACGTTTTTCATTCAGTTCTTATACATATACCTACGAACTGTATACGTGCTGGTTCATATGTCCAACTTTATACCATTCTGGTGTCTGAGTGTCCACAAGACTGGTTTCTTCTGAATGCAGAAAGACACGACACTTATTATGGAATAAATCCGAAACAATTCCAAGAGACTCTGTCCGTTCTTACCAAAGGTACATGCAGAAGAAGAAAATTTATATAAGTGTATATGTATGCCTGTGTGTCCAATCTGAACTAGCTTAAGTTCTTCAACAGTAGTCCTCGAAAAGCTTCTCTTCTCCCTACAACGAGTACTGAATTATAATTTATGATGCATGTTAGAGGTGTGTCTGAGTTATGGGGTTCGTTTATTTCGCGGATGTATGTAGTACCTACGTCGAGAACTTTTATGACACCCGCATTAGAAGGAACATAGATTTTGCGCTGCTTGCACATTAATTGTTTTGTGATATTGTTTTTGTTTGTATCTCTGCGCGGTGTTTCGGAAAATGTTTCTTACGGTGACGATTTGCTAATGGATTTGGCCTCCATGGCCCCATAAGTCTCAGCAATTACATTATTAAATGGTTGGTCTCCCAGATCTGGTAGTGGCATTATTAAGAATAAATTTACTTTAAGCTGTAAACGCACATGGGTGTTATAGACTGCTGTACAGAAGTGATGGCATTTATGATAGTGATCTGCATAGAATTTCGTATATTTGGGGTGGTGACATTTCAAGAGGAGATGACTGGAAGAGACGTTGTTTGGATATTATTTGTGGAGTACTATTATGGATTTCTAAGGGAGAATATACATTTTTTTCTATTGAAGGCGTTTTGATATGTTGTGAAAAATTCTACTTAGCCAAGTTGTAAGCATAGTTATAAATTAGTAGAGAAATATAGGTAGATCTTGGTTTTATTAGCAATAAGAAAAATTGAATTAAGAGATATTGGTGTGTTGATCAAGTTAAGATCCGTGGATGTCATATATAAAATGCTCTACAATGAAAAGCTTTATAAATTCCGTGCTATATTGTAAAAGAATCGCACACGTTACACTTTTTGTGATATAAGATAAACCGAAATATTCATTGAGATCACTTGAATTTAAGACGTATCCCACTTAAAATTGCAAATAATATGATTTTTACCTTTTCGAGAATATTATCTAAGATCACTTTTAATGTGGTTTGCACAGTAGAGTCTGGTATTAATTGAATAAGCTTATCTAACTTTTTTATTTATTTTTTTTATTTTATCTCTTTGACTTCCTTGGTGGTCATTCGAAGTTTTGCCTCTATAATTGTTCGAAGCACTTGGGCGGATTGATGTCCTTAAAGACAAAATTTATCTGACTTATCTCTGTACCATTCTACTTATAATGCCCCGAGGATAATGTCAAGAAGCCAAATCTGGATAAAATATTACTGGAACCTGGTTTTGTCGGATAAATGGTAAAAGGAATTTCTCCAAACATTCTGTCTTATAATTATCTGTATTTGTAGTAGACGATGTGATGTACAGCATTGATCTTTTAACGCACTGATAGATTGCTTTTGAAAATCTCGAACTTTCTTAAGAATTTTCTAACAGCCAGCATTGCCACGTTCATCACTACTATAAAATTAGTTACTGGAAATTTGGCAATCTTGGCCATATATTTCATCGTCGTTGAAAGAATATTGTTCATGACTGAGCTTCCGATTAGTTGAACCACACTACAGAAAACACTTTATAACACAATTAAGTGTTGTCCGTATTATTTGGCAACATTTTCCGATAGACAGTATTCAAGCACTACAATTTTTGCAAAACCAACTTGTACAAAATTTCTTTTCTTGTATTATAAACTATATGCGTTGACCTACTTTTTTGTGCGCGATATTGAGAAGTAACGCAATTTTAAGTGGGACACGTATTAAGATCTTTATTTAAAATGCCGTCCAGAAGTGTTGTGTGTATCGGCATTTTAGCCAAATATTCCATGGTCGAATAACCGGCAAAAAATAATTGTGACTTTATTATTTTATGCCAGTTGCCAATTTCCAATTCCGAAATTTTGAAAAAATGATTGACGATAGAATTTATTATCAGACAATGGAAATAGCTGAGAAGAATTTAAAGAAAAGAAAAAAAAATAACTTTTTTCACGAATTTGTATACAGGATGCTTCCATCTAGGTGGTCCATAGAGCAGGAGGCGATAGTATTCACTAAGCAACAAAAAATTGTGCGGCAAGAAGGGGAAGGAAGTATATTAACCGTTTCGGAGTTAGAGGCTAGCTTTTCACAAAACACCCTGTACCTATGTTAAAAATTACAGGGTATACGGTCACGACCTAGTCCCCATTGTGTGTAGAACTTCATGGCATTTCCAACGACTGCTCAATCAGCGCCGTACCCCTCTCCTTTTATGGTGATATGGCTATTGATTGATACATTTAAGAGGTTTGGGACCTTTTTCAGGTCCCCCGAACGAATGCCACGTCAAACCCCATTGTTCACTCTCTAGATCCATGAGTGATCGCTCATAGGTCCCAACCGGACGCTCTTATAAACTGAAGTATTGGCTCCCAGCCCTCCTTGCCGGCATCATGTAACTCTTCCAGGTAGTGTGAACCAAGAATTCTGTAACGTATTCCTGAGAGTGCCGGGCTGTGACATAGAAAGTGGGTCACTGTTTCGGACTCCTCTTCGCAACCCCTGCATATAGGATCATCAACAAGTCTCATCCTGTTAAGGTGGCCCCTGAGAGAGGAATGTCCCGTGAGAATGGACACCAGAGTTCTCAGGGTTGGCTTGTTGAGTTTTAGGAGCTTATTCGTTTGATTTGAGTTTGGTGTACCCTACAGTTCCTTTGTTGTCCTAACCGTGGGATCTTCTAACCAAAGGCGACTGTGTTGGCGGTCAGCCCAGCTTGAAATGATTGAGACAAGGTGTTTTGGTGCAATCCCGACTGTAGAGGCAGGTTCCTCGGAGGCTGCTCCAAGACGAGCAAGTTCATCTGCCCTTTCATTCCCGCTGATATTGCTATGCGCCGGCACCCACTGCACTATCACCCTGTTATTCCGAGAAAGGGAATTCAGGGTGGTTTTGCACTCCATTAATAATTCGGAGGTTATAAAGGGTTTATACAAAGCTTTGACAGCTGCTTGGCTGTCCGAGCAGATGGCTATCTCCTTATTCTCAATGTCTGAGTTAAGGAGATGTCTTCCCGCTTCAAGAATGGCCTTGACTTCTGGCTGGAAAACCATGGAGTGGTTTTCAAGGTGCATGGAGAACTCAATTTCAGGCTCCTCACAGAAAACTCCCGCTTCGGTGCCTTCATCGGACTTAGAACCATCAGTATATATTATAATTGGGTTTGTCAATGGTTGAAACACGGAATGTGATTCCCATTCTGCCCTGGATGGAATTCTATATTCAAAACTGCTTTCTAGCATGGTCTCGAGGAGATATCACCTGTCAATGCCAGGTGCGATAGACTGCACGAACTCATAAATGGATTCATGTGGAACTCTTGTTCCTCCATGAAGCCAGCCAAGGTTAAGATGCAGCCTTAGGGCTGTAGTCGACGCCCTCTGCTTGATAACCTCCAAAGCCCGGGTGCTAGTTGACTTAAAAGCGCCGCTTGCGCCGAGAAGGCACAGCCTTTGAATCTTCTCCAGCATCTTGCGATGGTTGGCGAAGTCCATGCTTTCCACCACACCGCTGAAGCGTAGGTGAACATGGGTCGAATGACACTAGTGTATGTCCTTCTTCCCTACCGGTGTGGTTTCCAGTTTAACTTGTTATCTAGAATAGTACCTAGGTATTTCACCCTGATCTTTAACTCCAAGCGTGTGGACCCAATCAGGTGAATAGGCATACGTCAGTTTTCAGTGGATTGATGCTCAGCCCGCAATCCGTAGCCCAGCGCATGACTAGTCGGATCGCGCCTTGCACCAATCCACAGAGTACAGGTTCATAACTCCCGGTGACTAAAATTGCCAAGTCGTCCGCGTAACATACTGCTTTGTACCCCATCCGACTAAGTGTTAGCAAGAGATCGTCCATGATAAGCACCCATAGCAAAGGTGATAGAATACCGCCTTGAGGGGTACTCCTGTGAACTTTTTTAATTCTGATTGGCCCGCCAAGATCAGCAAAGACTGTTCTATTATGCAACATGTGTGTAATCCAATTTTTTAGAGATCGGTTCACTCCATGTTTTGTTAATATGGCTATGGTAGTCTAAACTAAATATTTCGGATTTTCTTACTATTCTGTATATATCCAAATTCGACCAAGTCACAAACCATTCCATTAGTGCTGTTCACCAGAATAACCAGCTGAACTGCGAATGACTTCAGTCAATGTCATCATCATGTGATCATAATAGGACTAGCGACTTCATAACATCAAATTCATGTCTTGTATATTTAATCTAATTCCAATAAACTAATTAGTAGTTATACAGCTTGTTATTATTCAGCAATTCAATACTTTCCTTTTTTTTACTTTGTCAACTTTTTTTTATAAAAAATATAAACTATGGACAGACCTCTTTAATTTGACCTATTACACGTAAGTGCTATTTGTAGTCGTTAAAGAGTTAGGTATTAGCAGTCATTAGAAAGGATTATATAAGCTCTGAATTTACAAAATAGGAAAAGAAATATTTATGATCTGTATTTTAGTGCCGCCTATCCAATAATACATATTTTGAAAAAAACTAGCTATTGAAAAAATAATAATCTCATCCACTTACTCAACACTGTTCATATCCGCATAAAAATTTCATTTCCCAAGCGAATGAAGATAGACCTCACACCATCGCTTAAAATTATTCTCTATCACATTCTTCACGATATTGGCATTCTTAATTCGTACAGGATGCACAGACTAAAATATGAAAATCGATTTACATATTGCTGATAAAGTGGGTAAATTAAAAAAAAAAAAAGCTTTCCTGAAGATTAGAGGTTATTAGCTCTGGGGCATATCTGAGGTACGGCATGTAACAAATATTGAAATCACCCGCAATTAGGGAAGGACGAGTAAATATATGTGTCATGCCCAAAAACCATTATTTAACTAAATGTAGGTACTCCATATACCTGCTATCAAAATACTGATTACTCTACGGTTTTTAATCCTCTGAAATAAATTATAAAAAATTTCTTTAGGTGGATTTTCAGCACATTACGGTTTCATTTTGGTAACATTTAATCTAATTTAGTATAAAATCATGAAATTAAATAAAAATCTCCCTTTTTTTTGTATACCTACTCGATTACATCTTCCGAACAACTCAATATTTTTATTCTAATTATAAAACGTTGTCAATAAATCGTCATGAAATGAGATTTTCTTCGCCACATCATTTTATATGATAACTATCTCTTGGATGAAAGGCTATTTATGTATATATGGGAATAGTGGGAACCTTAATTAACAAAACAACTTCCAATCTATAATCGATCATTATACGATCGTGGCGGTGAAAATGCATTATTATTCTTGATCTAAAAAAAGATGAAAGTTTTCTTAGTCAATAACTTTATTAGCTAGCCGTTGAAGAAATTTGATGTGATTTTCCATGATCACCTTTTATCCTCGCTATAAATTAGAAAAGATTGAATTTTAATGATTTGATTGATCACTTTTGATTATTATTTAAAAAGTTTACGTGTGGATGTGTGTGCTGGCTGGATGTATGTTTATCTTTAGATTAACATTTAATAGCAATTATGACCATATTTGTAGAAGCAACTCCTTCTAATGCCCATTAATCTTAGAGAGAAAAGTGCAGATAAAAAGGTAACAAAAAGTTGTAAAAATATGGATTAGAAGATGTTCAAACAAATGTATGTAGGTAATGTATAGAGAAAGAGAGCAGAAGGAATAAGTGTATCAAATTTCCTGTCATAATTTTTCCCATTATGAATTAATTGAAATTTTATGTTCACGTCTTATGCCTATGTGAGATTATGTTCTCTCAAACCTGTTTTCTAACTAAGCCATCGTGTGTTGTTCCGCGATATAGTAACATTGTATATGTGTAGATACGAATCAAGGAAAAAGCGACTTATGAAACCAATTTAAAATTACAAGCTAAGTATAACCAATGCGATTCATATTATTTTATTATTTGGTTTATAATCCTGTGAGACTTTAACATTCAGAGTCATACTTATTTGTAGTTTTGCTGGTCACTTTTATCTTTCTCTCCTTGTTGGAGGTTATATTGAGTAAATTTCTGTTTGATTTGATAAGATCTACTAATTTTGTTTCATGTTTTTTTTTTGTTTCTCTTTTTCTTGGTTTCAAATAAAAATCCTAATAGCCTTTGAAGAAATAGGTAGGTACCCCATGCACAGCCCCTCGAAAAATAAAAAATTCCACTTTCAACACAAAGTTTTTTTTTGAAAATTCATTCATGTTTTACGTATATGATTCATAATTTTAAAAACTATTTTCAAATGTTCTACCCTTTGGAGTTCGGACAATATTTTGTAAGAAGAAAATCCACTAGCTTGGTGAATAAAGCTCCGCAGGGAGCTTAGCTTAACTGTTCGTCTCATTTGATATGTTCGTTATTAATGTAATTTCGAATACCACTGTTTACGTGTTCAGGAGCATTAATTTCTGGGCAGTAAATAGCTAAGAAATGCAAATGCGTAACTGTATGTACATTTATTCAAGAGTCCAACGAACTAGGCTGAACAAAATTCGGTTCCATTGTCCGCCAGAATGGTTTCGAACATTATAAAAAAATTTTTCTTCTCGACAAATCAGCAGATATGAGATATACTGATGAGCCTGCTTGAGGGGTTCCATAATCGGATATACTTGTAAAAATCATCGAGTGCTATTCAAATGAGGACATATCCAAGTCTGGTGCGTGAACATGAACCTAGCAGAAACAGATAGAAGCGTTGCTAAGGTTCTTCTGATTCCACTTGCTCTTCATTAGGGGATCGCAAGGTAATATTAGGTGATCTACAAGCAGTTATATCTGACATACATATGTGGCCAATTAAAGTTTTATCTTACTCGTCATGAGCAGATAGATGGCAGGTCATGTGATCTCCGACCCATAAGTTGTTGTTCCCGTCTAAGCCGCTTGAGAAGTTAATGTACTGGCAAATGCAAGATTATCTGAAGATTAACAACTTAATCTGTGAGTGGCAGTCGTATGGCCTGCGATGTGGTCATGGATGTGACACAGCTTTACTCAAAGTTAGTACTGATATCCGAATGGCCTTGGATGAGATTTGCATCCAAACTTTACTTGAATTCTCTAAGGCGTAAGCTGTTAGATAATTTCAATTACTCCTCATCTGCCCTCCTTTCGTATATGTATCAGAGGGTTGTACGTGATAATGACATATCATCTGATTTACTTCCACTCATTTGCTGCATACCCCAGGGATCTGCCCTTGGTCCTCTCCTGTTTAGTCTCTTTATAAATAATCTTCTGAAAGTTTTGCAATATGTAAGCATACATACATATGTATGCACATGACGTGCAGATCTATCTGTGTCCACTAGTTGGGCTTATGGAAGACTGTGTGGACCGTATTAACAGAGATTTGGATAGAATTTCGCAGTGGTCCATATCGAACAAATTAAAGCAAAATTTTGGGAAGTCACAGGGCATGGCTTTGGGCTTTAAAGATCGATTTTCTCTTCTCTCTGTTTGGTTAGGTGGGAGTATCGTGCCATTTGTCGTAATCTTGGGATTATCCTTAACGTTCATATAAAATGTTGTAACCACATTAAGGTTTGTTTGTCTAAAATTTACTTTGGGTACGTCGCCTGTACTTATTTGCCAGTATTTTAAGTGTTAATATGCGTCTAAAGCTGATAAAAACGTTCCTTCTACAGTATTTCTCTAGTAGACTCCTAGTCTTTAGTCGTGTGGACTTTGTCTGTCTCAGGAAACTAGATGTGGCATATAATGACTGTATAAGATTCATTAATGACTTACGCAGATATGATCACATTGAACATTTTAGAAATAAAAATTAGTAGGTTGCTCTGTCGAAGCTCATGTCAAACTTGTAGTCTTAGCTCTTTGGCCTTTCCAGACCGTACATAATTTTTCTTAAAGTTTTTCTATTGGTACTTGTATAAGATATGTAGCTCTTGTTGCACTCTTATATCGATTTATGAATGTTAATTAATAATAATGTGATTTTGAAATGTCTATCTGTCACTGGATCACACAAAATTTAGTGCTTCCAGGATTCTTCTTCTTCTTCTTGGAGTAGTAGATCTCTTGTTCCAGACAGTGTTCATATGTGTATACGAAGCCATTTCGAATGTACAAGTCCGTGAGGTTCAACTGCTTCTCGACTTGACGTTTTGTTTTAATTCTTCATATTGAAAAGAAGCGTTAGTTAGAAGTGTTAGTATAAACTTTTTGAGCTAGCCAAATACTACATTTTCATATAAGAATCAACGAAAAATAATTTAAAATATATTTTCTGTGTTCACAACAACTGTTTAATTCGCAAAACCATGTTTTGAAGGATTCTGTTTCGTTTGTTGTCTAAACACATAAATCCAAAATAATTTCGTCCTTAATTTAGAGGCATGCGGATATTTTTTAAAAAAATTTTGAATTATTTCCATATGTATTTTTATTAACGGAAAAAATTCATCAGTTGGGGCCTTTATTTAAATCGAATGTTAAGATAATTATAGTTTTTATTAAATAAAAACACCTCAGATTCGATTAAATTTAAATCTTCTCTTTTTAGTAGGGTTTTTGTAATTTTCACAATTATATTTTTGTAAAAATTTGAACAATATAAGGCCACAAAAATAGCGTAAAGAGTTTTCGCTGTTGGCATTATCCGAGATAATTGATATTTCATCAAAATCTGATAAATCAAATTCTCGGAGATCATTTTCATCGTCAGGCTGCTGTCATCCGGTATCACTAAGTGATGTTTGTGGATCACAATTATTTATTTTATACTGATAATAACTTCATCTCACTATTTCCTGAGGTTGTCTGTGAATTAATAATTTTTATAGATAAAATTTTTGCTACTATTAAATTAAATTCAAACAGCGAGGGATTACAATTGGTGACACCTCGGGATCTTATTAGATAAAACAAATTTTCCAAAGGACCTTGATTAAACAACCGAGATAAAGTCAAATAAAAGATGTCCGGGCTTTCATTCCAAATTTTGTCTGCCAGAGATAGTATTGAAGTAAATGTTAATATCATTCCTTCCCGTTTTGGGTATTTCAAATGAGAGAAGTATTCTTTCATTTGCTTTAAATATATTTCTATATGGCTACGTTTTTTAATGCACACTTAAAAATATTCTTATCGTTAAGTACATTACCATTTAGACAATCAAAAAATTTGTTTATTTTTCTAAGGAAAACTGCAGTTGATAATGCAATGTCTTTATAGTCATCAAAATGCCCAGTTTCAATCAAAGTTCGGATAGCTGCTGAAACAGTATGACTGAAAAATTTCGCAGCATACTTAACTTTTCGGTGTTATATGTTTTGGAGACAATTTCGAACATAGTCGAGTAGAGTTTTTAGAGTCAATATCATATAAATTAACAATAATTTGCCATGATACCTTTCCATCGGGAGTATCGATATTATTTTTAATTAATATGTTCCTCAAAGATTTAATTAAGTGAGAGGCATCATATTATTATTATTATTATTTATTGGACTGGCAAAACGTACACAAGATTTTACAATCTTTTTAGTACAAAAAATTATGGAACTATATTTAACATTAAATTAAAAAAACCTACAAAAACTAAGCAAAAATTGGAATTGACTAAAATAACTGAAAAAGTATACTACTAAAAAAAAACAGAAGCATAAAATTAAAAATTAAATAAAAGAAAATTATAGCTGATATACATGAAATGAAACAAAATATTAAACAGTATTATTAAACATATATCGCATACGTTTTTTCCCCGGGATGTTCTGGAGTTATTCCATATTTTTTAAAATAACTTCGGTTGTTCGACCCTTGGTAATATACAACGGCGTTAACGTTTAACCCGATATCATGAGCTGCACAGTAAAAAAAAATTTGAAATCTCTATTCTTAAAGATGTAAAATTTTACACACTACAAAAGCAAATTTACAAATATTCTTAATAATACAAATTCTTCTGTGTAATTTACATAAATGTGTTAATTTACACATTTAATTGCTACAATTCAAAGGAAAGCGTAAAATACACACAATTTCTAGAAATTTAAGGTCGGTGTAGTAAAATTGCTTTTCCAATAATAAATTTACGCCGGTATAAGTAAAATTGTACATGATTTCTGTAAAATCGCTCTTGGTGCAGTAAACTCGAAACAGGTGAAAAGTTTTGGTTGAGTTGCAGTGGCTCCAATAGTTTTGTGTGAAACTCGAGGTAAATAAAAAGGTAAAAGTGAAAAATGGAGTGCGAAATATGTGGAAAAGTGGTTAATAATATAGAAATTTACAATAAAAATGTTTATTGTCATTGTTTCGAAGCATTTGCTTCCTTTAAGTGCAAGAGTGAAGGTTGCGGTAAATTTTTTTCAAATTATCAGTCATTTAAATCTCATAATTTTCGTAACCATTAAATAGGAAAACCTATTTTAAAGGAAAATAATACGTTTTACATGTGTAAGAAGCATGTTTGTCAATATATTGCTAATTCATTGCGTGGTACAATAGCGCATATTCATAGAATGCACTTAGTTCTTGGAGAAAGTGTCATTTGCCCATACATTGATTGTGATTGTAAATTTACTTGTATATCTTCCTTACGAAGTCATGTCTTTAGGAAGCATGGCAATATTGCAGAAAATAATCAAGAGCATTTACTGATAAACTCTAATCTAACGGTAATTCACGGCACCGGTGATAACTCTTCAGAAAACTATGTTAGTATATGTAACACTTTACCCTAAATGTTCTTGAAAATGAAAAGGCGATTTGGCATTACTGAAGAGGCTATCCAGCAGATAATAACTGAACTAAACTATACAGAACTAACTATACATAAGACTGAATTATAACTCACTTGTATGTGATTAGTATACGCAGAAGGTAGAACTTAAAAACGAAAAACTATGTTCGATTTTTTTTAATAAGTAGGAGATATTGTTGGTTTTAATAAAATTAATAAAATATTTTATGTTAATCGCTTGATCTTTGTAATAATTTAAATAAAATGATCATTTCAAAGCAGACTTGGAATATGCAGACACTTTGAATGGTCCTATGTTGAAATAACTCTAGTTCACAGCACTCATGTGTGGTAATTTTTTTGTAATGTTAGTATTTAAAACCCTGATCATGATTTTCAGTGATGCTCTGCAACATACATTCAATTTACTTTAAAAATTTTCACATGTATCATGGCGTTTTAAAAAAAATGTAAGCTCCCAAATGGGTAAAATTGGGAAACCCCTTTGTAGTGTTGCAATACAAAAGTTTTTTTTATACATGGTTTGAAGGAGATGATGTAATTAGCTGAAATTTTGCTTATAGCGTCTCTATGTAATTTAAAATATGGAATAAATACAAAAATTACGTTTTTTTACATATAATGGGAAAACATTCAGTCCCAAACTTTTTAATGTAGGTACTGAAAGGCTCTTCGATTAAAAAAATATGAAATTGGTTATAGCCGACGAACCATTTATGAAAGAAATGTAAAAAGTAAAAATTGTACAGATCGGTAAGAATTTATATTATTAGAATGGGAAATTTCAAGAATTTTATGAAGCATTCATGTGAATCTTTCATAAATCTTTTGGTAAGGAATGTACAAATGTGCTCATTGCAACGCATACCATACAATTAACAAAATAAGTGTAAGCGAGCTCAGATTTATTTTGGAATTCTACACACAAATATGTATATATGAATTCCTTCTTTATGTAATTTTACGCACAGCTATTTAGAATAATTACACCTGTTCTCTGATTTTACGCACAACTATTTACACCTATTACAACTTTTGCGTAATTTTACAATCACATAGTAAAATATTTTTTCTAAAATGTGTAAATTTCAATCGGGTGTTTACATATATTTTGTTGTAGTAAAATTACTACACTTAGAGTACTCTATGAGTAGTAAATTTTTTTTACTGTGTGCCTTAATATTTTCGATCGGTGATAATCATACCGATGAGATCTCTCTGAAAAGTTCAATCAGTTTTTTGCACCTAATTGCTTTTTTTAAATTTATTGAAACTATTTTCAATAAATTTCAGTCTGTTAAACGAGAAATCTTCTTCGTTTAATATTTTCCTGTCAGAATATCCTTCAGCTTATTTGCAGATAAACCAGAAGAAGACGCATAATATAGTTTAAATTTTATACATTCGATAAATAATTGAAAGACATTGAAATGAGATAATAAATAAATTCTCACATCTTTTAAAATTTCTACCATATTTAATTGGAATAAAATTGAATCAATATATTTCAATGCCGCAATATCATTCTCTAAAAATGAGTAAATCAATACAAACGACCCTAGTTAATTGCAGATAAAAAATTATATTTCTCTATCAATAGCGTGATAAAAATATCTTCATAAACTATAAACAATATTTCTTCCGCATACTTTAGTTATCACAATTAATTATTATTAATATATCCCGGAGGCAAATGAATTTTCAATGTAAATTAATATCAGACTTCCTCATATATAATACATAACTATACTAAACACAAGAATTTAAATGCCCTAAGAGACACATGATATACTGCTTCACGGCGGTTATGTATTATGATAAATTTTCCAACAAAATATTATTAGTACACGCACTAGCATCTAGCACTAGCTCAACTTTAAGTAAAATTCTATAATAAATTTTGCAGCTTGCATTTTACCGCGTGCATAAATATTTTCACTTAAAATGTTGCCGGAGGCTAGTGAACTCTCATAAATTTTTTATTTTTATTTTTTTTTTAATCGCCGTATGCATATCTTTTGTATCTTTGCCAAAGTTTGAAAGTATATTTAACAATAACACTATCATCACTATTACCATTACCATTAATAGCAACCATGTTAATCAGATTTGTTACACTTTCAACAAGATAGATGTACTTTTTAAAAGCATTCCACAGTACACCACTACCACCACCACCACTACAATCCATAATAAGTTAATGAGAAGATTTCTAAAGATAAATTAATTTTCTCAACATTATAGAGGCAATTTTGAAGCGTTTAGCACTCCATGGAGCCGAAAAGATCAAACGAAATCACTCACTACAAAATGGTGATCTGTATTTCATCAGCAACAACAGCTTTAGCAACGTAGCCAATGTCTTGAGAGAGTCTTTTATTTTTTTTATTTATTTTTTGTTCATTTGCGCTTGCTTGAACGAATTCTAAATATTCTTTGGTTTCTAACGCTATAATTGAGTGGCGGTTAAAATCTATTCAAACGCAGCAACCGCACTATTACATTGAATGTATTATAGATAGATATGTACCTACGTATATAGAAAAACAAAGCATAAATAGACTTTAGCGGCTAAGATCTTATGGTTTTATATCAAGCGGAAACATCTTTGTATAAGTCGTAAAACATTTAGTCCCGGTAGATTTGTATGTTCAATTTAAGTACATCATCATGTTCTTTAGTACCTATATACATATATGTATACAGGACTTTGCTACAGCTCTATATAGAATGTAATCAAAATTAAAATTGTTGTCATATTTATTTTTTATGCGCGCGCAACTTATCTGATTTGATATACATATACGTATCTTCACATATATATGTAAATACAATATAAATGAAGTAGTTTGAATGATGCTGTGCGGGATTATGGCTGACATATTAATGTATATTCATTTTAGTTTTTTTATTTTTTATTAATGATTTATTTATTTGAGGTCTAAACTTTGACTGATGTTTATAGAATAAAAAAAGGAAAAATGAGTTTTTTGACATCAACTGATTTAAATCTCTTATTCGTATGAGTTTTAATTCGAAAGCTTTAAATGTTTGGAATATCACAATCAAATCAACAGACCACCATGCCAGCACAAAATTTCGTTAAATCACTTAACCAAATCCATAAAAAAAAATAACTACAGCAATAAAAGTCAAAAGTCACCATAGTTTGTCACATGAATTTATGTTTCCGTTTTTAACTCTTCTAGCAAAAGCTAGCTGATTCGGGTTGGATATGGATATGCCTTTTAAGTAAATGTAGGAGTGCCTTCTATATATTTAGTTATACAATTATATACCTATATGCATATAGTGCTGAAGTAAGTGCAACGTTAACGCGAGCTGGGCTTGTGGGCACATTAAAACTACTAAAATGGATTACTGGGAAACAAATTACCTTAAATGGTCGATTCAGGCTAACACCTCCCCATATGTATGTATGGATGTGAATTCAACACAAATCACTTGATTCATGTTCCTTTCCTGGCTACCACTTTTTCCCTTATTTTCTCTTTCTGGATTATATTTGGGATAGCAAAAAGGATGTGAAATGTCGTTCGTGTATATACATATATGTATGAAGTGGATCCTTATATATAATCGTTATCCAAATGACTTATTTGACATAATCCAATTAAATGAAGTAAAGATTGTGGTGGGTTCAGGCTAAAGAGAAGAGATGTAGTCATTCATTGGTGGTATAAGGAGAGCGTACCTATATGTATGTATATGTAATAAGGAACCCAAAATCGGGTCACTTAGTTTCCTCCATATAAGTATTTTTTTTTTTAGGTATAATGTCTTTTCAGTATAATGAAAATTATTAGGCAGAGGGTAAAGAGAAGCATTCAGACCATCCATGCATTATGGTCTTCACATAACCATTAGCTTGGAAGGATCATAGAAGTCACGTACAACGGAGGGCATCTTAGGATCACAGGCTTAGAGGGATCAGCGATATGGTTGGAGCCAATAACGGAGCAACTGGTATCGATATATGTACATATGTCGAAAGTAAGGATAAGCTGATATGCGTAGACACAGAAATAAATTCAAGAATATATGTATATGGAAATACCTTTATCTGCCCAAGGAATGGACAGGCGTTTGTGTTGTGGGAACATAAAGAACTTCATACCTAAATTGAAAATATTGAATAAGTATTTTGTGCGATTACTAAGGAATAACACGAGTAAAAGCAACTTCAATCAGTAGCGACTTAAGTTAATGAAAAAATTTTTGCTGCTGATCTACTAGAGTTAAATCCAGCAACCCAGATCTATTAAATACTTCAAATCCGGATAGTTTGGGTATATTTCTAGGGAATGCCATAGGGGAAAGTAGCCTCCTTATACTAATTTATACTAATTGCAAAAGCTATCAATACAGAGGTGCTCAATATTGCAGGTAGCGTAGTGTAAGGCAGCATATCAAGTTAATCAAAACAATGTTTAAATAATAAAATTTATACTTTGATTTCAATCATGCTGATTTATTAAATATTTGATTTACTGATGATGTCGTTCGTTTTTTGAAGGAATAAAACGATTTCATTACATTTTCCTCTTTTTGTACCTTCGGAATTTTCTTCAATTCTATTCTGCTGCCAACGATAGAAGCTTCTCCACTAGCACTTCTTTCTGATCTTCAGGCGCGATGGAGTTAAAAAACTGCTACTGTATGTCGGCCTGTTTCCTTGGGCTAGTTGCAAAATCTTCGAGTAATCTTACACATCCAATTTGATTACCCGGTATCCACATTATTCGCCCGGCGACTTCAAAGTAATAACATAATCTCCATTCCTTTCAGCAAAAGATTTCTGTATTGCACCAGTGCTCGGTGCTGTATTCGAATGATGAAACAATTGATCTAGAATATCGGCGACCAATTTCTGGGCAACTCCTTTTGATATAGTCGGAAAATTTGCATCGGCAATTATTATTCAAATACGAGCAATCGTAGATAACATGGAAGTGGGCACTGCCCGGGTAAACATTTTATGAAGATGTTTGTAATCCAGTCTGCTTCCTCCTGGAACACCCAATGCCGAGTATATGTCGTGAATAATTCTTGTTCTTGGAGGAATTCTACGAAATCCTCTATTGAAAATTGCTCTAGTTCTACCTCTGCTAATTTGTGGTTTTTTAATATATTCAAACAAAATTCCTCGTTTCATCAAAATAATGATCTTCTTCGCCGTTATCATTCGCTCTTTGAGTGGCATCATTGTCAACTTCTTCAAAATTAGAATCATTTGATTCATATAATCATAATCATTTGATTCATATAATCCCCTTGTGCCATAATATCATCCATAATGTGATAATATCGTTGCCATCCTGTTCTCGTTCGGTTCTTGATTTTCTAAGACGTTCTTCCTCCATACTTGGCTTCCAGAATTTTAAAAATTTTGTTCCAGTAGACTTTTTCACTTTCGGTAACGGCATCTTTACTATAATTATTAATAACAAATTCACTACTAGAACTATATTAGAATAACTATATGAGCACTTAATTATCAGCAATCATTTAAAATTATTTCTTTTGCGACTGATCTTATATAGCAAAGCATAAGAAAAATTTTAATTACGACAAGACATTTTCAACTTTCCACGAGGTAAGATTTATAACACATTGACAACGTCAGTCATCGCAGCCAGCCTTTAATCATGTATGCATGATCATGGGTTTCTTCCGATCGCTACGGTAAACCTGGCTGCGACGACTGAGGCCAACAGAAGGAAACGGGTACCGGCAGCTCGAACACTTTTCTTTTTTGAACTGATATTTTTAATTGAGTACATCTTGGGAGATAAAAAGCACTGTGAAAACAGATAATTCTGAAAAATTAACTATTACATTTCTTAAAAAAAAAAAAAAAAAAAAAAACCTTTGGGCGTCCAACATGAACTAAAACTCCCGAATCATCTCTATGGTTATGAAGAAAAAATTAGATATTTAGTTCGTCCACTATTAGAAATCCAAGCTTATCCCAATTTATGGTACCAAAAATCAATATAAACCAAATCTTGCTTACATTAGATTGATTGATTTTTGAAATTATATTTTAATTGAACCCTGTAACTTGTATCAAATAAGAAATGCCCAGATGTGGATTTCATTAAGGGCCCACAACGAACATATTGTCCAACTATGTGTATCACACCAGACAGCTTCTTCTCCACACTCTTTCCCGACATCCTGTCGAAATATCAGTTTAATTAATAAAATTCGAAGAAAAATGTCGAACGACTGCTGAGTGTTTTGGTTATTGGTACTAATTCTTAAAAGTGAACTAAACGAGAAAAACGGGAAACGGGAAAAAGGAACAGCTGGCTGAATATAGAGGAAAGTATTCCCTTACAAATTTATTAAAGGGATTAGAGGAAATATCACCAGGTGATTTTAAAAGTTTCCTTAGAATGGGCAACGAGACATATCACAAGTTTTTAGCGATATTAAAATCTCTCATTTAAATAAAAAACACTTTCACTTTCAATGCGGCCCAACAAAACTCATCTACATAAATACTTTCTCAATTAATTTTATAAAACATTTTCTTTATCTATATAACATTTCCATGGTAGTTATTACTTTTCGACATAATAAATGTACAATTGCGCAATGTGGCCACAGAAATCTTTCAATGTGCAATTGTACTTAGTCAAATTGGCACTGAAGACATTGGGGACATTATTTATTTTTCGGAAGTAAGATGGTTAAGTCGGGGTAAAATGTTGAAAAGATTTTATGTTTTGCGAAATGAAATCAAGTCATTTATGGAATCAAGAATAAATGCTGTGCCAGAACTTGGTGATGAAAACAGGCTCACAGATTTTGTTTTTTTTTAGTAGAATTGACAGCTCATTTAAATGAGCTAAATTTGCGTCTTCAAACTAAAAAACAACTATGCCTCAAACGGCTTTCGAAATGAAACTGAAACTATATGGCAGTCACAAATTCAAGCAAATAATTTTATGTATTTTGAAACGTTGGCTATACACTGTCCTGAGAGTAACGAAAAATATGCAAACTTGATTTTCGATTTGATACAGAAAGTTTTCAAGATTTCCAAAAACATCATCAATTTTTTGACATATTTGTGACTCCATTTTTAGTCGACATAGACTTACCAGCAAATTTTCAAATGAAATGGCTAGAGCTGCAATCTGATGTTCAACTTTAAGAAAAATTTAATAATTTCTCTTTACTGGACTTTTGTAAGAATTATCTTCCCAGAGAAAAGTACCCCTTGCTTCACAATTCATGCTATCGCTATTCGGAAGCACCTATATTTGTGTGCTGCTATTTTCTAAGATTAAGCACACAAAGAATAAATCAAATATCACATCAATTTCATGTTGCTATTTCTTAAATTTTATAATAAAAAATTTATGAATTAATGAAGCTTACATAAACTACTTAAAATTTTCAACTAAGTATGTATGTATATTCCTCGTTTCTGTTCATTAGCAATCTTTAGGGTTCATATATTTAATGTGTGGCCAAATATAACTCGTCTACTTCTAATGCGGCCCAGTGAAGCTGAAAGGTTCGCCACCCCTGGTGTAGAGTTTTTCACTTGTTTACACAAATTTGAAAGCCGTGTGCTTTTTATCGAAACCAACAACCAGGTAGCTAAAAGTTTTACATTTTACCATAATGCAATGCAGAAATTCTACACGAATCCGCGAAATCGATCACCTTGCAACTTGACCATCTCCGATTTAGATGAAACTTTCCCAGTTTGTATGGAATACCAAAACAGCTCACCCGTATTTTTTTGTTTCCCTTTACCACGCCCCGCCACCGCATCGCTAGTGTTGTTAGAAGTTTCGTGATTTTACGATGAAACATCATTTAAAAAAAATCGTATTTTGAGAACGGACCAATCGATTTTTGTAATTCGAATGCTAAATTAAGCGTAATGCTTTATATTTTTCATTTCTAAAAAAAAAAAAAACAACATATACGGTAGTACCGCCGAAATTTTGTTGTTGGTAATAATTCCAAAATATAGTTCTCGTAATTTTAAGCTTAACTCTTTAGCGTCTTAAACGTTGCTTATTTTTGGCATTATTAAAAAAAAAAATGTAAAATAGGTATGTTTAGTTAAAACGAAACACTTGAAGTTTCCGAGCAAAACATCTGAGCTGAGCTATAGCACAGGTCACAATTATCCTGCTGTATTTTTTTCTTGTGATTTTTCGGGATAGTTATATTGTTCATTGGCAGAACTTCAGCTGTTTTTTAATTTTTTTTTTAATTTAACGCATATTGATCCAAATGTGTTAGGCAGGCAGGTCAGTGAGTGCAATTTTGAATTAAACAAAGCAAATTTGGAAACGTATAAACATATTTTTGGTGTAGTGCCCCACTATGTTTTTTATTGCAGAATGTCACATAATGTCACATTTTTACACACAAATGTCGTTCAGTCCACCGAAGCGTTGTCATTTCCCCAGCACATCGGTGTGCACATTTTTACGCTACGGTCTGGTAGCGTAGTGTTGGTGCGCCTAGTAGTTTTGACGTTTAGCGTAGTTTTATTCTTAAAGAACTTTCAAAATTGACATTTCGAATCGAAGTGCATACCAACCGTACAGTTGCAATCCCTACTTTTTCAATCATATGAAGTGCACACCGATGTGCTGAAAAGCACATCGGTGTGTACACCTAAACGTACGGATGATTCATCTCTCAAAATTACAGAGAAATTAAAAAAAAATCGATTTTTATGATAATCGATCAGTGGGCTACCCCCTTATATCTATAATCGATTATTTCCTACTCGATTTGATACGATTATGATAATCGATACTCTCGATCTTTACTCTAGTGTCAATGTCAATGTAATTTTGAAGTTTACACTCTTCTCAACATCTCATACTTTTTTAACACATTTCTGACGCAAGATTTATCCTTACGAAGGCACAAGACTTAAGGGACATTTTAAGGGATTCTTTTGATAGATGAAATCATAGGATAGACTAAGTTTGTCAATGAATAATGCTGGAAGAGCAATATGGATTGGACATCCACGCATAGTATTAAAAGCTATTTTTATTTTTGCATATCCTTCCTTACGATAACTCGAGAACGCGTTATGTTGAAATTTTGAACACGGGTTTTAAAAAAAGTAAATTCAAGTTAGAAAATGGAATCAATCGGGTAACTCATTCCTAGGGTTACCATACAAAAATTTCCTCTTTCACTATATATTTGGACACTGCCTGAGAACGCGTCCACGTAGAGAGCTGAAATTTTGCACACGGCGTTTTCATAAAAATAGTAAATAAAACTACAAATAGGATATAAATCAGGAAACTTCTTCTTGGTAATGCCATACAACAATTTTGTATTTCACTTTATTTAGACCAATTAAACCTTTTTCACTTGTTTTGGTTGAAATTGCGGAAAGTTTTGTTTTGTCTCTTTTCATTAGTTTATTCTAAGCAGATATACTGCTATAGTTTTCAATTGTGTTTATCTTTTTATTGTTAGACCGAACTGAATTTTTGTCTTATGTTTTTAAACTCATCACTTATTCTAGAATAGGAAAGTAAGACGAATTTTAGCATCGTAGTTTTGGCTTGCATTTCAAATCGAATACCCCAGCGCAGTAATTAATTTATACAATGAAATTTTACTTTTAACTCTTTTTATATATATATATAAAAAAAAAAAAGTAAAAATATATTTTTCCATTCAATTTCAGGTGACATCCTCTCTGGTGTTTGCTTCGTAGGACAACTAGATACACATTCACTAGGAGTATTCCTATTATTACCGCTATGCATTTACTTATCAATTGGAGCACTATTTTTATTGGCTGGTTTTGTATCCTTATTTCGTATTCGAACAGTAATGAAAACCGATGGTAAACGTACGGATAAATTGGAACGTCTTATGATGCGAATTGGATTCTTTAGTGGTCTTTTTATACTCCCAGCACTCGGGCATTTAGGATGCCTTTTTTATGAATATTATAATTTTGATGAATGGATGATTCAATGGAATCGTGATATGTGTAAAGTTTTCTCAATACCATGTCCATTGGTTCGAAATAATATGGACGAACAGAGGCCAATTTTTCAAATTTATATGGTTAAATATCTTTGTTCAATGCTGGTAGGTGTAACTTCGAGTGTTTGGCTTTATTCAGGAAAAACTGTAGTTAGCTGGAGGAATTTTATTGAAAGATTACAAGGTAAGGAGCCTAGATCGAGGGGACAAGCGTATGTTTAGCCCTAGCTCAATGGATATAGTTGAAGAGTAAGTTTTTCTTTGTTTTTTTTTTTTTTCAAAAGAAGAAATTAGTTACTAGAAATTGAACCAAATTATTGTTCTTTTTATATACTTTTTTTTTATATATTTAAGTTTATTACTTATAGATTTTTTTATATTTAAACTTAAAAACAAAATGTGGAAAGTATGCGTGTGATTGATTTATTATATTATATATAAAATAAAAAATAAAGAAAAAGGTGAATGTGCCATTGGTGTGTTCCTGTGAAATAATGCAAATGTTGATTTTTTTTTATTTTTATATTAATATTTTTTTTAAAAAAATTTGCTCAGTGTGCTCAGGTTTACAAAAGTTTAGTTCATTTAAGAATTCGTTGAGATAAATTTCAATTATATATGTATGTAAAAAAAAAATAGGCTTAACAAACTATGAAATGGTATTCTGTATGTATATTGAATAGAAATCACTAGTTAAAAGAAGCTTTATGTGCCCTATAAATGATTGAAAAGGTAAAAAGAAAAAAATGCGCACAATTACACACACATCAGTAGATGTAGAAAATTTAACTGCAAAAGAAAATGTATTTTTGTTTTAACTAACAATTAAATTTGTTTAGAGAGATTAATTCTAAAATTTTTCCTATTGTGCGTACGTTTATTGCCTTTGCTGTGTAATTAAAAGTAAAGATTAATTTTTTTTCTTTAGCTTAACACTAAAAATAAGTCTTTTGTTTTTGATTGGATATTTTTTTTTTAATTTTTTTAATTCTGCAATATGACGTTATAGTCATGGAGTATTTTTGATTTTATATCGTTTTTTTGTAATTTAATCAACTGCCGTCTGTTTATCACTGACAAAAATAATATTACGATGTGTATAAATGTAGGTATAGACTATATATAACACAACAAATTATGTATGTAGATAAAAAATAAAAATCAGTCAACACTATATACTACCGCAGATATAAGTAACATTTGCTTATATGTAAAAACTGTGCTAAACCTACTATACATGCATACATGCGAATCCTATGTGAATGTATTTGAATAAACTAAAAAACACTATATACGTAGTCGCATATATAATGTATAATGGAAATACATACTATACGAGAATACATAGCTTAACTGATAAATAAAAAATAAAAATAAAAATATTATAGTTAAAATTATGGATGAAATATTTTATTAAGGCAAATTTTGTTTTTCAATGTTGCCAAATTTTACTTCTTTTTTATGTAAAAATTATTGAAAATGTGTAAAAATTTTAAGAAAAAAAAAAAGTATTTGTAAAAATGAAAAGCAAAAGAAACAAAAAATATTGAGTTTATTATAAATAAAAATACTGAAGATATGTTGAAGACTGAATATAATATGGGATTTGCTTGATGCTCTTAACCAATTGTACCTGCTTAAATCACTTTTAAATTGATTTCTTAGATAACAAGCTTGATGCCAAGTTAATATTATTTTATTTTTTTACGAAATGGCGATAAACGCGATAAAAACAAAAACAACCATTTTTTTTATGGTTGCTGATAAGAGTGAGTGATGGTATGGACTATGGACTTGAAGTTAAATCTGTGAGCCGAAGCTGGCAGCACATGCCATGCTAGCTTCCTGACAGGGTGGTACACTAACTGGCCTCAGAAAGTGGCAGAGTCGAAAGAAAAAAATCCGGTCACTACCACGCATCATGAGCAACTCGGGTCCTTAAGGGACATCTTGAATCACTTACCTGTTGAGAATGTAGTCAAGATCCGATGATAGTGATCCTCACCGTGTCATATCCCAACCTCCCTTGGCATCAGTCGATATTGGTTTCTGAAGTCCAGTTTGTCGAAAGAAGAAAACCCGATCAGTACCACGCAACATAAACTAAATGTTTTCTGCACTGAAAAAAACCGCCTACAGCAAATCCGGTCTTGACGGGACACCTTGCATCACTTACCTGTAGAAAATGTTGTAACGATCCGATGATAGTGATGCTAACCGTGTCGTACCTCAACCTCCCTTGGCGTCAGTCGACACTGATTTCTGATGAGAAGAGGAAACTGCGGCCGAAGGAAAGAGGAAGGAGACACTTTTTGTAATTTAGAAATTCATGAAAAATATAAAAAAAAATTTATTGATTACATCGATCTAGTTAATTTTTGTGCTTAAAAACACCCCTGTAGCACTTATTGTATAATTCTCAAAGCTATTATCCAGATGGTTATTGGAATCAACCCAATTGGACCTCATTTTTAGTATATGAGAAAAAAACAATAGCCATCAACTTTCTAGTATAACGTTCCTAGAAGTCCTACTGAACTGGAGCACTGTAGATTGTTAAATCGAAACTGAAACGAAGGACGACTATCTTTGCTACTCCATTTTGGTTGTGCATTATACATAATGTAAGTAATTTCGCCAATATAAAAAATTTCAGATTGTTGCACTTGTCTTTCGTAGATCTACACCCTGCCAAATTCATGGCAAATAGGTAAGTTCTCTTATTAACGTTACATAAATAATTTCGACTATATAAGTATAAGAAAATTCACCTAATCGCTTATCTTGTGTATCGACGTTTTGCCATATTTCTGATATATCCTTGTTCATTCATCAAGTTTATATGAATAATTCCGACAATATTTAAAAGAAAAGAAAAAAGTGGAATATTTGCCTTTTGTCTTGTGGATCGACGTTTTGTCATATTTCAGTTTTTCTTTCTCGAGTATAATCGAGGTCTTATGCTCCTTCTTCACCCCCCATTGTTGGCCTTTACCATTTTTATTGTATGATGATTTTTACAAATTTAAAGATGAAATAAAAAACACTTTTAATAATATATAATAATTCAATTGCACAGTAAAAGACTTTAGGTTGCTTTCCTTTGCGCTCAGACTGCTGTTCTCTTGCCATCGTACATCACTTAATCCCTTTCTCAGCTTTCATCCTAAATTCCGACATCTGTCTAGTTCAGTTTTTTAAATTTCACAAACGCGGAACCTTTTTGATAGCACCGCAACACCCAATTTTGAAACACAGATATCACCGAGATAAATATAGAGATGTATTCTAGTCTGCTTTGAATTTTTGAGGTCGGATTAGCATGCGACCATAACAATTTATTTTATCTCTATCAAAGCTAATAAAATATAGGAAACGTCAAAGAATTACAAAATAATATTTCCAAAATCTACATGTTACAGGAAATAGCATAAATATAATATGAATCATGCTATGACCTAAACAGGCAATCAAAGAAATTAGGAATGGTGTCTCATAGAGGTCTTAAGAGATGAATATTGCGTTAATATTCAATTTGTTTGTCCCAAAAAATACAAAAATAAAGATTAAAAAAGATTAAGATGAAAGTAAGTGGATTAACAAGTCCTCTAAGAATTCCAAGAGGAAACAACGGCCAACTCAATTTCCAACCTTATGCCGGACCGCCATAATTTTAAAACACCATTCAATGTGATCTTAGGAGACCGTGACCAGTGGCACGCTGGGTCCTACTCTTTGAAAAAGGATCTCTTAAATGGTTCATGGATGGATCCAAAAGGAGGCTAGAGCAGGCGTGGACTAATATGGGTCGAAGTGACATCTCGCAAATACACTAAGGCCTCACCAGGCAGAACTACACGCCATAGAACTTTGCGCACGCCAAATAATTCACAACTTACATAATATCAGATAGCCAAGTAGCACACAAAGCGTTTACCTTTGAATCTAAGCTGGTCTGGGAATATCTGGCTGTCTTTAAGCAACTGGCCCAAGCAAAGAAGGTGAAGCTGAATTGGGTGCCAGGACATGTAGGCATTAAGGGCAACAAAATTGCGGACCGTCTTGCAAAGAATGGACCCAGATCTCCGTTTATTGGCCCACAGCCTGTTTTTGGATATCCAAAAAGCAACCTCTCAGCATAGATCAGGGTTTGATGAGAACAGAACTAAAATGGCACACTGGAAAAATATTCTGGGGCTGAGACAAGCGAAGAAGTTCGTAAAGTATTCGCGCAACAGAGGACTACATTATTCCTCATGCTCAGCCGAAAGGAATTAAGGCTAATAACGTGCCTATTGACTGGGCATTGCCCATTTAGATATCATCATATAAAGGTGGGTAAGGTCGACCTGTTGCTTCTGTATGGTAGACGACGAAACCGCTGAACTCGTCCTGTGTGACTGAGAAACTCTGTGAAATCTGGAAAAGCTATTCCCATTGACAGAAGATATTATAAATATGGCTCATAAGAACGTCATAAGCTTTGTAAAAGATCTTAAATTGGCGCAGTGGGGCAGTTAGGGGTAATGTCACAAAGTGTCTTATAGATCGCGGTGAATATAGATGATGATGCATCCTCCCACCAAAATAATAATAATAAATAATAAGTGGATGATCTTAATGATCATGATATGTAAATTCAAAATATGTTCCCAATGGTGAATTCTATTCAACAAAATCGAACAAGCACAAACTTAAGTTAGCACTGTAGGTGGTCCGAATGAATATGCACAGAAGTAGAGTATTATTGCCAAACAGCATTGCAAAGTCTTTCATAATAGTTTTAATAAAAAAACAAGATCCCTCTTTGATTACAAATAACTTCGATTTGACATATAATTCCGAAATATAAAAAAAATTAACTTTTGATATCAACCAGAGTTGCAGAGCGCAGTGAATAAAACATTGCGATTTAAAAAGCCGAACTAGTAGTAGTGGCTGTTCAATTCAAATGAAAAATAAAAATTTTCCATAAAGGTGTAAAGTGAACTCGTTGCACTGAATAGACAAAAACAAATCCTTTTAAATTCGGCAAACTTGAATAAATAAAAAGAATTCCCTCTGTTTACAGATTTGGAACGTGAAGTTAAGTTAATCTACGAATGTTAAAAAAAAAATCTAAAGTAAATTCTGCAACCTTCTTATAGATTCAAAAAAATTAATAAATGATCCTGAACCTAATATCTAATATTTCCTATCCTATTCTGTACATTTAGAAATCTATGAATACTAATAGAAAAAATAAATATATAATAGATATATGGCTGAAACATTCGTTGACCAAAAGAATGCCCTCTACTTCTATTGCAATATGAAAGCTTTCTTGACCTCTAACCTTTATTATCGTTGTCACTTTAAGTGAGAGATGGCGTTTCGACACAAAAATGGTATATTATGATGGTCGTGATATTTGTCGTAAACATATATATTTGGATGTATTATTGTTGTCGTATTAAGTACACATAAATGCTAGCGTTAGTGATAGATTAGTGACAGTTTCACTAACTTGGTTTTTGTAAGTGACAGATGTTAGATGTGTGTAAGGAAAAAGAAAATGCAAGTGGAAGAAAGGTAAATTTGGAGCTGGCTTTTGCAGTTGTTCGTTAAAAAATAAAACTCAATTTTGATAGATTTCATAGTAAAACATCCTTTTATAGCTAAAGGCCTGAAACACTTTAAAAACACTTTCAAACATAACAACAATACCAAAATAAGTCAAATCTCACTTTTGTCTACAATTGTAATTCATACGCTGATGCTACGATACGGAAAATGCATTCTCTGTACCATGCCCTGACGCTATCTGTCGCTTAAGTCACAACGATAATAAGGCATCGAAGAAAATGTCCGTCGAACGGTGTCGACAACGGCAAAAGGAAAAGTGAAGTGAAATGAAAGTGACGGCGGAGCTTGTCACTTTGGTGAGTCAACATCGATAATAAAGGTGAATCACCTGTTTGCTGTCATCTGTTACTTATAAAATAAAGATGGTCTACTTCATAGTTATTTTGAAATCTACATACCTGAATCTTCTCTCTCTCTCTCTCTATCTCTCTCTCTCTATATATATCTCTCTCTCTCTCTATCTCTCTCTCTCTCTGTGCTGTCTTATGCCACATAAATTCTTCGCAACATTTATTGCTGATAACTTTCTTTGGTTGAATATAAAGTTAAAAAAGTTAAAAGAGTTTTGAAAAAGTGATAATGGTTTATATGGGGATTTTCTTATCTACTGGTATGCTGTCTGTGGTGGGGATGCATTTGAGTTGAGGTTCGTCTGGTAAAGCCAAGTACTAAGGTCCGCGCTAAACTAAATTTTATATGGCTAAAATTTATCTTGAATTTTAGCGAGAGCAGTACTAAGGTAATACGCTAAGTTCGGCTTGTTCTTATTGATTAGAGATGGCATCACCAGAAAGTCTCCAAAAAATTTACCTTGAATTTATTCGCCCGAGCCGTTCTTTAGCGCACTAAAAAATTTGTGTTTTTTCAGAATTCGGAAAAATGTTGATACCGAGTATATTAAAATAATGGAAATATGGTTGTTTTTTATTGTTTAGATGCGTACTTTAATGTGATTGTTTTTAATAGTTCTATTATAAAATCAAAAAAGGATCCCATTGATATACGCCTATGAAAATGATCAGAGAGTTTTTTGCCTCCCCTCTAAAATTGGTATCTTTACAGACAGGAGCTCTTTCAGATGCAACGACGATATTGGAAAAGCGTGAGTAAAATGGAAAAAATGCTTCTTCTTCTTTTTTCTTTGTTATTATGTTTCTTCTAAGTCTCCACTGTCGTATTTTAACTGCTAAAGAATGGCTCGATAATGCAGACTTACTAAAATTTAGTTTAGCGTGGAACTCAGTACTAGGCTTAAGAATAGGAACAACCCTAAAAATAATATAGAGTTTTCGTGTGAGCAATAGACATAGAACTTGCTGATAAAAGGATGAAATGCATACAATATTGAGATTTGTAAGTTATTACCAATATACACAAGCTTTTTTTGGACTTTATCATAAGGTGGTCAATGCAGTGAAAATTTTACTTTATTCTTGACCTAATATGATACTTCTGGTAAATTTTAACTTAGCCTGATAGTGTCAAGAAAAATAACTTGCATCTTTTTTAAGCAGCCCGATTAAATCATTGTATTTGTGATGATATTATTAATTTTAGCTAGAGTTTCGAGATATTTCAATACCTCCCTCTCCTAGTCCGGATCACCCACAAAAATTATTTTTTTGCTTAGCTCGACTCCAGCTATCAACATTTGAAATATTTGTCACATCTAGCTATCTAGGAAACCCGTTATATAATATATGCTTGCTGTGACTACCTAATCTTGATCTACATATCATATGGGTTAGGACGACCATATGATTTACTCAAGCCAATTCAGGGATTAGTTTTCGTTACAAGGTACAAGAAAAAGGGTAATCCCTCTACATCCATACGATGTTATTCTATTTTATCCTTCTTCAAGAAGCTCAGAATCACATCATTTGGGGAAAGACTATACAAACACTGTGTTGTTCTGGATAGTGTCTTAACTTTCAACTGGAAAATTTGTGGGACTTTACGAAGCAGACTGCAATTTGCCAATCCTTACAAAAAACAAACTTTTTCGTTAAAAAATTTTCCTTAAAACCAAAACTAGGTAATTCCTGAATGACATCAAAATTAAGTTCATTATCGAAAATGTATGAATTTGCGGTTTCCAACTAAAAACAAAATCTAATCTCCCTGTCGTGCCCGATTTTAATTATTTCACCGTAATTAATGTGAGATGCTTTTAGATAGGAGCTCAGGTATGCTGCAGAGAACAACATATTCTCTCGGATTTTAATGCGTAATTCAATGAAAATATTTTATAGTCTTGCTCTAAATCATATGTAGGTGTAGGGTAGTACCGCTTCTCTACGCTTTATGTAATTTTATAACCACAATAGGCCAAACCATCTAGCAACCAACATACATAATATATTCAAGCAAATGAAATTCGATAATGCAACAAGCATTATAGAGAGCTCATTAAACTTTGAATTTATCGACTATTTTCCTGGCTCTAAATCATTTTTATTTGTAAACTTGTTTATTTTACTACGCGCCTACATACATAAAATACGGTGAACGTCCTGTGTAATTTAGATTAAGCTTTTAACCAAAGACCACAGGGAATTATGTGTTCGTTTTAGAATTCAATTGTTCGTGGTTAGAACGTGTAATTTGATCAGAATTTACAATCCTAGCTAAATTTTAGGAATGGCCGGAATTTTAATTAGTTTTTTTTTTGTTTTTTTGTAATGAGCGCAAAAACTTCAATCAATGAGGTCGATAGACATGGAGGTTTTAGTAAGCTTTTATCCTTTACTGTAGATGAAAATGGAGATGACTTTCAGTGTGGTATTAGGCTACAGTTAGAAGAAAAAGATAAAATTCGTCAACCCCCTGAAATAACACCTTTAAAATCTATTGACATAAAAAAAATGCGTAAATCGCTAATATCTCGAAAACCGTTAGCCGTAGACGATTTCTGATGAAATTTTTATCACCGCATTTCGGAATACACCCCCTGAAATGGCGCCTTTAGAATCTATTGACATTTAAAAAATTGCCTAAATTGCTAATATCTCGAAAACCGTTAGCCATAGACGAGAGATGGCTCATTCGACGCGGAATAAGAAAAGAAATAGATGTGCAAAAGAATTTTTGAAAATAAATCACTAGGTGAAAATTTAGACAATAAGAAAAGAAATAGATGTGCAAAAGAATTTTTGCAAATAAATCACTAGGTGAAAAGTTAGACCAATAAAACTAGGAAGACATGCGTCGGCCCACGGCGAAACGGTTTTTTGGACATATCTCGAGAACCAAGAAAGTTTTCTCAGCGAAACTTTGTAGGGATAATCCTCTCTTCAATACGCGTCCAACGAGTGCTCATACGTCAAAATCTGTGACATTTAATTTCCAGTCAAAATTTCGCCAAAAAACATGGGCTATATATAGCCTATAGATTTTTTTTCACAAAAAAATGAAATCTCACCGATTTTGATGAGAGATGGCTCATTCGACGCGGAATAAGAAAAGAAATAGATGTGCAAAAGAATTTTTGAAAATAAATCACTAGGTGAAAAGTTAGACCAATAAAACTAGGAAGACATGCGTCGGCCCACGGCGAAACGGTTTTTTGGACATATCTCGAGAACCAAGAAAGTTTTCTCAGCGAAACTTTGTAGGGATAATCCTCTCTTAAATACGCGTCCAACGAGTGCTCATACGTCAAAATCTGTGACATTTAATTTCCAGTCAAAATTTCGCCAAAAAACATGGGCCCAATAAAATGGGCACAAAAAAATGAAATCTCACCGATTTTGATGAGAGATGGCTCATTCGACGCGGAATAAGAAAAGAAATAGATGTGCAAAAGAATTTTTGAAAATAAATCACTAGGTGAAAAGTTAGACCAATAAAACTAGGAAGACATGCGTCGGCCCACGGCGAAACGGTTTTTTGGACATATCTCGAGAACCAAGAAAGTTTTCTCAGCGAAACTTTGTAGGGATAATCCTCTCTTCAATACGCGTCCAACGAGTGCTCATACGTCAAAATCTGTGACATTTAATTTCCAGTCAAAATTTCGCCAAAAAACATGGGCTATATATAGCCTATAGATTTTTTTTCACAAAAAAATGAAATCTCACCGATTTTGATGAGAGATGGCTCATTCGACGCGGAATAAGAAAAGAAATAGATGTGCAAAAGAATTTTTGAAAATAAATCACTAGGTGAAAAGTTAGACCAATAAAACTAGGAAGACATGCGTCGGCCCACGGCGAAACGGTTTTTTGGACATATCTCGAGAACCAAGAAAGTTTTCTCAGCGAAACTTTGTAGGGATAATCCTCTCTTAAATACGCGTCCAACGAGTGCTCATACGTCAAAATCTGTGACATTTAATTTCCAGTCAAAATTTCGCCAAAAAACATGTATAGCCTATAGATTTTTTTCACAAAAAAATGAAATCTCACACCACACCGATTTTGATGAGAGATGGCTCATTCGACGCGGAATAAGAAAAGAAATAGATGTGCAAAAGAATTTTTGAAAATAAATCACTAGGTGAAAAGTTAGACCAATAAAACTAGGAAGACATGCGTCGGCCCACGGCGAAACGGTTTTTTGGACATATCTCGAGAACCAAGAAAGTTTTCTCAGCGAAACTTTGTAGGGATAATCCTCTCTTAAATACGCGTCCAACGAGTGCTCATACGTCAAAATCTGTGACATTTAATTTCCAGTCAAAATTTCGCCAAAAAACATGGGCCCAAAAAAATGGGCACAAAAAAATGAAATCTCACCGATTTTGATGAGAGATGGCTCATTCGACGCGGAATAAGAAAAGAAATAGATGTGCAAAAGAATTTTTGAAAATAAATCACTAGGTGAAAAGTTAGACCAATAAAACTAGGAAGACATGCGTCGGCCCACGGCGAAACGGTTTTTTGGACATATCTCGAGAACCAAGAAAGTTTTCTCAGCGAAACTTTGTAAGGATAATCCTCTCTTAAATACGCGTCCAACGAGTGCTCATACGTCAAAATCTGTGACATTTAATTTCCAGTCAAAATTTCGCCAAAAAACACGGGCTATATATAGCCTATAGATTTTTTTTCACAAAAAAATGAAATCTCACCGATTTTGACGAGAGATGGCTCATTCGACGCGGAATAAGAAAAGAAATAGATGTGCAAAAGAATTTTTGAAAATAAATCACTAGGTGAAAAGTTAGACCAATAAAACTAGGAAGACATGCGTCGGCCCACGGCGAAACGGTTTTTTGGACATATCTCGAGAACCAAGATTTTTTTTCACAAAAAAATGAAATCTCACCGATTTTGATGAGAGATGTCGACGCGGAATAAGAAAAGAAATAGATGTGCAAAAGAATTTTTGAAAATAAATCACTAGGTGAAAAGTTAGACCAATAAAACTAGGAAGACATGCGTCGGCCCACGGCGAAACGGTTTTTTGGACATATCTCGAGAACCAAGAAAGTTTTCTCAGCGAAACTTTGTAGGGATAATCCTCTCTTAAATACGCGTCCAACGAGTGCTCATACGTTAAAATCTGTGACATTTAATTTCCAGTCAAAATTTCGCCAAAAAACATGGGCTATAGCCTATAGATTTTTTTTCACAAAAAAATGAAATCTCACCGATTTTGATGAGAGATGGCTCATTCGACGCGGAATAAGAAAAGAAATAGATGTGCAAAAGAATTTTTGAAAATAAATCACTAGGTGAAAAGTTAGATCAATAAAACTAGGAAGACATGCGTCGGCCCACGGCGAAACGGTTTTTTGGACATATCTCGAGAACCAAGAAAGTTTTCTCAGCGAAACTTTGTAGGGATAATCCTCTCTTAAATACGCGTCCAACGAGTGCTCATACGTCAAAATCTGTGACATTTAATTTCCAGTCAAAATTTCGCCAAAAAACATGGGCAGCCTACAGATTTTTTTTCACAAAAAAATGAAATCTCACCGATTTTGATGAGAGATGGCTCATTCGACGCGGAATAAGAAAAGAAATAGATGCGCAAAAGAATTTTGAAAATAAATCACTAGGTGAAAAGTTAGATCAATAAAACTAGGAAGACATGCGTCGGCCCACGGCGAAACGGTTTTTTGGACATATCTCGAGAACCAAGAAAGTTTTCTCAGCGAAACGGTTTTTTGGACATATCTCGAGAACCAAGAAAGTTTTCTCAGCGAAACTTTGTAGGGATAATCCTCTCTTAAATACGCGTCCAACGAGTGCTCATACGTCAAAATCTGTGACATTTAATTTCCAGTCAAAATATCGCCAAAATACATGGGCGATTTTTTTTCACAAAAAAATGAAATCTCACCGATTTTGATGAGAGATGGCTCATTCGACGCGGAATAAGAAAAGGTGAAAAGTTAGACCAATAAAACTAGGAAGACATGCGTCGGCCCACGGCGAAGCGGTTTTTGGACATATCTCGAGAACCAAGAAAGTTTTCTCAGCGAAACTTTGTAGGGATAATCCTCTCTTAAATACGCGTCCAACGAGTGCTCATACGTTAAAATCTGTGACATTTAATTTCCAGTCAAAATTTCGCCAAAAAACATGGGCTATAGCCTATAGATTTTTTTTTCACAAAAAAATGAAATCTCACCGATTTTGATGAGAGATGGCTCATTCGACGCGGAATAAGAAAAGAAATAGATGTGCAAAAGAATTTTTGAAAATAAATCACTAGGTGAAAAGTTAGACCAATAAAACTAGGAAGACATGCGTCGGCCCACGGCGAAACGGTTTTTTGGACATATCTCGAGAACCAAGAAAGTTTTCTCAGCGAAACTTTGTAGGGATAATCCTCTTTTCAATACGCGTCCAACGAGTGCTCATACGTCAAAATCTGTGACATTTAATTTCCAGTCAAAATTTCGCCAAAAAACATGGGCTATATAGCCTATAGATTTTTTTTCACAAAAAAATGAAATCTCACCGATTTTGATGAGAGATGGCTCATTCGACGCGGAATAAGAAAAGAAATAGATATGCAAAAGAATTTTTAAAATAAATCACTAGGTGAAAAGTTAGACCAATAAAACTAGGAAGACATGCGTCGGCCCACGGCGAAACGGTTTTTTGGACATATCTCGAGAACCAAGAAAGTTTTCTCAGCGAAACTTTGTAGGGATAATCCTCTCTTAAATACGCGTCCAACGAGTGCTCATACGTCAAAATCTGTGACATTTAATTTCCAGTCAAAATTTCGCCAAAAAACATGGGCTATGCCTATAGATTTTTTTTCACAAAAAAATGAAATCTCACCGATTTTGATGAGAGATGGCTCATTCGACGCGGAATAAGAAAAGAAATAGATGTGCAAAGAATTTTTGAAAATAAATCACTAGGTGAAAAGTTAGACCAATAAAACTAGGAAGACATGCGTCGGCCCACGGCGAAACGGTTTTTTGGACATATCTCGAGAACCAAGAAAGTTTTCTCAGCGAAACTTTGTAGGGATAATCCTCTCTTCAATACGCGTCCAACGAGTGCTCATACGTCAAAATCTGTGACATTTAATTTCCAGTCAAAATTTCGCCAAAAAACATGGGCTATATAGCCTATAGATTTTTTTTCACAAAAAAATGAAATCTCACCGAATTTGATGAGAGATGGCTCATTCGACGCGGAATAAGAAAAGAAATAGATATGCAAAAGAATTTTTGAAAATAAATCACTAGGTGAAAAGTTAGACCAATAAAACTAGGAAGACATGCGTCGGCCCACGGCGAAACGGTTTTTTGGACATATCTCGAGAACCAAGAAAGTTTTCTCAGCGAAACTTTGTAGGGATAATCCTCTCTTAAATACGCGTCCAACGAGTACTCATACGTCAAAATCTGTGACATTTAATTTCCAGTCAAAATTTCGCCAAAAAACATGGGCTATAGCCTATAGATTTTTTTCACAAAAAAATGAAATCTCACCGATTTTGATGAGAGATGGCTCATTCGACGCGGAATAAGAAAAGAAATAGATGTGCAAAAGAATTTTTGAAAATAAATCACTAGGTGAAAAGTTAGACCAATAAAACTAGGAAGACATGCGTCGGCCCACGGCGAAACGGTTTTTTGGACATATCTCGAGAACCAAGAAAGTTTTCTCAGCGAAACTTTGTAGGAATAATCCTCTCTTCAATACGAGTCCAACGAGTGCTCATACGTCAAAATCTGTGACATTTAATTTCCAGTCAAAATTTCGCCAAAAAACATGGGCTATATAGCCTATAGATTTTTTTTCACAAAAAAATGAAATCTCACCGATTTTGATGAGAGATGGCTCATTCGACGCGGAATAAGAAAAGAAATAGATATGCAAAAGAATTTTTGAAAATAAATCACTAGGTGAAAAGTTAGACCAATAAAACTAGGAAGACATGCGTCGGCCCACGGCGAAACGGTTTTTTGGACATATCTCGAGAACCAAGAAAGTTTTCTCAGCGAAACTTTGTAGGGATAATCCTCTCTTAAATACGCGTCCAACGAGTGCTCATACGTCAAAATCTGTGACATTTAATTTCCAGTCAAAATTTCGCCAAAAAACATGGGCTATAGCCTATAGATTTTTTTTCACAAAAAAATGAAATCTCACCGATTTTGATGAGAGATGGCTCATTCGACGCGGAATAAGAAAAGAAATAGATGTGCAAAAGAATTTTTGAAAATAAATCACTAGGTGAAAAGTTAGACCAATAAAACTAGGAAGACATGCGTCGGCCCACGGCGAAACGGTTTTTTGGACATATCTCGAGAACCAAGAAAGTTTTCTCAGCGAAACTTTGTAGGGATAATCCTCTCTTAAATACGCGTCCAACGAGTGCTCATACGTCAAAATCTGTGACATTTAATTTCCAGTCAAAATTTCGCCAAAAAACATGGGCTATAGCCTATAGATTTTTTTTCACAAAAAAATGAAATCTCACCGATTTTGATGAGAGATGGCTCATTCGACGCGGAATAAGAAGAGAAATAGATGTGCAAAAGAATTTTGAAAATAAATCACTAGGTGAAAAGTTAGACCAATAAAACTAGGAAGACATGCGTCGGCCCACGGCGAAACGGTTTTTTGGACATATCTCGAGAACCAAGAAAGTTTTCTCAGCGAAACTTTGTAGGGATAATCCTCTCTTAAATACGCGTCCAACGAGTGCTCATACGTCAAAATCTGTGACATTTAATTTCCAGTCAAAATTTCGCCAAAAAACATGGGCCTATAGATTTTTTTTCACAAAAAAATGAAATCTCACCGATTTTGATGAGAGATGGCTCATTCGACGCGGAATAAGAAAAGAAATAGATGTGCAAAAGAATTTTTGAAAATAAATCACTAGGTGAAAAGTTAGACCAATAAAACTAGGAAGACATGCGTCGGCCCACGGCGAAACGGTTTTTTGGACATATCTCGAGAACCAAGAAAGTTTTCTCAGCGAAACTTTGTAGGGATAATCCTCTCTTAAATACGCGTCCAACGAGTGCTCATACGTCAAAATCTGTGACATTTAATTTCCAGTCAAAATTTCGCCAAAAAACATGGGCTATAGCCTATAGATTTTTTTTCACAAAAAAATGAAATCTCACCGATTTTGATGAGAGATGGCTCATTCGACGCGGAATAAGAAAAGAAATAGATGTGCAAAAGAATTTTTGAAAATAAATCACTAGGTGAAAAGTTAGAGCAATAAAACTAGGAAGACATGCGTCGGCCCACGGCGAAACGGTTTTTTGGACATATCTCGAGAACCAAGAAAGTTTTCTCAGCGAAACTTTGTAGGGATAATCCTCTCTTAAATACGCGTCCAACGAGTGCTCATACGTCAAAATCTGTGACATTTAATTTCCAGTCAAAATTTCGCCAAAAAACATGGGCTCACCTATTTTGATGAGAGATGGCTCATTCGACGCGGAATAAGAAAAGAAATAGATGTGCAAAAGAATTTTTGAAAATAAATCACTAGGTGAAAAGTTAGACCAATAAAACTAGGAAGACATGCGTCGGCCCACGGCGAAACGGTTTTTTGGACATATCTCGAGAACCAAGAAAGTTTTCTCAGCGAAACTTTGTAGGGATAATCCTCTCTTAAATACGCGTCCAACAAGTGCTCATACGTCA